>JAMWET010007447.1:115000-147182 GCA_024036415.1 Prochilodus magdalenae | reverse complement strand
GAGGAGGTATGGGGGGAGGGAGAGAAGGCATACATTCAACTTAAGTTTGACCTCTTTGACTATATCCACGTGTCCAACGGCTTAACCATAATCCATTGAACTTTTAATGACGACGTCCCATTTATCAATTCGGCTCCCAAATTTTGGTATAATATCAACCAAAATGTGATCCCTTCATAGAATTACAGTGAAATATCACCCACGTCTCATTATACCAAAATGTGCATACATGCAAAAATTAAACCCCAAAATCCATTGAACTGCAATATATTACCAAGGTGGATGTGATCAACTCTAGAAACCTAGCATCTAATATCAAGTAACCCAACGAAACCCTAGTGTTAGGGTTAGCAAAGCATATTAGCAAAGTGGACTGACCCCACAGGGTCACTGCCCTGTTGACTGAGTGCAGTTATACACTTCACTTTGAGAACTGACCACTTCTTCATAGAGTAAGTGTTATATTACCAAAATGTCCCATATTACCAAGATGGATGCAATCCATCAACTCCAGAAAACCAGACATTAAGATCAAATAACCCAATAAAACCCTTGGGTTAAGGTTAGCAAACCAGATCACCAAAGTGGACCGAGTTGACTGAGTGTGGTCACTGCCCTGTTGACTGAGGACAGTTATACACACTTCACTTTGAGAGTTGACCACTTTATAGATTTAGGGTTATATTACCCAGACGTCCCATATTACCAAAGTGTCCATACAGGCTGGAATTCAACCCTAGAATCCATTGGACCTCATTTTATTACCAAGATGTCCCACATTACCAAGGTGGATGTAATCAACTCTTGAAACCCAGCATCTAATAATCACCAAGTAACCAATTGATGACCGAATGCAGTTATACACTTCACCTAGAGATTTGACCACTTCATAGTGTAATATTACCAAGATGGATGTGATCTATCAACTCTAGAAAAACGGACATTAAAATCAAGTAACCCAATAAAACCCTAGGGTTAGCAAACCAGGGTAGTAAGGCATATCACCAAAGCTGGCCTAACCTCACAGGGTCACTGCCCTGTTGACAGAGTATAGTCATACACTGATATTTGACCAATATTCATGGAGTTAGGGTTATATTGCCAAGATGTCCCATATTACCAAAGTCCATACAGGCTCAAATTCAAGCCTACTTCATTAAAATTTATAATTTTACCAAAGTGTCCCACATTACCAAAGTCAATGCGGCCAATCAACCCTAGAAACCCAGCACTTAATATCATCAAGTAACCCAATAGTAACCCAATTTGGACTGACCCCACAGCTTCACTGGCTTGTTGACTGAGCACTATCATACACCTCACTTTGAGATTTGACCACTTTTTCAGAGTTAGGGTTACATTTCCAACGTGTCCATACAAGCTCATGGTCAACACTGAAGACCTTTTAACTGCATTATATTACCAAAGTGTCCCACATTACCAAGATGGATGGATCAATCAACTCTAGAAACCCAGCACTCAATATCAACACCCCTCACAGTTAGTGTTAGCAAACCAGGTAAGCAAAGCAAAGTGGACTGACCCCGCAGGGTCACAGCCCTGTTGCCCGTGAGTGTGGTCACACACTTCACCTTGAGATTTGACCACATCTTTATAGTGTTAGGGTTATATTACTAACACATTCCATATCACAAAATTGTCCACATATGCTAAAAGTGCATACGAAAGCCCATTGGACTTTCCAAGATGGCCCATATTACCAAGGCAGCTCCCATTCTATGATCATATTACGAAGATGGGACACTTTCTCATAGAGTTAGTGTTATAATGCTGAAGTGTCCATACAGGCTCAAATTTAACCCTAAAGTCCATTGAACTTCATTATATTACCAGAGTGTCCCATATTACCAAAGTGAATGGAATCAGTCAACTCCAGACTGCCAGCACTTCAGATAACCAAGTTACCCAATAAAACCCTAGGGTTGGGGTCTAATGTCACCAAAATGTCACATAACCAAAGTGGACTGACCCCACAGGGTCACTGGCTTGTTGACCATGAGGGCAGTCACACACTCCACTTTGAGATTTGACCATTTCTTTGAGTTTGGGTTACATTACCCTTTACATGCAAGGCCTTTAGCAGATGCTCTGACCTGGACCGACTTACAGTCGTGCTTAGTGTTCCATCGGATAATGTTTCCAGCTAGTACAGGAACGTTAGAGTCTAAACCTCACCATGAGCTCAGACACTGCCCAAACAAGGGTCAGTGCTGATACCTAGAGAGAACAATACACAGACATATATAAAGCATAAATGCATAACCTGGCAACCCCAACCCAGCACTCGCAGCACTAACCTAAAGAGAAGAAGGGTTAGGGTCAGTAGAAGAAGTAGTGCAAGAACAAAGTATTTCCACATAACACATCCACTAGTGCTCACTCAAGTGCTTTACAAAGAGATGGGTCTTCACTCTGCATATGAAGACTGCCAGAGACTCAGCTGTTCAGACAGCCAGTGGGAGCTCATTACACCTTCTGGGAGCCAGGACATGTGTCTACCAAGGCCTCCTACATCTTCACTAGCAGTGCTGAGGATGAACAGTAGCTCAGTCTTGCTTGGATTCCATGCAGTGTTAGTGATTCCGAGATCTGAGGACTGACAGGAGAATCTTGTGGTTCACCCTGTCGAAGCCTGCAGACAGGTGAAGCAGAATCAGAACTGAGGTTCTCATAGGTGGCTGATCTTCTGAAGCCTCAGTCACTGCAGTGAGGGCAGTTTCAGTTAAATGTGGTTTTTTTATTCCATATTGGTTGAGGCCTGAAGCTGGTTCTGGGAGTGAAAAAAAACCCCCAAGTTGATTGTAAACTGCATGTGCAAGTGTTTTACGGAGAAAAGAAAAAGTGAAACCTGTCTGTAACTGCTGATGTCTGAGGTGTCCAGCAAAGGTTTCTTCAGGATGGCAAACTCTGGCAGTCTCAAATGCATGTGGAACGAACGTGACCTGATGACACGGAACCTTTTAATAAGGATGTGATGAAGGGTAGCAGGTCCAGGGAGAAGATTGACTGGAGCAGTGTGGAGGGGATGGGATTCAGCAGGCAGGTATTTGTGTTGCTGGATTCCAGTAGCTGTAGGACATCGTCTGTAGAAAAAGAAAAGCAGGTTAGGGGGTTGTAACCTCCCTCCACTAAGGGGTACACAGAATTAATTTCTCTAAGGGGGTGGGGGCAGGGTCACCCTGCACCTTTCTTAACTGTGGTATTCTGACTAGGAAGAAAAAACAAACCACAATTTCAAAAACTGTAAACTCAGGATGTAAAACCAAAAAACAACAAACCCAACAGCAGTATTTACATATACACACAGCGACCCAAAGACAGTTGCAAACAATAGTCTTCTGAACCTCAGCGTTTCTAGGATGGCCGGTTCTTACTTCAAGAAGTTCTTAGATTTTAGTAGCTCCAAAGATGCTCTTTAAGATGTGGATACACAAGCAAGGTGGGACAGGAGGGGAAGGGATCCCTGTTCATGTCCATACATACACTTTTCTTGCACCAAACAAAACTCCTTATCTAAAACAAACAAACAAACAAACAAACAAACAAACAAACAAACAAGCAAGCAATAAATAAATGCAACAGAATTACCTTCTCATAGCATATTAGCCTAGCATTTTAGCATTGCCTTACATATTGCCTTAGCACCACAGCAGAACATATTAGCATGCTAGCATATTATCTTACTGACAAATAGCAGATTCAGCTCATCAACTTGCCATAAAATTAAAAAACAAACAGTTTAACATCATGCGCTCACAAAATACTCACATCTGAGCATGAAACAGTAGAGTTTCTCAGGAAAGGAGTTGTAGATAAGGCATAAGACAAGGCCAGGAGCACATGTGTTCCAAACACTCTCCCTGGTATCCCCTGGAAGTACTACCCTACTCCCCTTTATGAGGACCCATTTACTGAGGGTGCCCCTAGAGGCCACAAAGGGTATTACACAAAATAAAACACTGGTATGAAACCAGGTCTGTTACAGCTTTAATGTTCAGGTGGAATACTTTTACTCTGGTCTTCCTAGCACTGAGGCTCAGCAATGGTTTGGGCACTCACTCAGGGCAGTTCCCCAAACTCTAATCCACAGACATACATAAAAGCCATTTAAACTGTGAAACCAATCCTCGTTTCCTTCAGGAAATGTGCTTTTCTAGTTCTGTTTTTAACAATGTATAAAATAGTTAATTTGGCCACACTAATCATTTTGCTATCTTCGAATGATTTCTTAGGTTCTTTTAACCTAATTTAGCCTGCTTTATTGCCAGGGATGACTCATTGGACTTCATATTAGGAGTAAACAGGATCCAAAAGCAAGTGCCACGCTTGAAATCAGCTTCTCTAAATAGAGCAGCCTGTTCTGATGATTTTAAATTCTACCAAAGTATCCTTCGTGGCTTATGGTCATCCATAACCCTTTACACACATCTGAATGAAAGTGAGTGAATTGTAAAAGTGGTGTAGAGTAAGATGTAGTGGAGCCTATGAGCATGATTAGGTGTCTGCTGTCCACACTCCACTCAACCCACATGCCACACCTAACCAGCTTCTGGAGACCAATGTCAGTCATTAGGGGGTTGCTACAATATGTAAATGTTGAGATTAGCCCAGTATGCATGTCAGCTTTCTAAAGTTTATAATCATGAAGTACCTAAAACTAATACTAAAAAGCCAAAGCAGTGAAAAGCCAGTAAAATTTAGAGTGCACTATTTCTTTACACATCCATACTGTAAATATAACTTCCACACTGTGGGTATTACTATCATACTGTACATATTAGTACTATACTGTATGTATTAGTACTATACTACACATATGACTACCATACTGTGCATATTAATACCATATAGCTCATATCACAACCACACTGTATTACTACCATACGATACATATTACTACCGTATTGTACATAACAATCCTAAACTGTACATTTCACTACCACTGTATTATTGCCATATTTTCTATATCAGTACCACACTGGGCTGTACATATACCTACCACACTGAACTGTACATATTACTACCACACTGTAATACTACCATAAAGTTGATATCACTGCCACAGAGTACTACTACCATACTGTACATATCACTACTACACAGTATTACTAACATACGGTACATATAACTACTATTCTGTACATATCAGTCCTACACTGTATATTTCACTACCACACTGTGCTACCACCATACTGTACATATTGCTACCATACTGTACTGTACATATTACTACCACACTGTATTACTGCCATTCTGTACATATCCCTACCAAACTGTACATGCTGTTATTATACTGTATTCATACCATACTGTACATCTGACTACAACACAGTACACAACTACTAACACACTGTACATATTAATAACATACTGATCATATTACTGTCATACTGTATTACTACATATCACTACTGCACTGTACATATAACTCTAATACTGTACATATTACTGCTATGCTGTACATTTCACTTCCACACTGTACATATCACTATCGTGTTGTACATACTAATACTTTACTCTACACATTACTACCACACTGTACATACAGGAGCTATTCTAATTTAATTGAATTGTTCTGTTCTTATTTGTTCATGAGCTGAAAGCAATGTAAATGTAAGTGAAATGTAATATATTTTTTCCAGCCTTGTGCAAGGCTACTAACACTACACTGGCCTACCTGTAATATGATTAACCTTGTAAGTTGCTCTGGATAAGAGCGTCAGCAAAATGCTGTAAATGTTTG
The DNA here is from genome assembly GCA_024036415.1 of Prochilodus magdalenae. Classification (NCBI taxonomy): domain Eukaryota; kingdom Metazoa; phylum Chordata; class Actinopteri; order Characiformes; family Prochilodontidae; genus Prochilodus; species Prochilodus magdalenae. Next base: position 141,418 of record JAMWET010007447.1, on the reverse strand, counting down.
GGGCTAATTTTCTGGGTTTGGGCTCCTAAGTTCCAGTGAAAGGTGATATTAATGCTACAGCACTCAAAGACAATTAGACACTGCTTCAACTTTCAACTTCATGGCACCAGTTTGGGGAAAACCCTTTCCAGTTTTGGCATGAAAAGTCCAAAGTTCTATAAAGACATGATTTGTTGAGTTTGTGTGGAGGAACTCCAGTGGCCTGCACAGGGTTAGGGTTAGGATTAGGGTTAGGGTTAGACTTTTTAAACCCTGACTTTATCCACCATCTGTGCTTGATCTTACAAATGCTCTTTTGAGTAAATGTACACAAATTTTCATCAGACACACACCAAAATCTGATAGAAAACCACTAATCGAAAAGCATTTTGTCCACTTTGTACAATTTTAGACATCTAGTTTTGATTACTTTGGTCTGTGTAGTTTAATGTACTAGGATTACCAATCTATTTTATTTTGTCTTTATTGAGTTTTGTGTGTGTGTGTGTGTTGGTTCCCCTCCCCTTAGAAAACTGGTTCAATAGACACATTTAACACAATGAGTAAGTGCAACATCACCCCTATTTGCTTTTTACTTTATTACATGGACACAAAAAAAAACCTGTCACTCATATGCCAACAAAAATTGGATACATATTTCAGCTGCATTGACAATATATGCTTAAAAAACATAAATCTATATGCCACTTCTATTTTATATATATATATATAGTTTGTTGCTCAAAAAACTTTTAATCTTTATTTTTCTTTGCAATTTAAAACCTTTAATTCCTGTTCCAGTTTCTTCATTATGGACAGATCAATAGAATTAGTCCATAACATCTTCATGTTATATGCTCATATATCACATCGAGGCAGCTGCCAAGTCCGCAGGCTGGGTTGTGTGCCGGCAAAGGGTGTTCCATCTCCCCTCCGGGGGTATGATTCACCTCGACCTGGTGCTCACCCAGGGTGGGCGCGCGTAAGGTGATAGTCAGGTGCTGTCAGGTGCTGGGGTTCGCAATGGGACTGGGACTAACCCGTGGGAGTGCTTAGGGACTTCTACAGGGTGGGTGCAGACCCATCTGCGGCCTGCTGCCGGTCGAGTAGAACAGCCTCTGCAGGTTGGAATAGGAGCTGAGTCACTGGGATGATCATGCCTGTGGGGAATGTGGAGGGCATCTCTAGCGTCAGGCGCCGGTTCACCACTGGGGTTGCAACCCGTGGGCCGTGTCTTGGGTCTCCGAGGCGGGGTTTTGGTGAGATGTATTTCTATGTCCGCCCTTGCCAGTGCCCCAGCTCTCTCTGGGGCCAGTGCCTGGCGCCTGGACTGGGGAGCTGCCCGGAGGTGCCCTGTGCGCTCGGGGGACTCTTGGGCGGCTCCGACTCCACTCTGTCCAGCTGAAGCTTGGCGCGTCTTCGGGGTGGCCCACAGGTGCAGTGAGAGTTTTCGCCCCGAGGGGTGAAACAGGATGTCCCCTGCTGATTCTGGCTGGTGGTGGGTAGGGACCAGACGATCGAAGGGCGTTCAGACCCCCCCCCCCCCCCGTTCTCCCACAGCCTGTGGAAATATGGCCTTGTCTGGGGCTAAGTTTGCATCTCATTCGCCTGTGTCACTTGACTCTAGTCTGGCACTGTGAAGAGACATGAGAGGTGTAGAATAAGTGGGAGGCCCCGCTCGTTGGGTTCCGCCAGTGAAATACCACTACTCTTATCGTTTCCTCACTAACTCGGTGAGGCGGGGAGGCGTGCCCCCGGCTGGCTCTCGCTTTTGGTGTCAAGCGCTCTGGTGCCCACCCAGGCCCGGGGCTGTGACCCGCTCTGGGGACAGTGGCAGGTGGGGAGTTTGACTGGGGAGGTACACCTGTTAAAACGTAACACAGGTGTCCTAAGGCAAGCTCTGGGAGGACAGAAACCTCCCGTAGAGCAAAAGGGCAAAAGCTCTGTGGCAGATTGGTGCTGAAAATGCACTGAAAATTTCCAATGGGCAGGGTGGTCTGCAGAAAGGTACCGTCAGGATTTCAGGAGGCAGTGGCGATAGCAGATTTCCTAGGGGTCCAATCACATTTATGAGGACTTTTCAGAAAATTTCAGAAACTTCTGAAAAAAATTATAAGTCCCACAGTTTATAGATGCTTGGGGCAAATCCATAGGTTTGGATACCCGGTTTCCACTAACATGAGAGTTGGTGGGAGCCATGAAATAAAGGGTGATGGGAAATTATGTTAGCTGACATGGAGCTACCCGCCGGGGCTTACCTCACCAGTTCCACCGCAGTGGTGGTTCTGGAAGTTGGTACCGAGAGCATGTGTAGGTGTCCTAAGGCTACGTTTGACCTGAAAGCTTTTCCCCTTATGGGGAATTGTTTGGCCGGTGTCTGCCACCTGAAGTGGTTCTCTGGGGGTGAGTGAGCAGGTGTGTCTGACAGCCCCTGCCCCAACCTGAATCTAGGTTGGGGAGTGTAGTGTTCACTCGGAGTGCTGCTGTGTGGCTGGAACTGGATGGGTCTGAATGTTGTGGGCTAACGTATGGCGAGGCAGGTCCTGGTCAACCAGTGCAGACTTTTGGCTTAAAGCTTACCCACTTTTTGAGGACTGGCCTGACCAGCTTCTGCCACCTGAAGGGGTTCTCTGGGGGTCAGTGAGCAGGTGTGCCTGACAGCCCTTGCCCCATCTCCTGTATGCCGAAAGCTTCCTGTTCCTGTCGGTAGTGGCGACATCATGACACATGCTGTCACATGCTGAGACAGGTGATTCTTCGCCTGAAAAGAGGATAAAAGCATTGGCATAAGGGCAGTCCTCCTAGCCAAGTGCTCTGGACACCTCCACAAGCACATTTGAAATTTTCATGGAGCCAGTCGGCTTCTTGCGGGAGGAGCGCCAGGAAAGAATGCCTGTAGTGACGGTCGGTTTTATGCTTATTGACCCACACCATAGTCCGTCTCTGGTCATCTGTCTCTGCCTCCTGTAAGTAGGCCTTGGTCATGCTGCATAATACAACAGGACGGTGACCAGACAGCATGGCTAGGTACCCGGACACATAACCTTGTAGCAGGCGGTATGAGGTTATGGAGGGCTTCCTCTGGATGCTCCCTGGAAGAGACCATGGAATAGACATTTAGAGCATGGCTGGCAACAGCTGTGCATCCTGGCTTAAAATTAAAAGGCGGCTACTCACTGATGAACTTGGTACCTGGCGATGTGCATGAAACACCCAAAGTCTTCGTTAGCTCTGATAAGACAGATGAACGCATGTTATGGGTGATCGAGAAAGATGCGAAAGCTGATCGGTGGTGGTCCATGGTCCGGTTCACTCACTTGACTTGTGCCTTCTGACATGCTGCTGATGGCCCTTTATATTTTGTGAGTTGTTCCGCAGCAGCCTTTTTAACTACAGGTCCATTTGGTCCATGCTTAGTCCAGCTACCTCTGAGTGGAAGGTCCTAAGATGTTTGATGAAGGCAGACACATTGATATTCCTCATCGAGGTGGAGGTGTAGTCCTGCTGGCAGAGCGTTACAGGCCACCTGGAAAGGGGGTAGATTTAGGAGCGAAAGACAGCTAGCCATGGCTCAAAAGCAATGCATTTGCATGGATAATACCCTGTAAAGTGTGCCCGTCCAATTACTGTCGGATCCGTTCAAAGTGGTAGAGGAACTTGAAGTTGCAGAACCGCTCCTCCTTATTATAGGAGGCCATGTGAAGGATGAACCGCACTGCGTGGCTCTTCCCAAGATGCGCATTTTCAGTATCCTTCCTTGTGGGCTTGGCACATGTATAAAACTTTTCAAAGTCGCCCAAGACCTGATTCACGATTGACTTTTCAAACCTCGAGGTGGTTCTGGGTGGTTTTCCCTTTCGGGGATAGGTCCGAGTGCGGCCTGGAGGATTTGAAGGTCTTTGGTTGTCTGACGGAGACTGAAGGAGATAGCTGCGCAGGGGTGGGAGGCTCGTTGTTGGTTGTAGGAACTGAGCGGCATGTGTCCAAATCTGTGGCCATAGCTGGGACAGGAGCTGTTCTCCTCAGTTCTGCAAGCCGATCCAAAATGCATTCCTTTTTGGCTTGGTTCATCACATTGTCCAGCTCTGGTCCCAGGAGCTTATGGACTGCACTGAGGTGCATATCCAACCTAGAGAGCTTTTTGTTGCATATGGGAGACTCCAAAGTTCCCTTGAACCTCCCGCTGGCCAGGCTAAGCAGAAGCTTTAGTTTGGTCGGGTGCGAGACATGGTGGCCATGCTTGAGGTGTTGTGACAGGTCTGTGAATTCATCCGCAAACACAGGGCAAAGTCTCTGGAAAAGAGAAAAGTTTAAACAATCGGGCATAAACGGTGGGACAGAAGTAGAAAGATAATCCATAAAACTCACCATTTCGTGGGTTTGTGGGGCAGTGGATGCGTCTGGAACGAGCAATGGCTGTGCTGGATGGAGCGATTGCCATATGCTGTGGAAGTGGTGCATGACTATTTATGCTTTCCGGGTTAGGGTTAGGGAGTGGACCCCCATTGCAGATTTCCCACACCTGGGGGCGATGTGCAATCACCTGGGGGCCGATGTGCAATCACCTTGGGCCGATGTGCAATCTCCAATCTGCATGGTGATCAGTGGGCAATTACCAATCTGCACGCACCAAGTTGCAACTTGGATGTGTGAATGTGCAAGTTGAAATGTGCTTTATTCGGGGAAATCCTAACCTGCACTCGCAGGCATTGCAAATCCACCTTTAGCTCCATGAAAAGAGCTCTAACCCTAACCCTGACCCTGACCTAATCTCAACCCCTCCCTAACCATCCTCAGCCTAACCCCAACTTAACCCAACCACAACCTAACCCTAACCCCTAACACCAACCTATCCCCTACCTAACCCTAACCCAACCCTTATCCCTAACCCCAACCTATCCCCTACCCAACCCTAACCCAAACCTTAACCCGTCCCTAAACCTAACCCACATCCTCTGCAGCTCTGGTCTTCACCAAGAGCAGGCTGCTAAGGAGTACAAAGCTACCTGGGATACCTTGCGGTGTTAACGAACAGGTAGTTTGGGCATGGAATCCAGTTCCTTAGGGTTCCTTGGAGGCAGCAGACTTTTGTGCTACAGTCCCTCTGCATTCCAAAACATAGTTCAGGACCCAATAATGGATTATAATACGAGACCTATCCAGATAAACCAAAACAACAAAAACAACAAAATCAACAAACATAAAAAAATAACAATAATACAACTCCATAATAACTACCACCAATCCAATCGGACATAGGACACAAGCCGTGACTTGATCAATCTAGGCTGGCCGCCTCAGAAGAGGGTGTATAGTGGTTTAAAGGCCGAAACACCTGTTGACTCTGAGGTACACTACTGATGTGTCCTAAAATTTTGTAATATTTCTTAACGGTGTAACGGTCTAGCGGTGCACTACTCTCTTTGGTCCCGTGCTCATCCAATCTCCATACATTCCCAGAGTCCACTCACTAATTAAATGAAAACCAGAATGAGCCTACCAATACCATCCAGATGGCACCCCACACCGCCCAGAGGCCTACCTTTGATTACGAACATGTACAAGGAACTTGCCCAAATAAGATGGATAGAGACTCAATGTTCAGTGGCATTGCTTAACATGCGCCGGTCAGTGCACCACCCTTGATCTTCCTATTCAAACCACACAGTCGGAAGACTGCTGATGGGGGAAGTCATTGTAAATCCCCTAACCTTAACCTAACCTTAACCTAATCCTAACACAACCTTAACCTAACCTTAACCATAACATAACCTTAACCTAACCATAACCTTAGCATAACCCTACCCTAACCATAACATAACCCTAACCTAACTCCAACCATAACCTTAACCTAAACCTTAATTTAAAGTAAGAATATTGTCCTGCAATATGCAACAAATAACCAATTAAAATAGGAAATAAATACCTCGCTTTATCTATAAATAAACAAATAAAGCATTTACAAACACGTGAATCTCCTTTATCAACACTTTAACACTGTAAAAGAAGTTTGTAGTTCTTGCTGACCTAAGAATCTCCTGTTTACAGTGTGAACTCTTAAGTCCAGTATAGAGCAGTTCACTCCTGAATCCTGCAGCTCATTTTTTACTTAAGTGCAACTAATTTACAGGTATTATCAAACTGTTTTAGATAGATAGCTAGATAGATAGCTAGATAGATAGATAGATAGATAGATAGATAGATAGATAGATAGATAGATAGATAGATAGATAGATAGATAGATAGATAGATAGATAGATAGATAGATCACTTTATTCATCCCTTCACTTCACTGTCACCAGTCAAATCTCTGAAAAGGCTATCCAATCCCTGTGGGCCTAAATGCACCAAACAGTTTTGGGAGGCTACAACAAATTTTCCATTAGCATCATATTGTTTGATTGATTTTTAGCCACAATCTTTAGAATTTTTTAAAATAACAATTTGAAAACCCACAAGATCGCCATTTTTGAGGAGCTCCAGTGCTGTCAAAGGATAACCACAGAAAAGTGCTCCTGTTTCTTAGTGCTGTTTTATAGAAATCTTTATGCTTTTTAACAACTAGTTGTAGAACTTAAGTAACATTAGAACATATTTTTGCTGTAATAGTCTGTTTAAACTGTTATTGTATTTTTTTTGTAGTGTTTAAAGAAGTAAGGTATTTTTTGGTCACATGTCTTGTTTATCAGAAGTTTTCTAACATGATTTTACAATAAAACACAAAGACTTGTAAAACAACAAAGTACATAAGCAGGAAATCACTACATAACTGTTTATTTGAACAACCAGGCACAGGTGACAGTAATAATTTGAGTAGATTGGTGGGAAGGAGACAGAATTAATTATGCAGAACCAGGGTAGAGACTTTAAGAAAAAACTCCCCCCAACACACAACACCAAAAGGTACACAAGCATTAGTCACAGAAGTGATTCTGTACATCTTGGCAACTTCTGCAGGGAATACCAGACTAGCAGTGGCTGATCGTGCGACCAAACAGAATGTTCCGGGCAAGAGCAGTACTAGACTAGAACACAGAAAAACAGAAACAAGCATGAAAATACTGACACTGACAAGTAGTAAAATTCCAGCCAATTCATGGTTAACAGACAGGAAATGGATCAAAACACTGTGAAACTGTGAGACAAAATGTAAGCAATTAAAACAGTACCACTATGAAATCAGTACCACTATGTTCAACTCTACTACAGTGGGGAAAATAAGTATTTGATATACTGCCAATTTTGCAACTTATCCCACCTACAAAGAATGGAGAGGTCTGTAATTTTTATCATAGCTAGATTTCAACTGTAAAGGAGACTGAATCTAAAAATAAATCCAGAAAATCACACTGTTTGATATTTAAATCATTAATTTGCACTTTACTGCATGAAATAAGTATTCACTTACAAACCAGCAGGAACTCTAGGGCTCTCACAGACCTCTTAGTGTTTCTTTAAGAACCCCTCCTATTCTGTACTCATTACCTGTATTAATTGCACCTGTTTGAACTTGTTACCTGTATAAAAGACACCTGTCTACACACACAATCACACTCCAACCTCTCCACCATGGCCAAGACCAAAGAGCTGTCTAAGGACACCAAAGACAAAACTGTAGACCTGCACAAGGTTGGGGTGGGCTACAGGACAATAGGCAAGCACCTTGGTGAGACAGCAATACCTGTTGGCACAGTTATTAGAAAATGGAAGATCTAGATGTGGGAAAGGTCTGGGGCTCCATGCAAGATTTCACCTCGTGGGGTTAGGATAGAAAGGCCTGGAATCAGCCCAGGACTACACAGGAGTACCTGGTCAGTGACCTGAAGAGAGCTGGGACCACAGTCTCAAAGAGGACCATTAGTAACATGCTACGCCATCATGGTTTAAAATCCTGCAGGGCACGAACACCATCCCGACAGTGAAGCATGGTGATGGAAACATTATACTTTGGGGGTGCTTTTCTGCAAAGGGGACAGGACAACTGCACCATATTGAAGGGAGAAAGGATGGGGTCATGTATCGCAAAGAGCATTCAAGATGGGTCATGGCTGGGTCCTCCAGCAGGACAATGACCCGAACCACACAGCCAGGGCAACTAAGGAGTAGCTCCATAAGGAGCATTTCAAGATCCTAGAGTGGCCTAGCCAGTCTCCAGACATGAACCTAATAGAAAATCCTTGGAGACAGCTAAAACTCAAAGTTGCCGGCAGCAGCCTCGAAACCTGAAAGATCTGGAGAAAATCTATATGGAGGATTTGGCCAAAATCCTCGCTGCAGTGTGTGCAGACTTGGTCAAGAACTACAGGAAACATCTGACCTCTGTAATTGCAAACAGGTTTCTGTACCAAATATTAAGTTCTGTATTTCTGTTGTATCAAATGCTTATTTTATGCAATAAACTGCAAATTGTCTATTTAAAAATCATACAGTTTCAATCATTTTTCTTAGATTCTGTCTCTCACAATTTAAGTGTACCTACAATAAAAATGACAGACCTCTCCATTCTTTGTAGGCAGAAAAACTGCTAAATCAGCAGTGTATTAAATACTTATTTTCCTCACTGTATAATAAGTACAATGTGAAAAGGGTTAATACTTGAATTTCTCTGTGTTTTCTAGCAAATAAGTCAGCAAATCTATAGAGATTCAAGAGTCTGTTTTAGACTTAAAATTGTCACTGCTCACAAGAACCAGTGTGGGGATTAATGGGGGGGGGGGGGTTTAAACACTAAATATTGTGAACTAAATAGATGTTTTGATATGTTTTAATGTCATATCAATCAGCGTTAGAGGCACTATTCTTAAGTGCTTCTGTGAGATGCTGGTGTTTACAAAGGATACTCATATTGGTAGATGTTATTGTTCACTGATTAATTATATTGTTGAGTTGTAGTTTCTACATAATTTTCTGGGAATTTCCTTTCATAACTAACTTGTGTGTGTGTGTGGATGTGACTTGTACTATATGCACAAGTAGGCATTAGTGGAGTGTAATGTGCACAGGTATACAGTGTGTTTCCATCTCTAATATTGTACAAACACCTAAACATAACCAGAGGGAAGTCTGTGAGTATTTTGTAATGAACTTTAATTTGACTACAGAGAATTTCTGTGTCTATTTTGTGCTGTTTTCTTTCCAGGTACTCTATATGAGTCACTATCAGTGTCGTGTCACTGATAGTGCTAATGTAATGTGGACTAGTCAGCAAATAGATAATCTCCCCTAATGTTTGTCTTAGTGTTTAAATAACACATTTAATCATACTCTTTGAAATTATGATATAATGAATAGTTGGTGTAATCATTTTGTGTGTGCGTGTGTGTGTGTGTGTTCATACAGATCCTGCTGATGGTCTTGGAGGACGCTGGCTCAGGGAAGGACCCTTCAAAGACATATATATTATAATGTACTTTTTTAACGAATAATTAAATAAATATCATTTAATAATATTTAATTATCAGTTAACTTGTCTATTTATTGAGGAATGATATTAGGATTATGTGAATGTGAAAGAGAAAATGATCTCACCATTTTAAAAGTGTTTACACTCTGCTCTCTCTCTCTCTGAGGACCAGGCTTCACCTAAACAGGAAAACAACTTTAACTAGAACCGTAAGTCAAAACAGTATTCAGGTAAGGGCAGTGATGTAAAGACCATTCTGTTTTTTAAACATGGAAACAACATGTTCATAGCTAAAAAATATTCTAGAACTATACATTTAATTCTGAATAGAATTCTGACACAATACTTTTAAGAAATTTGAACAATTTAAGTCAGTAAAAATAATCCATACGTTGCACTGATGCTTTGTTTAAGCTACACAACAGCTCACAGTTCCCCTGTGAATGAAATGTACATAATAGCATATAATACCTCCACGAGAATGAATAACAGCTGTGATTCAATTTGGCATGGAACTCATAAGTTTCTGGATGTAGACCCATTTCCCACACATCGAACGAGGCATGCACTGCACTGTCCCAGCTAGCAGGGAATGTTTGGAGAACTTTGGCTAACCTTACCTACAAGTTCTAATAAAGTTTAAAAAAATGAAGTTCAAAGATTGTTTCAAAGATTTTTCTAATTTCAAATAATGTTTCTATAAGAATAAATAAGGCTAAACGTTATGTGATCAGTTTTATGAATTTTAAGTGCAATGATCAGATGATATTTTGAGGATGTTGTCAGGTCCACAGATTGTTACATAATGTCAAAAGAAGAACATTTTAGCGCAACATTTAGAAAATATTCTATGGATGTTACCGAGACTTGAAATTGCAGAATGTTTTTAGAGAAGATTCTCATACCTTTGGGAAAAAAAAGTTCTGTGTTCTGTGAACCAACAACACATTCCTGCTAAGAACTTTAATAGCATATTCTTCACACATCCTGCAGATATTTATAGCCCCATCAACCTCATGCAGCACCATCTGCAGCTAAATAAAGTTACCACCTTAAACCCTCATTTTTTGGTAATATTATATATATACAATATTTTTTTTGGTATCGACACAATCTAATGCTAATGGTAGCATTTAATATCATGACTGCTTAATGAGGTACAAGCTACTACCTAAGTATATTTGTTAGTTATGACTACGTGTAAAGGGTGCTTGCGAAAGTAAATATGATGTCTACTTAAACTAGTTAAGCTTTGCTTGGAAACACAACCACAGAAAATAAAACAGTGCAGTCAATTTCTCAGTTTGTGAAAGTCTGAGCCTCCTTCGTGTTATCTTTATGATCATGGTGTCACACACCCACACACCACTACTACCCTTACAGTGATATATCAAATACCCCAGAAGGCATAATATCAGGTGGTGTTAGTAGCTGATAGACCTTAAAATGTATCAGTCTGTCACGCTTCCGGCATAATATCAGGTGGTGTTAGTAGCTGATAGACCTTAAAATGTATCAGTCTGTCACGCTCTCCTGGATGGTTTTGGGTTCCTTTTTGCCTGACACAGTCCAGACAGGTATATTCAGTCAGTAATGTTTCAGGAATAATCAGTAGAATACTTGAGTACTAACACAATTTTTAGCCCTAATTCTGTATATTGAGTTAACAGAATGACTGACATGAGCTGCAATATTAACTGGTTACAAATACAACACTGACAGTATCTTATTTTAACTCATTTAATCTTATTAATTTTCCGAAACAGGCTTACAGTGTATTTTATCTTTAAATTAAAATCTTCTGCAAAAATTCGTTATTTATATGATGAATTATTAATAATTGGCATCATTATCAGACTAGTCAACCCCTAGATTGTATAGTTAGGTTGTGACTTTAAGCTGGATGAGATGACAGTTTAATGTTAAATAAAATTAATGAAGACAGAAGAAGGTCATATCATGTTGGGGCAATTAAAAAATGGGAGGACCCATTTACTGTTATGGGAGGTCTGTCATCATCAGAAAAGACCAGAAGAAGCAAATTTCAAAACTCCCCCAGGAATTAAGTAAACAGGATTTTGATTGACCATAACAACTGAAACTTGGTTAGACAGTTGTTTAGCCATAATTTCTCACAGGGCCACTCTAGTGGTTCAGGCCCCTGCATACCATCGCACCCAAGGGATGACCCAAGCCTTGTTTAGTTAGGGTACCCACATTTCTTCTATTTTCAGACATTGTGACTTTTAAGCCTTTTGATTTTTTTAAACAACTAATCCTTTTTCCATTAAATATTTTCCTAAATAAAACAGTCATGACTGATTAACTAAAAACTAAAGATCTGACCATTAATGAATGAAATTAAGCCATTAACTGCTCATTCAGTTATGAACAATAAAAAAATTACATGTTTATAAATAATATATTATATTTATAGCGTTAAATGAAGGTTTGACAAATCATTTTTAATCTATTTAAATAGCTTTTTACAGCCTCAATATTCAGCCATTTTAATGTTTCTGTCAGACTTAATTTTTTTTATGACTTTCAGCTACAAACCATTTTAAATCATTTTTTTATTTGTGCTAGAATTCCAAACTTTAGGCTGAGAGGCAGAAATTTAAATAAAAACCCACAATCTCCAAGAAAAATAAACAATGACTCAAATAGTCTAAACAGGAAGTGATATCACCTTTTGGGAAACATATTAATTCTTATCTCTCTCTTTAACAGGAACAGACTTACATTAAACACTGGATATTAACATCTGGAAGAAAACATGACATCTTTACATAAAAAGAACTGTTATCATCTACAGTTTCAAAATAATTCATCAAATTTCTGTCCTGCTATCATGTTCAGTTTTATATAATGTTTAGCTCTGCTGTAATCTATCAGTCTCATGGTGACTCTGGGTTTTGTGGATGGATGTAGGACATTTTGTAGTTTTTTAGTTAGCAAATAAATATCAACACTACAGCAGAGATGTCTAAAGGACCTGACAGTGCACACCATCCACAAACGAGCTTTGTACGAGCAAAGATTAAGTTTTGTGTCAAAGAACTTGATTCAAACCTGTACAACACCAAGATGAACTGGAATGCTGTATCTATGTGTGTGTGTGCGTACTGTTCCTTCTCCAGCCTTAGCAGCAAAATCCTAGAAGAAAATCAACCAAAACTCAATATTTAATTGCCTAAACATGAAACAGGAAGCAATATTACCTTTTGAGCAACATCTGTATCCTCGTCTTTAACAGGAACAAAATTCATGTAATTCATTCACTCATTGCTACAGGTATGTAAGACCAATCACACTTCATCAAATTTTTGTACTGTTATCATGTTTGAATGTTGCACTCCATCCACAAAACAAGTTCCATAAGATCAAATTTTTGTGTGTTTTGTGAGGAGGAGCTTGACTTAAAAATTCCAAACTCTTTCAGGACACTGGAGTGTGTGTGTATATGTAGTGTGTGTGTGTGTGTGTGTAGTGTGTGTGTGTGTGTGTGTGTGTGTGTGTGTGTGTGTGTGTGTGTGTATGTATGTGAGTGTGTGTGTGTGTGTGTGTGTGTGTGTGTGTGTGTGTGTGTGTGTGTGTGTGCATACCTTTTCTTGGTTTCTTTTAGGAATCCAAACTCCAGGCTGAGTAGCAGAGCCCTACAAGTAAAAATACTTTTAAACATCACCCAAAAACTCAATACTTTATTTTGAACTGTCTCATTAGGAAAACAGGAGGTTATGTCACCTTTTGAAGAATATCTGTATCATTGTCTCTCTCTGTAACAGGAACAGACTTCACCTAAACATTAAAAACTAATTAACATCTGAAACAAAACAGTCATCTCACACTGAAAATAAATAATAAATTATTGTTAAAAGAGTTTAATCATTGTTTTTTTTAAATAAATTATTAAAAATTACAGTGGCAATTATAGGGGTCCAGTTCTTCATTCTTCGTTAAGATTAGCAATTTTGGATTATTACTGAACTTGAACAGTAAACAGTGTCTTATAAAATTTTTAAAAGACAAACTTCCTTATCTGTCCTTGTTTTGGTAAGAACAAATATTGCGGGATTTGAACTGAGTACATTCTTATTGAAACGGTGATATATTGCAGTGCCAGGTCAAAAGATTTTATCAAAACATTTTTATATCTTGCAATTACACTTTGCTTAAAAAAACATAAACAATAATTGATTTTCAGACTCCACAGCCTGTTTCCATTTTGAGGTCATTTGACAAACTAAAGTAGTTTTGTGTCTGTATATTTGTCCTACTCTGTGAAATACATGACTTTTTGCTCAATTTATTTTGCCACAAGATAAATACAGAAAGACATATGGTCGCTTTTAAATTCTGAGGTACACCATCTGCATTCATTATCTCCAGGGGCAGGATGAAATATTACAGTAGTTTATAATTCAGTGATCATTGATTTGAAAATTGGAATTTAGCAACATACATAATTTTTAAAGTATTAAATCATACTGAATAGTGCAGACACTTTTCTCTGAATTATGTTGTGTATACGACTTGAGTTTTATAAGAACTAAGCAATCCTAATATGTAATCAAGTCAAGTAGTTTTAATTGTCATTTCAACCATATACAGTGGTGTACAGTAACAGTGACACAAAACAACATTCCTCCAGGACCAAAGTGCTACATAGAACAATAAATACAATAAATACACAAGACAATTTACAATATACGAAATAGCAAACTGTAAAGACAGGGAGGGGACAGTGCAGTCTTTTTAAAGACGAACATTGTTTTTTAGCAGCAGTTATAACCATTTGTTGGTATAAATGTAAACATTGTACTCTTTAAGTTTATGTGTAGACAGATTTAAAAGATGAGACTGTGTGTGTGCGTTCAGTCCAGTCACTGAAATGTGTTCAGTGAATGAACCTCTGTTCCGTTTGTGTTATAGCGGATAAAGATTGCAATGGTCCTGTGAAATATACTGTGATTATTCTGTTAACTTGCTTAGCTCCCCACTGCTCTCCCCTCCATCATTACATTATATCAGTGTACATACTGTTTCCAGCTTTCCAGCTTTTTTCTTTTTTCTTAGAACTCTAATAGCAAAGACAGGTTACAAGTCAGCTAAGAATTAAAATTTTAATATTTAAAGTCTCTAATTCTAAACAGCAAATGATAAGATAAGATGAGATAACTCTTAATTTATCCCACAGTGGGGAAATTTGCAAAAAGTGGGAGAGCTGCTTACCCGGGCGGCCGGCAGTGGCATCTTGGCCTCGGGCTGCACCCGAGGAACTTCCTCTTCGTCTCTCTCTTTAACAGAAGCAGACTTTACCTAAACATTAAAAACTGAAAATAAACAACTAGAAGAAAGCTTTAGAAGGTTCTGTTTGTTACAGTGTTCATGTTAAGAGGCATTCACTTATCCACTCATTGTGTTTAAGTCCTTTTGGAAGTATATTGAACTTTCTTAGGTGTTCCATTTTTTTTAGCTCAAGCTAACTTAGCTCAAGGTTCCATTTGTAAATATTTGTGTACTGCAGGGAAACATTTTAAACACAGACAAAACATCTTCCCTACTTCCATAATAATCTGTCAATGTTTAATATGCATAATATTATTAAAACTTCTTAATAGTCCCAGTCCATCTGAAAACATTCACCCCTCTGAAATATCTTCAATATTCACTAATTCTTGTTCTTTATATCTTTATTTTCAGGGTGATATTAATGTGCCCTTTGAATTATGTGACCTGTGGCAGCATTTTTGCTAGGAAGCTACAAGGAACAAGGCACCATTTTAGGGTTTGGAATTATTGTGATTATTTTAAGACTTCACCAAAGTGATCTTCACCAAAGTTACATGTAGCCGTTTTGTGAATACAGCTAAACCTAGGCTGGCTTAATTGACCTATGGCAGCCAATTAACAGATATTGTGTTTTATTCTAGATCTTGTATTTTGTTGTATGTTATTTTACAGAGTTTTTTCAGTAAATATTTAAACCTTTTCTGTTTGTGGTGTAGCTCATAAAAATTATAATGTTCCCCTGAAATATACTGTGATTATTTTATTAGCTTGCTCTAGCCCCCATTACCCTTCCCTCCATTACGACTACCCGCCATGTCAGTGCATATACTGTTTCTAGTTTTCTGTGAGGAATCAGGGCTCCTGGCTCAGAAGGACAGATTAAAAATCACCCAAAACTCCAGCAGAAAAGCAGTCACTCAACCCCTAATATCAGGACCAATGTATTAATATTATAAGATCCTAAAGAATCTAAAAACTAAAAATGATGTCACCTTTCGAGGAGTATCTGCATTCTTGTCTCTCTCTGTAACAGGAAGAAAGTTCCCCTAAACATTAAAAATAAAAGATTGATTACAGAATTAATGGTGTAAAAAATATTTATCAGTACTCAAGATTTATTTTATACATAAATTATAATTTTAGACAGTGCTAGAACAAACTGTTAACCACTGTGGAAATACAGAAAACATTGTGTCAGAATAAGCCAAACTGATCAATTCACATCATGTAGCCATAAAATGTCTTAAAAGCAACTTGTTTATTAACTTACTGGTTGTTTCAAGACAATAATACTTACTTTTTAACCTGCAAAATTCTAAGGATCTAAAAGATCTAGTGTTGTGTTGTTATGGAATAACAATCTTTATATAAAAATAACTGTTATCATCTTTAGATTCAAAGTAATTAATCAAATTTCTGTCCTGCTATTGTGTTTAATTTAATATAAAGTTTAGTTCTGCTGTAATCTGTCAGTCTCTTGGTGGCTCTGAGTTTGGTGGATGCAGGTAGGATATTTTGGAAGTTTTAGATGGCAAATAAATATATAATACCACAGCAGACAGGTCAAAAGAACTTTGGGAAATGCACACCATCCACAAAACAAACTCTGTACAGGAAGGTTTAGTGAGTTTTGGGTGGAAGAACTTGATTCAAACCTGTACAACACCTTCAAGATGAACTGGGATGCTGTATCTGTGTTTGCGTGTGCGTACTGTTCTTTCTTCAGCCTTAGCAGTAAAATCCTAGCATAAAAAATTAAATTAAGAAAAACTCAAAGCAATGTCACCTTTTGAGCAACATCTAATTTTAAAAATTAATAATTACAGCCACACTCATTACTCCAGGTATATAAGACCAATCACACTTCATCAGATTTCTGTACTGTTATGTTTGAAATGCACTCCAGCCATAAAACATAAGTTCAAAGTTTGGTGAGTTTTGTGTGGAGGAACTTGACTTAAAAATGCCGAACTCCTTCAGGACTGATGTGTGTGTGTGTGTATGTGTGTGCATACCTTTTCTTGGTTTCTTTTAGGAATCCAAACTCCAGGCTGAGTAGCAGAGCCCTACAAGTAAAAATACTTTAAAACATCACCCAAAAACTCAAAACTGCATTTTGAACTGTCTCATTAGGAAAACAGGAGGTTATGTCACCTTTTGAAGAATATCTGTATCATTGTCTCTCTCTTTAACAGGAACAGACTTCACCTAAACATTAAAAACTAATTAACATCTAAAGAAAAACATGAGTCATCTCACACTTAAAATAAATTATAATTTATTAATTGTTAAAAGAGTTTAATAATTGTTTTCATGGAGTAAATGGTTAAAAATGACAACGCCAATTATAGGGGTCCAATTCTTTCAGTCTTCATTAAGATTAGCAATTTTGGATTATTACCGAACTTGAACAGTGTCAAAATTCTCAAAACACCAACTTTACATTGTATTTAGTTGTTTTGGTTAAGAACAAAACATTTTGTATAAATCCATTTTGAGGTCATTTGATAAACTAAAGTAGTTTTGTGTCTGTATACTTGTCCTACTCTGTGGAATATATGACTAGTGATTGTGCTCAATTTATTTGCCACAAGATAAATACAGAAAGACATATGGTCACTCAAATTCTGTGGTACACCATCTGCATGTATTATCTCCAGGGACAGGATGAAATATTACAAAAGTTTTTAATTCAGTGATCATTGATTTGGAAATTGGAATTTAGCAACATACATATTTTTAAAGTATCAAATCATACTAAATTGTGCAGACGCTTTTCTCTGAATCCTGTTGTGTATACAACTTGAGTTTTATAGGAATTGGCCAAAGCAATCCTAAACTGTAATCATTTTGTGAATGAAGCTCGACCTTGTTTTGTTTGTGTTATAGTCGATAAAGATTGCAATGTGCCTGTGAAATATACTGTGATTATTCTGTTAGCTTGCTGTAGCCCCCCACTCCTCTCCCCTCCTTTACTACTACCTGCCATGTCAGTGTACATACTGTTTCTAGCTTTCTGTGAGGAATCGGCGCTCCAGGCTTAGAACAAAAAATTAAAGACAGGTTAATAATCAGTAAAGAATTTAAATATTAATATACAGCTACAGTCTAAACAGCAAATATAGTAATAAAGAGTCTAAACATCAAATTATGTCACCTTTCGAGGAACTTCATCTTCATCTCTGTCTTTCACAGGAACAGACTTTAGCTAAATATTAAAGACTGAAAATTAACAACTGGAAGAAAACAGGTTGTGGCCATATTATATATTATAATGTAATAATAATAATAATAATAATAATATCATCTTTGATAGTTTTTTTATTATAGTGTTCATATTAAGAGTCATTAACTTATCCACTCTATCTGTTTAATTCCCTTCCTTGTATTGAAATTTCATTTCGTTGTTGTTCCATTTTTTTTTAGCTTAAGCTAACTTTACTACTACTACTACTACTACTACTACTGCCATGTCAGGGTACATACTGCTTCTAGTTTTCTGTGAGGAATCAGGGGTCCTAGCTCAGAACTCTAAAAGCAAAAGCAAATAAAAATCACCAAAAACGCCAGCAGAAAAGCAGAAAATGATGTCACCCAACCCCTAATATAACGACCAGTATGTTAAAATTAAAAGATTCTAAAGTATCTAAAGACTAAAAATGATGTCATCTTTCGAGGAGTATCTGCATCCGTATCTCTTTCTGTAACAGGAAGAAACTTCCCCTAAACATTAAAAATAAAAGATTAAAAAATATATAGTGTAAAAAAATTTTTTATTATAAAGTTTTATTTTATATCTGAATTATAATTTTATACAGTGATAAAACAAACAGTTGGAAATATAGAATACATTGTGTCAGAATAAGCTAAACAGATCAATTCACATCATGCAGCCATAATACGTTTTAAATACATGTTTATTAACTTGCTGGTTGTTTTAAGACAATAGCACTCAAAAGGTTTTGAGCCATTTAATAAATATAGTAATCTTTTGACCATAGGTTTGAAGCTTGAATTCACACTTACTGCTGAAGCTCCCTCTATTGACCAAAGAAAATATAGTCACACCTGATTATGTGGCCAACATGGGTTTAAGTCAAAATTTTATATTTCCTGTCCAATTTTAAAGCCACAATGCACATACAGTACTGCTTGAAAGTTTGTGAACCTTTTTTCTATTTCTGCATACGTATGTAAACATAATCAGATTTTCATACAAGTCCTAAAATTAGAAAAAGATAAATATTATCCTTGGTCATTATTCCAGCATTTCATATCTGTAATGGTAAAAGTATGTTAACCTTTGCTTTCAAGATCTAGTGTTGTGTTATTATGCAACAAAAACTGCAGCATAATGTTTTCGGTAACTATTGACCCGCCCTGAACATCGGTTTGGAAGAATTTTAGCTCATTCCTCTGTACAAAACTCTTATGCTGGTGGGTTTCCTCACATTAACTGTTAAGTTCAGGTGATCAAGGTCAGGACTTTATTGTTTTATTCTTCTTTAACTGTTCTTTGGTAGAAGCACTTAGATGCTTAGGGTTGTTGTCCTGAAACATCTCGCACATAGTGAAGCAATATATCCACTTAAGATTTCTAACATAGAGATGATACATTTGTACAGCATGAAGTGTTTGAGTTTCTCATGAGCAGTAAAATGGTGTCAGGTCCATGCATTCTAATAGTTCCGAATGGGCATCATAAGTGTATAATAAAGTCATGCTGCATATTGAAGAAATAAATCAGTTAGGAGAAAATCAAACTGCTCTACTGACTTCACTCTCTTTTCATGATTCCGAACTGAAGTTGAGGATAATTCAGTTCAGAATTAAAATCTGGCTAAATATTTACAAAAAAGCAAAAAAGAAAAAAAAAAAAAAAAACTCTTAGCAGCTCTAATTTCAACCTTGTTACCACATCATTTTAATACAAATATTCTAAATTATTTACTCAGCTCACATGGGTTTATGTTATCATTTTAGTAGTTTGAATGATTATATGCAAAATATACTTGAGTAAATATTTTAAAAAACATACTGATCTTGATTAATCAAAGGCTGCTTAAATTAACATTAATAGTATTATATACACTGCTCAAAAAAGTAAAGGGAACAGTTAAACAACACAATATAACTCCAAGTAAATCAAACTTCTGTGAAATCAAACTGTCCACTTAGGAAGCAACACTGATTGACAATCAATTTTGCCTTTCTTGTGCAAATGGAATAGACAACAGGTGGAAATCATTGGCAATTAGCAAGACTCAATACAGGATCGGTTCTGCAGGTGGGGACCACAGACCACTACTCAGTACCTGTGCTTTCTGGCTGATGCTTTGGTCATTTTTGAATGTTGGTGGTGCTTTCACACTCGTGGTAGCATGAGACGGATTTTACAACGCACACAAGTGGCTCAGGTAGTGCAGCTCATCCAGAATGGCACATCAATGCGAGCTATGGCAAGAAGGTTTGCTGTGTCTGTCAGCGTAGTGTCCAGAGCCTGGAGGCGCTACCAGTAGACAGGCCAGTAGCAGGACCGCTACCTCCGCCTTTGTGCAAGGAGGAACAGGAGGAGCACTGCCAGAGCCCTGCAAAATGACCTTCAGCAGGCCACAAATGTGCATGTGTCTGCACAAACGGTTAGAAACTGACTCCATGAGGATGGTATGAGGGCCCGGCATCCACAGATGGGGGTTGTGCTCACAGCCCAATACCGTGCAGGACGCTTGGCATTTGCCAGAGAACACCAGGATAGGCAAATTCGGCACTGGCACCCTGTACTCTTCACAGATGAAAGCAGGTTCACACTGAGCACATGTGACAGACGTGACAGAGTCTGGAGACGCCATGGAGAGCGATCTTCTGCCTGCAACATCCTTCAGCATGACCGGTTTGGCAGTGGGTCAGTAATGGTGTGGGGTGGCATTTCCCTGGAGGGCCGCACAGCCCTCCATGTGCTCGCCAGAGGTAGCCTGACTGCCATTAGGTAGGAAGCTATGGACTGACCTGCCCGTTCCCCAGACCTCAATCCGATTGAGCACATCTGGGACATGTCTCGCTCCATCCACCAACGTCACTTGCACCACAGACTGTCCAGGAGTTGGTGGATGCTTTAGTCCAGGTCTGGGAGGAGATCCCTCGGGAGACCACTCGCCACCTCATCAGGAACATGCCCAGTCGTTGTAGGGAGGTCATACAGGCACGTGGAGGCCACACACAATACTGAGCCTCATTCTGACTTGTTTTAAGGGCATTACATCAAAATTGGATCAGCCTGTAGTGTAGTTAAATTTTGTGTGTGACTCCAAATCCAGGCCTCCATTGGTTAATAAATTTGATTTCCATTGATGATTTTTGTGTGATTTTGTTGTCAGCACATTCAACTTTGTACAGAACAAAGTATTCAATCAGAATATTTCATTCATTCAGATCCAAGATGTGTTATTTGAGTGTTAACTTTATTTTTTGAGCAGTGTATTTTGAAACTAATTGGATATTTAATGTAAATGTGACCTTTGCTTTTTCTGGCTTTTTTAAACCATTGTATTAAAATATGCTTTTTTGAAAATTGGTAACAGGGCTGCAGAAAGCATAGCTCACAGCAAATAACATGTCTAAAAAGTGTACCTTTGATGCCAGAGCTTGACAAAATAAATTTCAAAGTATTCACAGGTTCTGATGCCTAAATTGTCCTATAATTCACAAATGTTTCTATACTGTGACAGTTCTGTTAGCTCATTGTAGTCATTAGCTCACAGTGCAAATAAAGAGTAACAGTGAGTTTATTTCAGTTCCAGGGCAGAATCTGATGCAATTTGGTATAGCACATTTTTTTGGCAAAAGCACTGGTACAGCACTTGCCCCCCTCAAATATCACTTTCAGCCATTTAGTTGTCTACACACTGTGGAGCTCCAGGCTCAAAACTCTAAGTAAAAACCAAAAAAAATATATCAGAATTGATTTGATATTAAAAGAATCTATTTGTTTCTCAATGACAAAAAAAAGGGTCTGAACAGGAAACCAGGACATATTTTCACCTTTCGAAGATCATCAGTATCTTTGTATCTGTCTTTAGCAGGAATAAACTTCCCCTAAACATTAAAAAAAAAACATTTGCACTGAAATATTTGTGAACTAAATAATTAAAATACTGCCTGAGGGAGGCCAAGCAGCAGTCCCAGTTACAGGCAAAACCTGAAATTTATGTTCAGTGTCTGTCACAATTCATATGTGCATATCTAAAATCTGTAGAACATCTACATGTGTGACCAGTTACAAACATAAACAACAAATGAAACAATATAACCCAGACACTTCTGTATAAATGATAAGAGTAGTTTATTGTTTTTGAATATAAAGGTTTTTACCGTCTTTATCGGAGGGAATGGTCCCTGACCACAGCTGTCCCAGTCCAGCAGGAGAGGTGGATTATGTAAAGCCATCAAACAGCCAGTCTTGTAGCAATCGTCAATCATTGGGAGCAGAACCTCAGGAACACCCTGCAACTGTTTAAATCGGTCTTTAAAGATTTTCACTTCACATGACTGACTGCACTTTCACTCTACACAGACAGTCTGGTGAAAGATGAAAATTCAGACGTTTCTGCTCATGTATGATAAATATAATGTGTGAGTAATGTGAAAACTGTTTAATATAATGTATGAGTTTATAATGCATGTTTAATATAAATGTAAGGCATGTAAAGGTACCTTGGCTCTGCTGTAGAGTTCCTTCTTTTCCTTAAAGATTGCAATCTGAAGATTTTGGACAGCCATATCAAAGTATTTTGTTGTCTTTAATAAAAATCAAAGAACAGTAAAAACATAAAATAATGTATTAAAATAAAAGTAAGACAATTAAATGTTTTAACTAAATACATTCATCAACAATATAGCTGCACCTAGAAGGAAGTGTTGGATTGTGGTGTCACTCACCACAGCATCAGGCCACCATGTTTGCTAACACAACATGCCAAACATCTCTTGGTACCAAAACTGTTAGAAACAAGCTGCCTGCATTATTACTCATCTCTCAACTTATCTTGATTGCTTCTTAGTCACATCAGGTACAGTATTTATGCAATATTGCAAACCCTAAGAAATGCCCTGTCCTTACAGGATGCAGAAAAGCTAGTTCACGCCTTTATTACCTAAAGGCTGGATTATTGTAATGCTCTGCTTTCTGGTTGTTCCGGCAAAGGTCTTAACAAACGTTGGTTAGTCCAAAATGCTGTAGCCAGAGTCCTTACAGGAACTAGAAAGTTTGATCATATCAGCCCTGTCTGATCTAACTTACACTGGTTACCAGTTAAATTCAGTACTGAGAATAAAATTCTTCTCCTGACGTATAGAGCTCTAACTGCCTCGCTCCTCTGTACCTCACCCAACTTATCTCATATTATGAACCATCATGTGACCTTAGGTCTCAAAGTGCGGGCTCTCTGTTAGTGCCTAGAATTAATAAAGTTACATCAGGGGGCGGAGCCTTCTCATACAAGGCCCCCCAGCTCTGGAATAACCAACCAGTCAGTGTTCGGGACACTAAGTCCAGGCTTAAAACCGACCTGTTCAGTGGAGCGTGTGGTAGTGAGTGTTTCTGCTAGGTAAGAGGTGCAGATCTGGGGGTCCACTGACAGAGTGTTGGGTAACCCTACCTGTTCAGTAGAGTGTGTGGTAGTGAGTGTTTCTGCTAGGTAAGAGGTGCAGATCTGGGGGTCCACTGACAGAGAGTGTTGGGTAACCCTACCTGTTCAGTGGAGTGTGTGGTAGTGAGTGTTAGGTAAGAGGTGCAGGTCTAGGGGTCCACTGACAGAGAGTATTGGGTAACCCTACCTGTTCAGGGGAGCGTGTGGTAGTGAGTGTTTCTGCTAGGTAAGAGGTGCAGGCCTGGGGGTCCACTGACAGACAGTGTTGGGTAAGCTGGGAGTGTTGGTGCTGTCGTCCCGCTTCTCTTCATGTTCACTCAGGTTTGTTGATGGTGGAGCAGAGGGGTGCTGACTCCTCAGGGGCCCTCATGTCTGTGTGACCTTCGGGCTCTCCCTGTTAGTCCTGCTGTAGGGGCCAGGCCTGCTGGAGTCTCTGCTGCACTCTGTTAACACCGTATAGTGTGTTCAGGTCTGTCAGAGCTAACAGTCTGTCTGTTCTCTTTGCCTGAACTTAACTGCTGCCCATCCTGTGTGGTTGAAGCTCTGCTCTGACTGAGTGCCACTGCTTGCCTCTAACCACCAAGGAGCTCCTGGCTCTCCTGCACTGTGGAAGCTTGGCCTGCGTCCTGCTGACCCATCCGATGACCCAACTGCTTAATTAGAGACTAATTAGACTTTAGAAAGTTCCTCCTTGCCCCTGTGGCCCTAGGCTTGCTCACTGGGGGCTCGGACACCAGATCCTTTGTAGAGCTGCTTTGTGACCACATCTTTTGTAAAAAGTGCTATATGAATAAATGTTGACTTGATTTGACTCTGCAATGAGGTGTAGAGGTTCCTAATGGTGTCCTGTGATAATTCCTCCTATGCAGTTTGAGAATTCTCACACAGTTCCTGCAGATGGTACGGTAGGGGTGCAGCCGGCGTCACACCAGGCCTTTCGGGATGTGTGGCGCGTGACAGACATTAATTTTGGCACTTACCACGGTGCTTCCACACACAGTTAGTTGATCATTTCCACCAAGACACAAGCGGGACTCATCACTGAAGATGTGTGCAGCCATTTGCCATTGGAGGGCATCTCTGCTCACAGAATGTCTGCAATCAGGGCTGTTGGTTCACTCTGCACATTTGACAACCCATCGGTCCTCTCTCTCAGTGGTTAGGTGTGGGTCTCCCAGATCCTTCATGTCACCTGTGCATGCTTTATTCTATTCACTACTGCCAACTGTGTGCTATGGAAATGTCCACGTGACTGGTATGGTGCATAATATGTAAATAATACCATCCCGCTTCCCAGAGCCCTATGATGCATCCCTCTGGAACTCTTTAACCTGCTCAAATTTCTTCTGAACTCTTCTCTGAAGCATACTTCAATTGCAAAGTCTGCTACCAACGCAACAGCACTACTCAGAACGGAAAGCGTATACACACACACACACAACACAAGTCAGGTACAGCAATAAGGCTCATCCTTGCTTACATCACATGTGTGGCAAACATGAAACTTGAATCATATACATATCTAACCTATCCACAAAGTTTAATTTCGGTTAGTTCATTCCTTCTGGGTGCAACAATTTATTAAAATATTACAGCTCTGTACCTTAGAGTTACTGGTGTGATCTTGGCTGCTTGGTGTAAGGCACAACATGGTACCTGTGATGTTCTGAATATCATCTTGTGATTTACGTAAAACATCCTGCAAGAAAAATAATTTTAAAATTCAACATGATAATCCTGTAATACACCTACAAGAGCTATATCATATCTGTCATTACATTACTTCTTGGAGATCTGTTGTAATATCAGTTCTACCATATCAGGTTGAATAGATCGATTCTACCATTATTTATATTGTGCCTTTTACAACAGATTGTTTTTTTACAACAGTATTGGGTGTTTTGTGAGGCAGAGGAAGCAATGTCAGATTAGTAGCAGGATCATCAGATGGGTCAGTGGGATGCAGGCAATGCTTCCACATAGTATAGGACAACAAGAGGGTCAATGGTAGGTAAAATGGCCAGAAATGCAGGCAAGCAGTGGGTACCCCTAACCCTAACCCTAGAAACATACATACATACAATAAAGCATTTTAGATGCAGCTGGTGTGACTGAGAAGCTTCTCAGATTAATAGATAATGCAGACAATTTGTTTCTAGCAGTTTTGGGACCAAGAAGAAGAACTTTCTTTTAGAACTGTTTTATCTGAGTTCAGTAAGAGGAAGTTAATTGTCATCCAGTCGTTCATATCTTTTACACAGTCCTCCATCATATTAAGGCGGAATGTATCACTTTGGTTGAAATATACAGCAAGGTATTATTAATAGAAAAGTCTGCATAGCAGAGGAAATGTATGCCATGTTTTCTTGTAATGTATCTATTTGTAGCATATATAGGGTAAACTGTTTAGCTTCTAAGGCAGAGACCCGAGGAACACCATACTTGTTTGTGAGCAGATGATTCTCCATTTAGATAGCAATCACTCAGGTAAGATCTGAACCGTAAGAGTTTTTCCTGTCACTCCTACAAGATTTTCTAGCCCATCTAGTAGGATTGAGTCAGATGCTGCTTTAAGATCCAGTAGAACGAGTAAGGACCTGTTCCCTCTGTCAGCTGATACTGAGAGATCATTTACAGTTCTCACTAGTGCTGTCTCAGTGTTATGATGAGGCCTTAATCCAGACTGGAACTGTTCAAGTATGTCATTCCTGTGCAGGTAGGAATGCAATTTTTGTGCAGCCGATCAAGATTATGTTTTTTTTAAGTAAAGGTATAATTACTGCTAGCGTAAGAGAGTGTGGGAGGTAGCCAAGGCTAAAAGACGAGTTTTTTATGTCAATAAACTTTGTTTACCTTTTAACTCTGCTCTCATTTGGCTTGTCAATCTGGTGCTTCATAATACCTGGCCTGGCAACTGGATGGCAGAGTTAAAAGATTTACAAGTGGCAGTCTGTGCAGGCTGCTTGGTCAGCACAGTCAATTGTTTGAGTCATTGACTGGTTCCATTAGCACCCTGACCAATTAGAAATCTGAACAACATGGTCAGCTTGTTCAGGTTTCTTCTAACCTGAGAGATATATCTGAACAGCTAGCTCA
>JAMWET010007447.1:57500-110000 GCA_024036415.1 Prochilodus magdalenae | reverse complement strand
AAAGTCCTACACTGTCAGTTCATACTGTGCTGTAGATCTTAGCGCTACATTGAACTGGGAGGGGGCAGAGCATGTTACTGCATTGTACATCCAATTAGTCTGGGCTAATTCACAGACCTCTTTAATATTATCATTAGTTATCGAACATTGTGCATGTCTACGTTAATAACTATCCTTGAATATCTACAGCTTGCTAACAACTTCAGGTTAACCATAATGCCTGGCACCCTGGTGTTCGATTTACAGCTCACTGCTACTGCCACACCCCGAAAGGAGAAACTCTTTCACCTAACTGTGAATTATCTGTAACCATGCCAGGCTTCAACAGGCTTCTTTGGGGGTGTCTCACCGAGGAGGGCAAACCTGCTGGACACATGAATTGGGGGAGTGGTGCTCATGTGGAAAAGCTTTAGCATTAGCTTTAGCTTTGCATCTGTGCCAATGAAATGCCACCCATTTGCCCCACTGAGCTCTGACAGTGACTTCTAACAGTGAGTCTGACTAGCCCAGCTCTTCTTTAAATTCTGGATACACACCTCTAACTCTATAAGTCTCTCCAACAGACAAGAGACTAACTTACACTTCTCACAGAATAAAGTCTGACCCACTGCTGTCACTAGTGACGGAGAAACACAATTAAACATACTGCAGCTTCTCTTCCATGCTGACTGAGCACAGGATCTCCTCAAGGATGTTTTCTTAACCCCCTGCTGTATTCCCTGTTTACACATGACTGTGTAGTCAGACACACATCCTCTTCAGGTTTGCCGACAACACCACCATCCTAGACCTAATGAACAGTTTTTACACACAGGCTATCAGGTTCCTAAACAAGCTGTGAACCTTGCACCAGTACCACCAATACTACATGCCATACATGGTTACAGGCTTTGATCTTTTTTTGTGTGTGCATGTAATGGCATACTCTTGCCACCTTGAGCCTGAGCTTGGGGAATCAGTTCTTAGGAGAAGACTTGGGCAGTTTCAGGTACAATGTGCTTCAAACATTTTGTTTGCTGATCAAAGATTTTAAACGGCCAGAGCCTTGGAAATATTTGAATGAAGAATTACAGCACCATGTGAGTTTGAAAAACAGCAACTATGTCACAGAATGCAGTGTGGAACTGTTCTACAGTTTCTCATTAGATTGAATGTATGACTAATTTACACAACCGTAGCTACCAAAGAACTTCTCTGAGTAGTTATTAAAGTCCTACCTTGATTACAGCCTCTGCCTTCTTCCTTTCCTCTTTTATTTTTTTTGTGGTCATTTCAGGTCCTCCAGTTTTTAGCTGCCGCAGTAGTTTCGCCCATTGATTCTTGCTTAGTTTCTCATACATACGTTTCAGTTCTGATTCTCTGCAGGGGTTTGTGAGGTCTTCAGACAAAACTCCACTACTTCCTAATTTCAGATCCACAACTTTTCCCATTCTTGAAAACGTGAAAAAACATTTTAATACATATAAATGTCTAAGTTATTAGATTAGATAGATATAATTATTCACCATACCTTTCTCTGAAGTTATGCAGTTCATTTTGGCTATCCCGAAGCTGTGTGCTGCTTAAATGGATATTACATTAGGTTAAAGTAGATTCAACTTTGTCATTTTTCAGAGTACAGTGTTAGTGTTATGAAAAATAGCAGAAGACAAATTCTGTGTGCACAAATAGCAAGAAATGGCTCAAAAGCTCTCTACTCAGAGAATGTTTGGCCTCACCTAAACTCACTCATTGCTGACAATGCAGCTGTATCTTTGGGTGTGTACACTATATTGCTAAAACTGGTGAGACGCTGAGCCTTGTGATGCCCTCATGCCCCCGTCGTGGTCATGTTATATCTCAATATTTATTGAATTATTAATTATGGAATTGATGAAGAATTATGGAAATAAGAAACATTCCTAAACCTTTGTTTGAGTCACAGTTCACAGAGATCACACGGAAAACTGGGTAAACCATCTTACAAGCTTTTTTCATGGAAACTGGATTCTGCGAAACAACCCTTATCAATTATGTTGTTATAAGTAAAAGCCATGCTCATTAAATCCATTCCTGACTCCACCCTTTCACTTCTCTATCCATCCCAAATACAATTCCTTCCTAACTTTGTCCTCTCCTGATTCTCCTAATCTCTATATTAATTCTAAATCACTGAGGTTCAGCTTCTTTTTATGTGCTTTCATTCAAGCAGTAAAATTATAACTTTAATGATTTATGATTTAAAAAAAAAAAAATTACTTACCTTAGCTTGCTAATTTCTGATTTGAGGTGTGCATTTTCTTGTCTGAGTGTGATATAGAAAAAAATAAATTCAACATAATAACAGAAAAATGATATGTTATACATTTTAATATTGTGCTTTCTTACCTTAAATGTTTAATTTCATTATCAGGGTAGTATTCATTCTCCAATCTAGGCAATGTAAAATAGAAAAAAAGCAAAAATGGAAATGATAAAGACCCAAGCTTAATTTACAGTATCTGTTTTCGTGATTATCTGTTCTTTAACATCTTTCCTGATACAACATCATGGATTAACTCAGAATGATCATGACTCACAGCCATATAATATTCTAAATGTCTGTATTTTCTGTCAAGCTCTAAATAGAAATACTCAAAAATATTACCTTTTTTCCTGTACTGTGTGCAAATATTGCTATTTATTAATTATTATTGTTATTTAATGTTGTTATTGCAGTGTCTTCTAGAAACACTGGAGCATGTATGATTCTTTGTTGCGATAGCTCTGCTGTGAGAGCCCGCTTGGAATTGTAAAGAGAAGCATCTGCAGCACTATTATTAACATCTGTGGCTTTTTCTCCTGGTCATCATAGAGACTGTTTAAACTCAGGTCATTTTTTCACTCACCAGACAACATCATGTCCTGCATGGTTTTAATCTCCTATTCTCTGCCTGCCACTTGCTGTAATCTTATATTTGTATTTTTTATGGATTTTCTGTTTTATCCTCTGGTTTTTGCTTTTGTTCATCAATGTTTCTCACTTCTGGATTAGTAAATACTTAATGATTTGTTGGTTTAGTAGTATAAGTGCCTCAATGTTTAGGTACCATAGAGGTTATCCAAAAGTGTTCCATTATGCCTTTAATTAAAATGCTCACATTGATGCCCATTTACAACTGCGTCTGCAGGAAGTTAACATTTTAAGCATGTTTTACTATTTCATCTCCTTCTTTCATGTTTAGGGTAACTCGCCGATGTGACACAAAATGGCAATTGTCTCACTTAAGAATAGTATTAATTACTATATTGACTAAATAACTAAATCATATCTGTGTCTGAATTCATGTCCAGAGTGATGTTTAAACCTGCACACAGTTAGAGAAAATAAATAATATAATTATATAATTATAATAGAATAATAATTTAGTTTTAAAGTAAAAAATTAGCCCGCCTACCTGGTAATAAGAAAATATTTAATTAATTTGTCATTTAAATTTTTAAAGATTTAATAATTTCTCTAATCGTTTGCAGTGTTTGTATTTGTTTTGAAATATTTTTTAAACAAATGACACAATCTAGGGTATAGATTTTAAATAGAGAAAGGAAAGCATTAGACACAAACTGAAATGTTATTAGTTATTACTTTGTGGTCATTTTTAGTACTTGAAATTATGTAAATTATCTGATGGTTTTACATAACTCTGGTCTCCAATAAAGTGGCTAGGAATGTTTCTTTATTCTATGTAACAATCACTACAGCCAACATGCAGTGCTAACCCTAGTGAGTCACTTCACCGAAGAACTTGATGTTTTTAATTAAGAAGTATCTATTTGTAGGATAATATGCAACAAGATGGCTTTAAAATGTTCTCTCACCTGCCCCCAACCCCAGTTCATGGACAAGTAATTAAATAATTAAATGAAATCACATTTATGTAAAGATATTTTTAAAATCTACTGACCAGTTTTCTGGGGGGATAAATCTCAGGTAGTCAGTAAAACTAATTAATCAGAAAAAAGCAAATCAGGAAACGTCTTTAGATTGGGTTCAGATTGATTATATGATCAGGGCAGAAATTATCTTCCAATGGTTTGAAAAAGGTATCAATATTTTCTGGCACAAAATTAAAACATCATTACTGATTTTGTAAAACCAGTAAAACAAGCAGCATTTAGTCTTTACATATGCATAAATTGGTCATTACCTCTCTGTGATGATGTCATACTGATGTGCCATGCTGAGGTAAAGAAGAAACAATGGTTCAGGGAATGAAACACTTTCAGTTTTCAAGACAACCAGTTTAGAGTTTATATGATCAGAGGTGGAGAGACACGCCTCACTGTACAGACAGTCGATAATCAGCAGGAGGTTTAAAGGGAGCTGCTGTTTTATTCCAAACTGCTTATTACTTATGTAATATTAATTCTACAAATACACAAAAGTTTGACACAGGCTGAAACACTTCCACATGACTGAATATCTTTTACTAAGATTCACAGCAGAAATTATTTTATGATAATTAGACTCTGTCTATTGGTTCAGTCTGTAAATGATCCTATTTGATTGACTTCTCATTCAGACATTAACACAGCACTTTTAAATAAACGTTGAGGGTTTTTATATAAAAATCTGATCAATTAATAGAAGATATACAACATAAGAGAAAAACCACAATCCTTACCTGAGTGTACCAGACAGGAGCTTCAAGCTGGAAAGGTAAAAACTGGAAAGTTTAGTGGAGGAATGAAGACGATGCTGGTCCTTTTATACCCGAGAGACGCCCAGTCTAACTGTGGGCTGGACTGAGAGAAGGGAATTAAGCTGTGCTTATAAAAGTCAGCTTGTCTGTTTCTCCTCACTGGTCGCTCTGAACACTAGCAGGACGTTTCTCTGCTGAGATGGCAGGTTCAATAGTGTACATTGCCATAGATTTTGGAACTGCGTTCAGTGGTTACTGCTTCAAGTTTGTAGAATCAAAACAGGTTCGGCAGCCTAAATGGGGTGAAGAGTACGGTCTGAACACTCCAAAAACACCTACCTGCATTTTATTTGATGAAGATGGAAACTTTCTGAAGTTCGGCTATGATGCCGTCATGACCTACATCAGACAGATACGAAAAAATCAAGCAAAGAAGCTCTACCTCTTCGACAACTTCAAAATGGAGCTTTTTGGAAAGGTAGGATTATTTAAATATTAGATTATTTAGTTACGATTTATTTAGATTTCATATTTTACAACCTTTCACAATTATAACTACATGTACAGATACTGATCCACACAGGATTTATTTCACAGGAACTGCACAGAGATTTTATGATGACCTCCAAGAATGGTAAAAGTATGAGAGCTATGAAAGTGATATCTGAGAGCCTAAAATTCATGAAAGATCACGCGCTGGAGATGATTGGAAAGCACACGTCTGGAGCAAAGTACTCTGCCTGTGATGTTACGTGGGTTTTGACGGTTCCAGCCATTTGGAGTGCTGCAGCTAAACAGTTCATGAGAGAAGCAGCTATAGAGGTGGGTGAGATGATACACTGAAATACCAGAAGTCATGTGATATCAGTATGTAAATTAATGGCTTGGGAACGCCCACACCTGTATAATTGTGAGATGTTATCTTATGAGTGAGGCTGAACACTGGCCAACGTGCTCATGGCAAAGAGACGTGAAGTATCAGTTTAAATTAGACATGATGGTGGGATGCCTCAAAGAGGCTCATGTTGGGTGAACGTGCAGACCCCACCATTCTTCAGAACTCTTCAGAATGCTCCTCAAAACAATTCTGGGACTGATGGCATGGTGTATCATCCTACTGGAATATCCCATCATTGTGGGGGAACATGAAACGTAGTGGGCACCGGTCAAAGGTGTCAAAGGTGTGTTTAGGTGGACCAGTGAACCAAACCATAAGAACCATAAGAACACACCCTACACCAGTATGGAACCACCACCAGCCTGCACAGTGCCTTGCTGGCAGCCGGGGTCCATGGGTTCATGGGGTTACTTTTACACACAAGATTCCAGTTAGTAATCTCACGAGTCTGTGTCTGTTAACAGAGGCACACTGGTGGGTCTTCTGCACCATGTTCAAGTCTTTATATTAAAGCTGGCGTGATTTAGAAATGTACCAGCTTTCCTGACGGTTTATGAAGAACACTGTGTAAATGTTTAGGCGGGACTGGTGACAGAAGCTGAGCCTGAAAGACTGATAGTAGCCCTGGAACCAGAAGCTGCATCTGTTTGGTGTAAACAGCTCCCAAAAGAAGGGTTTATGGAAGGAGACCTTGCAGAAGCTGAGACAATAGAAGAAGCTCCTGGTACCCAGTACATGGTGGTGGACTGTGGAGGTATGTAGACCAGTGACACTGCAGTGTATAAGACTGGGCAGCTCTGATCTTCTTCATATACAAGTTTTTACATTGAAATCTGATTCTTTATGCTTCCTCCTTTAGGTGGAACCATTGACATCACAGTGCATGAGGTGGGAGAGGGGGGTCGTCTGAGGGAGCTGCACAGGGTATCAGGAAATAACCTGGGTGGTCAGACAGTGGACAAGAACTTCAGATCGCTCCTCAGAGAGATATTCTCCGAGAAGGTGTTTGATGAGTTTGAGGAGAATCATCCGAGTGAGCTGCAGAGGTTGATGTATGATTTCTCCATCTGTAAACGTTATGACGGAGAGGTTCTGGTGCAGTGTCCTTTTAGTTTACAACATATAGCCAGTAAAATAAAAGACATAGATGACTACTTCAGTGGAGACAGTGATGTAGACTGGGAAGATGGGTCGATACTGCTGTCAGGGGATAAACTGAGAGCCCTACACGAGGACAGTATCCGAGGGATAGAAACTCAGATGGAAGGGATTTTGGAAAACCGCACACTGAAGATCAGATACATCTTTCTAGTGGGAGGCTTTGCCCTGAGTCCTTACGTGAACAGCTTTGTGAAAGAGAAGTTTGGGGGGAAGCATAAGGTGCTCTGTCCTTTGGACGCTCAGATGGCCGTTGTGAATGGAGCTGTTATGTTCGGTACAATGCCGAATGTAGTGGAATCACGGATAAGTGTTTTCACTTATGGAATTGCAGTTGTGCACTTGTTTGATGAGACCAAGCACAAGGGCAAGAGCAAATATGTGTCTAAGGATGGAGCTCAGTTCTGTGACGTATGCTTTCACTGCCTAGTGAAGAAGAACGAGTCGGTTCCTTTTGATGCCATTAAAGGGTTTGTGTTTAATCCCCTCGAGACGGACCAAAGAGAAATGCGCTTCAGTTTTTACTGCACTGAGAAGGAAACTTCTGAGTTTGTAGATGAAGAGGGAATGAGGAAGATTGGATCATTATCAGTGTTGATGCCAAAAATCAAAAAGGGCAGAGGCCGTTCAGTAATACTTGAAATCAAGTTTGGTTTCACTGAGGTGCAGGCGACTGCCACAGATGTTGATTCTGGGAAGACCACTTCAGTCAAACTGGACTTTATGTCCAAGTAATGTGAACACGTTGTATTGATGCATATTATCATGCAATTATTTACAGAAACAAAAGCATATCTGATTATTGGTTCAGCTCTGACTGTAAAAATCCCTAACCCTAACCCTAACCCTAGAACAAATAAACAATCCAAATTAATCGACAGAATGAAACAAAATGTATATACTTATAAGCACTGTTTGTTGTTTGTTTGTTTTATATTACAATATAATTACAATATACATTTAAGATCTTCTGTATTTTCAATGTGTGTGTGTATATATATATGTATATATATATATATGATAATAATGCATCAAAATAAACATTATTTTGTTATTTGTTTTTGATTTTCCTTTTTTTAAACTCATGAAGCATTTCTGTGAAATCTGGTGTTGAAATGTATCCATGAAAATACTGGAAATTATAGACACAAGTCTTAATTAAAAGACACTATAATTTTTTAGAATTTAACAGTTTATTTTGTAAAGATATTTCAAGAGGTACTTTCTTTTCAGAACAACAACAATTTAAATAAGATGTGATGTGCTCATATCTCACTTCCCAGTTTAAGAATCATTCTGATAGCCCAGATAACCTGACCTGCGCTGCAAAACATACACAGTGAATCTGCTGGTGGTTACATACACAGTGTATGTTTAGTGTATAGTGAAACAAAACCTTCCAGAAATGATTACAGCAGTCTCACTGATAAGGATTGTGAGTGGGCTGAAACTGAGGAGTGATAAGAGATCCACTACTAGACACCTGTCCTTGGAAGCTCCATCAGCCTCTATCTTTTAGCACTGATCCACTAGAGAGTGGATGGTGGTGGGGTAAGATCACTTCTACAGAGCTACCTTTACTGTGGTCAAAACTACAAACATCTGTACCAGCAATGGTGGTTGTCTGTTACGAGTAATGATCCCTAATGATTCTCTGGCCAGTAAATGGTCTGCACTATTGGTACTTACAGCTTCAGGTCATTTTAAGCATAAGCACTTTGTGTTGGTATGAGTAATCTGGCTGTGGAACTGGAGACAGAATAAGCAGTCACATATATCTGTTGCAGAGTTTTCCCACACTGTCAAAATGCGGAGTGAATAGGACACTGTTCCACAGCTAATATCACAATTGGGCTTTATGGGACCCACACACTGCTTTACAGAGCTGGACCCTGTGTGCACTAAAACACTGAGATCAATTCAAGCCCACCATATCATAAACCTGATTATGACGAACCTTACCTTTTCATGAGAAAAATGTTTGTAAGAAAAGAAGTTAAGCTTTAAACATTCAGGCTGTTTGACATTCAGGCTATTCGACATTCCTTCTTCTTTTACGTCTTTTTTATGTCACACATTTTGTCCTGCATGTTGGAACCGTCTTTGATAATGAGATAAAGTTGTTTGCGTTGATGCATGCAGTGTGCCTAACGTGTTTCCACTGATGTGTGTTTCTACAGAACCGGGCATTTCCTCATGATTACCCACCTTTGGGTTCCTCTAAGGAAAAACATGGACAGTGAGCACCTACCCATCTACAGTTACAGTGCTACACAGCTCTTCATACAGCTCAGTTTAGGCCTTAGATGTGATGTGTGAATGTGTTTTAATCTTCACTGAAAGTATTTTTCTCTCCTAGACAATTCACACCTCTCCACTAAGCAGCTTTATCCATATCAAAAACTCAATTACATAAACAGAAACATACTGGAATATACTACATCAACTTTACAACAGAAAAGAAATATACAAGTAAACAGAACCAGCATACATTTCAATTTACTGCTACTGTGAAAATCCAAAGTGTACTGACTTTATAAAAATATGTTATAGATTTTAAAACTATTTTAAAAATCCCCTGCACTGAAATACTTAACATAATTAAAGCATACAGAACCTTATTGTTTCTCATGTCACAGGAACCTGGCTAGACATTCAGGTCTTTTCTCATTCCTCCCTTTTCACACACATACCATCACAAATATCAGATCAATCTTTGATCATGAGATCAGATTTGATTAAGTGGCACATGCATGTCTTGGACAGTCACTTCTGCATGGCTGCTTACTGCAGTTTTAGGCTACTGGAAGGTTTGTTGAAGCATATGGGGGGGATTAGAAATGTACATACATTCTGTCACACTTTACCAGAATCTCAGCACATGGTGCCATGAAACCAATACACTGCTTGAATTATGCTTCATGTCTATTAATGAAAATGCCCATCACTGCATTTAGTGACTTTTAGATCTCTAGGTTTCTGGGAAGAGCACAAGTGCTAACTGAACCACCATTAAAAAAAACACACTTAGTAAATGTTGCTTTAATTCCATTGTTCATTTTCATTGTTTTTTCACAGTTGTCCTTTTATCCAATGCGTTCCTGCTTATGGATTTAGGATATTTCCTTTGAGATCATTAATAGAGGTTTTAAGAAGTTTCACTACACCAGATTAAACTGTTCTAGACCTGTAGAGAGAAAATGTTGGAAGTAAGGCCTTTTCAGCAGTTGTTTGATGAATGTAATGGTGATGACTAAGATTACTAAATCAAAACTAAAACAAGCGATTGGGCATAAGCAACTTCACCTTACGTCACATGGCCTATATCAAAAATACAACAAGTTCAGATAAATCCTAAATGACAGTGTAAAGAGTGAGAAATGGCCCAAACTGCAGAGGAAGTAATGAACCTGATTTAAAGCAGCTCTAAACACTTAATAATATCAAGAGTTTAAATAAAGTTCTACTGAACCAGTCTTCATAGAACCGTTCTACTGAGGCAGTACTGAGAACATAGGTGTGACCATCAGATCATCACAAGTCAGGCAACAAGTCAAATTTATTTATATATCACTTTTTACAGCAGATTGACACAAAGAACAGCTGTCACAAAGCAACTTTACAGAGAATCCACACACGCAACACAGTTTCCAGCAAGGATGACCGGCTGAGTGAAGTGCTCTGGATGACTGTTTTTGGTGGATGAGAGTTTTGGTAGATTTGATTCACCATGATAAAATAAATATTTGAAATAATTGGGTCACAGCTGCAGAGGCCTGCTCTTAAACATATAAATAATTATTGTCTTTTCTCTGTCACACAATATGCACGTAAACTATGTAACAGTGTACACACTTAAAACCTGAACAGCCTTAAAATCCATTTCACCTGTGATGTGCCTCCTCTATAGTTAACTCTTAGACTCTTCTGTCTGCGTTGCTTTCTCTTTCACTTCTGTCTGTACCATGCACATTCTATCACACATACCAGTGAGATAACATTCAACTGATACATATCAGTCAGAGTTTTTTTTCATACTGATACATATTATCATTTCTGGAACAAGACTCGTAATCAGCTCAGTGTAGGTGAAGAGACTGTAGTGTCTCTCAGTCCACCAGTCTTTAATAGAAGCTCATTCATTAGGTTACAGTCAGTTCAGACTGATTTTTGTCATGCTACAGTTGGATTTTATACCTCAAGCTGTTAGCCTGAATTCAGTTACAAAAAACTAAATTTTACTCCTAAGTAAAACCGTTTTAATGTTATTTTTCCATAATCACTGAAAGCTCTGGTTCTACTAAACCCTAACCCTAGAACCAAATGGATACAGAATGACTTTGAAATCTCAATTACGTCCCAATATGTTCCCCTCCTCTAAAACGTGTTTGAAATGTCTTTAAGCCACTTTAGTAAAGGAACATTTTGCTTTTTGTAGACTCATGGACTTTTTAAATACAGACAAAGGGATTTAGTGGACATTAATTTATTTAACAGAATATAATAAATTAACAAATTTACACCAACAAAGAAATCTTTGAAATATTTAGTTTGAGCTGTTTAGCCACATTTCAAACAATTCTGTCCATTTATTTCACCAACACACTGAACACTGTGTGATTCATCTTTGTGTAGTTAAACCTGCAGAACCACAAAACCACATTTGTGATGTATAATGTGCTATTGAACTTTATCATCTTTGTGAGACTGTTTAACAAACACAGACAGACATGCAGGCAACGATTTTGTTTTTCTACATTCCTTTGTTTTACGTCTTTCTGGGTCTCATGTATCAGAACCATCTCTGAGATGTTTCAGTTGATATGAAGTTTTCTTTTGTGCACATTTGTAGACAGTACATGATTAAATATTTAAGTGTAAAGTTTGGTGGAGGGAGGGATTATGTTGTGGGGTTGGTGTTCAGGAGTTGGGCTCAGACCCTTAGTTCTAGTGAAAGGAACTCCTAATGCTTCAGCATAGTTTCATGCTCCCAACTTTGTGAACAGTTTGGGGACGCTGCTTCCTGTTCCCACATGACTGAACCAGTGCACAAAGCAAGCTCCAAAAAGACATGGATAAGCGAGTTTGGTGCGGAAGAACTTGACTGGCCTGCACTAACCAACTGGTCTAATACAAACTTAATAATAATAATAATAATAATAATAGTAATAATAATAATAATAATAACGTGTTCTTATAATAATAAGAATGTGTTACATTTAATATCTAAAATCTCTTTGCACAGAAACATCAATAGAAGGGGAAACAAAGTTAAAATGCACAAACTTATTTAATGTGCAGACCCTGAAATCAGAAAAGTTGGTCACTACTGAAGAAATGTACAACGTATTGAACTTTTTTTCTGCTTTGTCCTTTCATATTTGTGTAAACTACCTTGTTTATTGGTGATGCATTTAACTTTAAAGGGCTGTGACCTCTGACAAAATATTTTGTTATTCTGATTTAAGTGTATGTAGTAATCCTCTTAAGGTTGCTATGAAACCAATATCATGCTTCTTCAAAAGAATAATTTATTAAAACTCTGTTGTTAATATTATAAACTCTTAGAACTACATACGATTATAAACTGTTAGAACTATGTTATTATAATCTACAACAATTCTGTCAATAATAACTACAGTAATTGTTATTATTACCTATTAAAACTTATCTAATATTAGCTATTACAACTTTGTTTTTAAAAGCTGTTACAAAACACTTTACATTTAGGCTGCCAAACCTTGATTCTAGTAGTAACCACTGAATGCTGTTCAAAAATCTATGGCAATATACACTATTGAACCTGCCATCCTGCTAGTGTTCAGAGTGGGGAGGGAGGAGAAACAAACAAGCTGACTTTTATAAGCACAGCTTACTTTCCCTTCTCTCAGTCCGGCCCACAGCTAAACTGGGCGTTACTCGGGTATAAAAGGACCAGAAGCGTCTTCATTCCTCCACTAAACTTTCCAGCTTTTACCTTTTCAGATTAAAGCCCTCGTCAGGTAAACTCAGGTAAGGATTTGTGTTTTAAAGCTGCAAAATATTTAAATGTATAATTTTTTTACAAACCCTAACCCTAGACAAGCTATGAAGATCAAAGTAGGGTTTCCAATTAATGTAAAAATGTGGATCCAAATGGGAAATAACGTGGACTTACACAGGGGTTGATGTATATGATAAAAGTTCACAAATTAAATAAAGATTTTTGTTGTGTAAAATGTTCATATATGAAATTAACAATATTAACAGTGTTCAGAGTTCCTGCATTCATTTTTTCATCCGGAGGAAAAGTGAGGGAATAAAGTTACATTTATGACTGAACAAAATATATTATATTTTAAATGCAAATAAACAAAATCCTTACCCTAACCCTAACCTTTTCATATTCATTTTAATATTTAATGTACTGATTGGTTGGATAAGAACCCAAATGTCCATAACCCTAACCCTAGATAAAATAATGTATTTAATATAATATAAGACCCAGCAAGGGTTATCATTTAACAGCTCTTTCATTTAGTAACTAATTTTACTGGACCATTATTATTTATTTATTATCCATTTATTATTGGTTTTGTTTTATTTATTTATTAATCATTTTGAGAACATGGTGAATACTTTACATTTCTTTCAATAAGTTATTTTATATCATGTCCATGTTTAAAACCTAAAATTAACACTAAACCTGTCATTGCAATTAATTAGGAGAATCACACTTATGTAGTCAAGAGTGAAACTGAAAAATTTCCCAAATATTTGGGTTGGAAATTCTCTTCCTATTATTATAACATTAGAACACCAAAATAACACTGAGTAGACCATGTGTTATTCTGCATTGCTGTAAATTATTTCATATTTTATATTTATTTCAGACTCAGAATGGCTCAGAAGGATCAAATACTTGCAGATTTGAGGTAACAAAAGATTCATATCTAGATTATTTGATACAGTCATATTCAGGGGTGTTTTATGCTGTGAGAGTTTGATATGTTGTCTAAGTGTAAAACTCAGAACAAGCTTTTATTTGTTAATGAAAGTTTTGACACCTACAACTTTGAAACCCTGTATATTGTCTTTGTAATAGATCTAGAATCCAGTCCACTCACATGCTCTGATATGGATGTATGGTTGTGCTCTGTTGCTCAAAAGCAGAGAGATACCAAAAGGCTGTAAAAACACTCAGAAGTTTAGAGCTGTGTGATTCTACA
Source organism: Prochilodus magdalenae (assembly GCA_024036415.1). NCBI lineage: Eukaryota > Metazoa > Chordata > Actinopteri > Characiformes > Prochilodontidae > Prochilodus > Prochilodus magdalenae. The sequence goes on along the minus strand of JAMWET010007447.1, from coordinate 96,075 downwards.
TAAAGTCTGTCAGCTCCAGCTTTTCCCTTTTAAGTAGTGGTGAACAAAATATACAAACCATGTTATTGAGATAAAATATCCAAAGGGGATATCCAAAGGTAAAATTTTACTCCAGTATAAGTAAAAATCTTCGCTTTAGACCTACTCCAGTGTAACAGTTCTAAAGTATGTGCCCTCAGATGTACTTAAGTATGGAGAGTACCAGTACTAAAGTATGTACCTTCAGATGTACTTAAGTATGGAGAGTACCAGTACTAAAGTATGTACCTTCAGATGTACTTAAGTATAGAGAGTAACAGGAGCATGTTTTATTACGGCTCTAATGTCCTATTATCATTTCTGGAACAGGACTCGTAATCAGCTCAGTGTAGGTGAAGAGACTCTAGTGTCTCTCAGTCCACCAGTCTTTAATAGAAGCTCATTCATTAGTCTGACACTGACATCTATTCATATCATCATCAGCACAGAACCCTGAAGGAGAACAGGTTCCATTAGCGGGAACTAAAAAATGACTTTTTGCAACAACTTTTTTAACTTTTTGCAAAAAGTGTAAGATTTATTTGGAATTTAGTTACAAGTTAAAGTTTAGTCCTTCTTGGCATGGGCCCTGGCAGCAGAAACTAACTTTTGGCACATGGAATGCAACTTCAGTTGGGGGAAGGAGCCATAGCTGGTGCAGAAGGTAGAGAGATACCAACTAAATGGCTGGGCTAAGAGACACAGGGTGGGTATTGGGGATACTCACAAGTTCCCAGCTGGTGGCAATACAGTTGAAGTTTGACCCAGTGGATGTGAATCACAATAGCAGAGAGCATAACTCTGACTGCTGTGTATGCTTTGGCTGTAAACAGCATTTGTGAGTATTCAGTCTTACTGGAGTGAGTGGGGCAGGGGGTTCTGGGAAGGGCCCCATCTATAGGCTCCTCGTACTGGGAGACTTTAACGCTCACATTGAAAGGGCTGGGAAACCTGGAAGGGGGTTATTAAGAAGAATGTCCTTTCTGATCAAAACCCAAATTGTAAATTGTTATTGGACTTCTGTGCTGGCCATGAATTGTCCATAATGAACACCATGTTTGATCATAAAGACGTCCATATGTGTATCTGGTACCAGTCAAGTGGAGTTCTTTGGGTCACAAGTCAATGATCAACCTTGCTGTTGTTTCATCTGACTTGAAACCATATGTTCTGGACACAGCTGGAGAAACATTTCCCATGTTCTGGAGTAGGTGGAGGACATTGAGTTTGATTCAACTGCTCAAAACCCGCTTGTTCAAAACCTCCATTGTGGAAGATACTAGGCTTAGCTGTGGCGAAATGCTTATTGGTGCTTGTTAGGGTGGTAACCCAAGAACCCACTGGTGGATACCGGTGAGACAATCTGTCAAGCTGAAGAAGGAGGACTTTAGGGATTGGTAGGTTAAGTTCATGAATGATAGTTGAACCTCAGATTAAGGAAGAAAAATGCAGACTCTGTCCTAGCCGTGGAACCATGGACCAGCTTTTCACCCTTGCACAGATTGTTGAAGGGCAATGGGAGTTTGCCAACCCAGTGTACTTGTGTTTTGTGGACTTTGATAAAGCTTACGATAGAGTTCTCTGAGATATTTTGTGGGAGATGCCACTGCTACAGGCCATTTATTCTCTGCACTCCCAGAGCGAGAGCTGTGTCTGCATATTCAGTATTAAGTCAGTCTCACTCACTGTGGGCATTGGACTCTGCCAAGGGTGTGCATTGTTTCCATTTCTGTTTGTGATAATCATGGTCAGGGTGTCAAGGTGTAGCCAAGGTCAGGTTGCTATGTGTGGGGGTCAGAATCTAGGTTTTAGTTTCATCTCTAGGTTTTTCTAGAGCCGAGGTTTGTTATACAATCTGATGTTGAAATTGATAAAGCTGTCAAGATACTTAATTAATATTTATATAATGCTTTTTACAAGGGACAGTGTCAAAGCAGCATGTCTATGAATGGCTGGGTGACTATAAACATCTCACTGTTCTGAATTGTTTTATTCTTAGATTGGAGAATGAACACTGCAAAATTGAAATTCTGGATTTAAGGTAAGACAGTAATAAAACAAAAGATTTTTACACAGTGTTAAACACTAGATAATGCTTTAAAATTTCTTTCTGCAGACAAGAGAATGAAATCCTCAAATCACAAAACAGGACATTGAGGTAAAAAAAAACCAACTAAGATAAATGTAATCTATGGTTTAACCAAACTCAAATGTTCATGACAAGTTTAATTACTGTAAATGAATCAATAATTCATTTTTGTTTTAATGATTTGAAAGATACTACATTATTATAATGCCAGGATATTTTTTTTTAAAAGACACACAGTAGGTCAGGCTAACTTCTCTAATTCTGAAATACTAACTGTAACCCTAGAATTGAATCAGTTTCAGACAGTTCCTCTTTCAGTTAATCTCTTATTCAGGCTGCAAATTGTCTTCTGTATTTATTAAATGTAATTTGAGAATGTCCTGTTATAATATGAACAATGTTATATATCTTCAGCAACTGATATTTTTGTATATTTATTTAAATAAAAGGTTAGAAATGTAAACACAAAATGAGTAGTCCTAAAGTAAATAAGTAATGTAATGCTGAAGTAACCATTTTATGAAAAATTATATATTTTTTTATTTTAAATGCTATACCTAGATTGGAGAATGGGAAATTCTGTAAAGAAATTGAATATTTAAGGTAAGAAATTCCACAACTGTATGTTATTATATATAATTACTATATAAACTGAAATCAGAATATTCTGGAGAAATACTAACCCTAACCCTAACCCTAGGCACTAGAGGTTTTTTGGGTTTTTTTTACATAACATTTTGTTAATGAAGATATAGCATCAGAAATCAACAGATTCAGCTAAGAAATTACAAAGATTATTCTAAAGGTATCATACTATATAATTCATCATTATCATCATATTGTAAAAACCTCCCTTAACAATAACATATCAACTCCATTTCACAGTATTTGAATAAGCACAGTGGAACTTGAGAGAGGGAAAGTCTCTGGTGTTTTAGAAGGGGGGAGAGTGTTCCTGTTGGCCTTGTCCTCAGTCCTGTCCTCGTGTTAAAATTGGACATTTTATCTTATACATATCATCTATATCAGCTGTATAATTATCATATTTATAATTATTTAAATTTGATAGGTCACAACTTCAAGACAGCAAAAATGAATTACCCAGCCCCAAAGAGAGGTAAGCTCCCAATTCAGACTTTTTTTGTGCACTGATGAACAGAATTTTTTTTTACAAACTCCAGGACTGCAAGACACTGGAAGGAGTCGGGATCAGAACAGAGCGAAGTCAGGATTAGATCGGGCAGAGCCTGTTTCAGAGCACAGTGGAATCAGAGTTTAGGCTTGTTCAGATCAGGGCAGAATCTGGAATCAGATTAGGATATATTCAAATCGGCACAGAGTCAGGACTCAGAGCACCACAGAGTCAGAACTCAGACCAGGGTTCAGAATGAGTAGTCCCAGATCAGGGCTCAGATCAGTCTGGATCAGATCAGGTGTTACAAACCTGGGTGAAAAATCCCACTCTTTAGTCTAGGGTAAAAAGGTTGCAACCTTAAAAACAACACATCAAAGTCACTTTAACACTTTTGCTATGTCCCCTTCCCCTTCCGACAGAGTTCCCTACATAATATAAACAGAGAAAAGGGTTCAAGTATAACTGGCAGTCCACCCCTACAACTCCTGTGGCATTTTGGCAGATTTTAACGTAGATAGAAAGTTTACATAGTTAATCCAAACGTGGCAATCCTAAAAATTTCCACACATCAAAAATACAGTGAATGACACTGAAGAAATCTGACAATATAATAATCTGACAAATAAACAAATATATTTAAAAGTCCATGCTGCTGCATGTTGCCTGTAACCAGACTAAACCTCCCCCTGTCGCTCACAGCTTGTTGTTCTGGGCCTTTTCAGCATTGGACATGGTGTGGACCAATCAAAAGGCACAATCAAATAGACCCAACCTCCAAAACCGAAACACCAGTCTAAAGAAGGTCAAATACAGACAAAGTGAGAGAGACATACCAAACCAGTCACAAGTTCAAGTGATAGAACAGGTAACATTCAAGGCCATCAGATCAAGGCGGGACCAGGAGTAGACCAGGGTGGAGTCTGGATCAGAACAAGAGTGAATCAATAACAGATTAGGCCAGCGTCAGGATGAAGGATGAAGATGGATGAAATCCCAGATCGTCCATCTAGGTGGAGAGTTTGGAGGGGATAGTGTTTAATGCGGAGCTGTAGTCAGCAAACATGTAATGGGATCATCTGTGGAGCAGTTGTGGCAGTATGCAAACTGTAATGGGTCACATACATGTCACATGTCACATACATGGTCACAGACAGTACAACTAGCAGGGAAATGCTTTGGCAACTGCCCACTCACATGAAACAAACATAATATAAAGAATGTATGTGTAGTATGAAATAAAAGTAATATAATTATAGTACACTAAATGTACATAAATATAGAATGTAGATTCATAGAGAATTGACAGTAGAGTGAAGTATGGGGATCAGCATTATTGAGTGCGTGAAATGTGGAAAGTGGATATGCACTTTAAAATGTCCCGTGTTAATAGAGCCCCCGCAGATGTGCAGGTAACCCACTAATACCCCCTCAACTAATACGCCCCACCCCATTACTAGCCCCCCACCCCAGTAATTCCCTTCCCTACCCCACAAACATTTCCTCATAAATACCAGTACACCCCAGTAATACCCCACTGCTCCTTGACAAATGCGGGATTTAGAACTTTGCGCTGGTAAAAGTCTTGGCGGTCCCTTTCTTCTTTGTCCCAGAGACATGACGTTCATTATTTATATATATATTATTTAAAAGGTGGACTCATCAGACCATAGTACACAGTTCCACTGACCATCAGTACATTTCAGATGACCTAGAGTCCAGTGAGGTCAATAGTGTTTCTGGACATTGTTGACATGTGGCTCCACTGTGTGTAGGTCTGTCTTGACCTGTATTAGTGGACATGGTGATGGAAAGGCACGAAAGGCATGATTAACACCTGTTTGAGATGTCTTCTGCACATTACACAACCTTACTAGTCTTACTTCACTCCTGTTCATACCTTTGGAAAGTGGCCTGAATTTTAGAATGAGTATATGTTAATAAACAAGAATTAAGTTGATCAGATTACATATCCAGTCATGGAACTGTTTTGTTTGAATACAGATGAAAGTAAATCTATAAACCACTGTGTTTATTTGCATTTTACTTAACATCTCTTGTTGGAGTTGAGTTTGTAATAATATAGTACATCATTTTAATTATAGATGTTTGACCATAAATCTGTTATAAAACCCTTTTTTTATTTTGGTAGGTCTGACCTTCAGGAAAGTCTAAATGAATTGTCCAGCCCCAAAGAGAAGTATGAGTTTAACCTTCTCTAAATGTATTTTATGAAAAGTTAAAATGTATCTCATTTTCATTTTTTCTTTCTTTTAAGAATGAGAAAAGCAGTGGACGACAAATTAGACAATAGTGAAGAACACAGAGAATCTGAACCTCCAACTGTGCCTGATAAACAAGCTATTAGGAAGCGCAGTGTAAAACTCCCATTCCATCTAAACCTAGTAGAACATGACTTGCAGCAGCCACAGCAAACTAAAGCAAATGGATCAAACAACAGCCGGAAGCAACCAGAGGATGTGAAGGTACAGGTGTCTATCTTTATTAATTAAAAAAAAAAAAAAAAAAATAATAATAATAATAATAATAATAATAATAATAACAATAACAATAACAATAAATCATAATAATAATAATAATAATAATTAGAAGAAGAAGAAGAATTAAAAAAAAGAATAATAAAAATACTACGGTATAAATTATTAGAGCAGCACAATAATAAACAGGAGAAAAGGAATCAAAGTAGGTCTGTGCACTGGTGTCAACCTGGGTTAACCAGCAGGGATTTTTTTTTTTTAAGAGATTTTTGTATTTGTGTCCTAATCCCAAAACAGATGTTTAAACTTCATGCCACACTCTTCGGCCGTAAGTACTAGTCTGGGTATTTGGATTGGCAGCTGTTCAACACTAAGATCAAAATACATTTTCTACTCCTTGCAAACCTCTTATATATATATATATATATACATACACACAAATTACTCTCAGACTGAAGTAGATCAAATTTAGTGTATCACTTGCTTATTAGAACTTATACCTGGGATATGTAATCCATTTGATCCACACACAGGTGAAATATCTACCAAGATAATTAATAAAGTAAATGGTAAATAGACAGGAGAATTACACTATATTCACAGATAAGGAAAACACCCTATCACAATAATAATGACAAACTGACAACTGATAGAAGAGATGCCAATCAGTCTACACTTAACTATTCAAAACGATGAAGTGAAATCTCTAATTAACAAAAGTTTTCAGACTCTTTATTCAGTATAATGTAGAAGCCCTTTTGGCAGCAATTACAGAACCAATTCCTCATGGATTCTTCAGATCCTCTTTCAATGCCTTTGTTTGGAGAAAACTTCAAATGGGCTGTCATATGCCCATTACACAACAGTGGCTTCTTTCTTGCCACTCTGCCTTATAAGACTGGTTTGGAATAATAGTTGGGTTCTCCAAGGTTCTTCTTGCCCAGATACCCAACTGTAGAAAGGTTCAAGGGTGTGCCAAGCTTCTTCTGTTTAAAAATGATGCCACAGTCTCATCACAGAGATCCACTAACAGTTCCTTGGATTTCGTGTCTTGGATTTTGTTCTGACAATGTGGTGTTAATTGTGAGTGGTGTTAAAAGTGATGGTCTGAGTAAAGAAGCTGTTTCTGTGACTGTTTGGGTACAGAGTCCTGTAGTGCCTACCAGAGGAGATAGATGGAATATGTTGTGTCCAGGGTGAGATAGTTCTGTGATGTTTTTCCCTGCCTGTTTTTTGTGGTTCTTGAACAGTTCCACTTCAGGTCTCGGGAAATGACTCCTGAATGTTTCCAGAAACTTAAAGGTGTCCATGGTTGACACAGGCTGTTAAATATTGTAATGCTGTGTTGAGGAGTGTCCCCTAAAGTCTACAGTCACTTCAGCAGGATCAGTTCTAAGTTTTCTGACTGCACCAGAAAACCAACTCTTTGACCTCCATCTGATATGCAGACTAATCCCTGTCTTGGATGAGTCCAGTGAGAGGAGTGACATTTACAAACTTCAGGAGATTAACAGATGGGTCTTTAGGGTGTAGTCATTGGTGTAGAGTGAGTAGAGCACCCTTGAAGAGTCTAGATATACTAGAAGTGACTCCTACCTGCTGCACATCTGCTCTTTCCTGCCTGTCAGGAAAATGGTGAGCCACTGGCTAACGGCTGGGGGTACAGTGAGCAAAGAGCGCTTAGAAGAAAGGATTTATGGGATGATGATGATCTGAAGTTCACATACAGGATCCTAGCATATGTTCCAGGTTAGTCAAGGAGGATGTGGTGCAGTCCCAGTTTATGCAGTGCATTGTTCATCTCAAAAGACATCTGAACACGCAAAGTGTTGTGGAGACCAGCAACTATCTCCAAAAAACTTCCTGAATCTTATTGTAACACCTCCCTAAAGGCGCCCAGTAAAAATTTAGGGGGCGTACATCTCAGTAACAGTTAACTCTTGGTTAAGTACACTAATAAAGAAGGGTACATAGCGCGGTGCCTCCATAAACATTCATATACATTAGGAACAAAATAAAATAAACAAGCCACACACACGTATTCAATGAAAAGTAAAGGTTAGCTTGATTTATTTAGACAATTTAGTTCTAACCCCAATTACTGAAATAAAATAAAATAAATAAAACACAATCCAATATATCTCAGTGTTCAAATCAGTTTAAACATATTCACAACAGCAACAAGTGAACTCTCAGAGCGTTCAAATTCGAATCAAGCGCTTGTAACGTTGGGGCCCATTGCGGTGGTGCACTTATCAAAAACCAGAGACGGAAAGTGATTCGGAGAGTCAGAAGATTCAGCTGAACCGATACTCACGGATCCCAGGAGCACATAGAGAAAGAGTCTCGGTATCCAGGGCAACAACGCAACCGAGCAGTGCGATTCACCGAAGAAACCGTCTTGGTCCGTCCAGCTGGATACAGACGCAGTTCCACACGAACACGAAGCCCGGAGTGCAGCGAAGTCCCGGCGATGCACGAAGCCTGGCAGAGTCCACCAAACCTGGGCTCGACTCTGTCCTGCTGTCTCCTGTTCTTCCCGGCACGCGAAAACTCCCACAGGTGGCTGGACTGCCACACAAGCTCCGCTCAGCGAACGGCACTAACCGCCACAGTTCCCGTTCAACACCGAGCACACACAGTCTGCAAACCCAGCTGCAAAACACGGAGAAACTCCAGAGGAAACAAATAGCGGTCCGCAAACTTCTCTGTCCTCTCTCTCTCTGCACACCCACACCTGGCCGGAGCCACCTCTCCTCGGTCCGCCCCCTCCCGCCACTGATTGGCAGGCGACACGACAGTCATGGCATAAGTCCACCTAATTGGTCCAGCGGAACAGGAAACTGCTGGAAAATTGGCGCGCAAAAAGAAAAGGACTCTGGGAAATGGAGTCCTGTAATACTGAACACAAACACAACGGAAATACATAACAATATAAACACATAAATATGCAGGGGATTTTTTTATTATTTTTTTATATACTTTATTTATAAGGAATCACAGAAAAAACACAACCCATGCTAATAATGACAGTACGCAATCAGTAAATAGTAACTCACACCAAAGCATCTTAAAAAAAAAAAAAAAAAAAAAAAAGGAAAAAAATAAATAAATAAATAATAATAAATAAAAAAAAATACAGGCTCTCGAGTTCCAGCATTACAAAGAATAAATGACAATAGATCAAACTGAAATATATCCAATATCAGACTGGGACTGGTATCAGTCTAGGACCTATCCAAATTGTTTAAAACCACTCCCCAAACACTCTGGAAGCGTTTATATGATTTAGTGTCATTGCAATGTAACCGATCCATTTGTATAATGAATAACATCTCACTTAACCATCTCTTAAAACATGGTGCCACTGGGGATTTCCAGGATAAAAGTATGACTTTTTTAGCTGCCACCATACCCGCCAGGAGAGCTTGCTGTTGTGCAGATGAAAAAGAAACAGAACTGTCAAAATAGCCAAAAATAGCAAGTTTGTAATCTGGGACAATGTCCACATTGAATGCTTCAGAGAACCAATGGAAGATGCCAACCCAATAGTCATGCAACACAGGGCAAGACCAGATTAAGTGAGACAAGGAACCTTCGGAGGTTTGACACCGGTCGCACAAAGGAGAGACAGAGGAGTAGATCTTGTTCAACCTGGTTTTAGAAAAGTAGAACCTGTGTAATACTTTAAACTGTATGAGTCTATACCTGGAGTTCACTGAGCAACGATGAATACTGGACAAACTTTCCTCCCACATATCATCAGAAATTGCAGCACCCAACTCATTGGCCCACCCCTCCTTTAGGGGGGTAGTATTGTCTGATGGCGATAATGCAGTAATAAATTTGGACACCAAGTGTCTAGTGTCAGGGGGAGAAAGTAGCAAATCGTGAAAAATAGATTCTTTTGGTTTAATTGGAAAAGAGGGTATATTTTTTTGAACATAGTGTCTGACCTGCAAATAACGAAAGAAATGAGAAGAAGGAAGACTATATTTAATTTTAAGCTGAGTAAAGGAAGCAAAACTATTGTCAAAATAAAAGTCTTTGATGCACTGTAAACCCTTCTCTCTCCATGTAAGAAACACATTATCTAACTGTCCTGAAACAAAAAAATGGTTATGAGCTATAGGAGTATAGCTGGAAACTGGAGGCAGAGAAAGAAACCTCTTAATTTGATTCAGAATCCTTAAGGAGTTTTTAATTATAAAATTATTACCGACTATTCTATTGAGAGGTTTCGTCATAGAAAACAGTAAAACTGGTAAAGAGGTATTTGTTAAGGACTGTGCCTCTATACTTAGCCACAGTGGAGCCCCATCAGGTAGTGAATGATCTATGATTCCCTTCTGCCAATAGGTAAGAGCCCTAGCATTGGCTGCCCAGTAATACTGCTTAAACACAGGTAGGCCTAGGCCCCCAAGTGCTGTCGGCCTTTGCAAATGTCTTTTTGAAATACGAGGGGGTTTATAGGCCCAGACAAATGAGCAAATAACTGAGTCTAATTGCCTAAAAAAGGATGAAGGGAGAAAAATTTGAAAGAGATATATGAAACATGGTAAAGTCACCATTTTGATAGCATTTATACGTCCAATCATTGATAAAGGAAGTAGCTTCCAGCATTCGATATTCGCTTTTAATTTGTCGACCATATGTTGAAAATTTAGTTTGAACAGATGTTTGGGATTTCTTGATATCTTAAGGCCCAGATATGTAAAATGATCATCAATTATTTTAAATGGCAATGATTTCAAGAAACTAGGACTAAGGTTATTAGTAATGCACATAAATTCACTCTTGCTCCAATTAATTGAATAACCTGAAAGTCTACTAAAGGCATCTATATAATTTAATAAGTTGGGAACAGACAGCTCTGGGTCAGATATAAATATCAGCAAGTCATCTGCATACAAATTCACAAGACTTTCAGTGTCTCTGCATTTAATGCCATGAATCTGTGGATGATTCCTGATCCCTATTGCCAATGGTTCGAGAGCTAAATCAAAAAGAAGAGGGGACAAAGGGTCCCCTTGCCGGACCCCACGATGTAGTTCAAATGAACTAGAGCGCTCCCCATTAGTAGATATAGTTGACATAGGACAAAGATAAAGCATCTTGACCAGTGAAATAAAAAAGTCACCAAATCCAAATCTTTTGAGCACCTCAATCATATAGGGCCATTCTAACTGATCAAAAGCCTTCTGAGCATCCAATGATATAATTGCAGCCTCTTTATTTTTAATTTTGTCAGAGTATAAAATGTTGAAAAGGAGACGTGTATTCGCAAATGAAAATCTACCTGGTATGAACCCAGTCTGATCTGTGTGAATTATCTTGGAAATATGATTTCCAAGTCTAATCGACATAACCTTAGTTAAAACTTTTTGATCGAAATTTAAGAGTGCTATTGGTCTATAAGAAGCAGGGTCTAAGTCTTCTTTTCCTTTTTTCAACAATAAGATAATATTTGCTTCGTACAGGGATCTGGGCAACTTTTTATTCCTAACCGAATCGTTTATCATCCTCAACATATAGGGGACAAGTTGTTTACTAAAAGCCTTGTAAAATTCAGACCCAAATCCATCCGGACCGGGACTTTTGCCTGATGGGAAAGCCTGAATAGCTTCCATAAGTTCAATTTCTAATATTGGAGCATCCAATTCCACTTTGCAGAACTCGGGTAACTGTGGTATTACAAGCTTATCAAAAAAAATGTTAAAATCTTCCTCATTTACCTCCAAAGAAGAAGAATAGAGATTAGAGTAAAACTCTCTGAAACAACCATTTATTTGCTTTGGATCTGTAAGTAAGTCACCAGACTTTGCTTTAATTCTATGAATAGCTTGTTTGGATTTTATTCCTTTTAATTGTCTAGCCAATAATCTCTCAGGCTTATCTCCCAGTTCAAAATATTTATGTTTCATTTTAAGTAAAGAAATTTCCACACATTTACTAAGAATTGAATTATATTCATATTTTAGTTTTAAAATTTTATTGTAGTCTGACTGTGCAAGAGAAGATCTATATGCATGTTCGATTAATGTAAGTTCCCTTTGTATTTCCAAAAGTCTGTCGTTGTTAATTTTCTTTTTTTGTGCTTCATATGAGATAACATAACCTCTCATGACTACCTTCAGGGACTCCCAGAGAGTACCGTCTGAAACCTCACCGTTGTCATTAATTTCTAAGAATTCGTTTAGTTTCGACTTAATATATTTATTAAATAATGGATCTTTAAGCAAAAGAGGATTGAAACGCCAACTATATTTTTCTTTAGCTATATTACATTTAAGTTGAAGAGTAATTGGACAATGATCTGAAATCAAAATATTATGACACTTGGTGTCTTCCACATTAGAAATAAGTTCAGAATTCACCAAAAAATAATCAATCCTGGTATATGACTTGTGCACATGAGAATAAAAAGAAAATTCTTTGAGTTGGATGCTGCAATCTCCATGTCTACCAGGTTCTTAGAATTCAGTAAATTTTTTAACACATTAACTGACAGTAACACAGGTGGTGGCCTTTGAGAAAGTCTGTCCATATAAGGATCTAGAAAGCAATTAAAATCACCGCCCATTACAATGTTCATAAAATTATCCTCTGGAACAGCATCAAACAATTTACAAAAAAAATCAGGTGCATCAAAATTTGGGCCATAGACATTAACCAAAGTCAAAGGAAAAGAGTTAATGTGACCCGAGACTATAACATATCTACCCTGAGGATCAGAAACCATAGCTTCCAAATAAAGATATTTTTACGGAAGAGAATAGCAACACCTCTAGCTTTGGAAGTGAATGTTGCTTGATAGACCTGGGACACCCAATTAACTCTGAGTCTACTTTGTTGTGTCTTAGCAATATGGGTTTCCTGGAGGAAAATGATATCAGCCTTAAGGGACTTCAAATGTGAGAAAACCCTACCTCTTTTAACCGGGTGTCCCAGCCCCCTCACATTCCAAGAGGCAATAGTGACCCCAGCCCCAACATTGTTAATTACAGAAATCTAAGTCTAAAGGAAAAAAAGAAAAGAAATAGGGCGACAGCCTGCAAGGGAAAAAAAAAAAAAAAAAGAATGAAAAGGGAAAAATAACATAACCTAACGTTAACACCCAGTTAAACATCCCACCCTAACTCAGTAAGCTCCTGCAAAGGAGAAGCACTGTATTAACCCTTGAAGACAGGAACACAAAGTGCACAGAGACCTAAACAAATCTCTGACGTAGCTACAGCTAAGTACCACTACCTCCTTAGCTTCTCCGCACCTTATTTAAGTATGTAAAGAAAAAAAATAGCACCATCTGTAATGAACCCCGAAAAACACTAGTAAACGGCATTGCTGAAACCAGTCAATGACTATAGTATTACAGTCCTTGCTCAGTCTTGTTTAAGGTCAGTTTCCACAAATTTAGCCGCTTCAGCGGGGGAGGTGAAGCTCTTGAGCTGACCGTTATGCTGAACACAGAGTTTTGCGGGAAAACGGAGCGTGTGGGTCACCTGTAGCGCTCGAAGCGCTTGCATGACATCCCTGAAGCTCCTCCGCTGGCTCAGAACCTCCGCCGTGTAATCCGGAAAGATGTATACTTTGTGACCGTTGTAGTCGAGGTTGCGCCCGGCTCTGAGTCGCAAAATCCGCTCCTTCTCGGTGTAGAAATGAACACGAGCGATGATCGTGCGGGGTTTTGCTCCTTCAGGGGGTTTGGGCTGGAGCACACGATGGGCCCGGTCAACGATGAGTGGCTCCGCGAAGTGTGTAGCTCCAAGCAGCTTGGGGAGTAGACCGGCGACAAACTCCGTTGGCTTTCCCTTTTCCTCCCCTTCTGGCACTCCGACTATTTTGATGTTGTTACGGCGTGACCGACCCTCCAAGTCATCGAGTTTTAACCTAAGGAGTTCGTTCTTCCTCTGGGTCTCCGCCAATGCCGTTTCAAGTGAGCTAATGCGAACCTCGTGTTCTTGAATTTGCTCCTCAGCGACGTTCATCTTCTCCGTGACTGTCTGTAGCGTGGTTTGCAAAGTCTGGAAGGACAGTTCAAACTTATCAAACCTCTCATTTATTGTCTTCAAAATCTTGTTGGACACTTTTTCCCAGACCGGAGGCAGATCTTCGTCGCTTGTTGCTTGGCTAGCTTCGCGGCTAATGGAGACCTCCATGCCTGTAGCCGACTGCAGAGATTCTTTCGGTTGTTTCGAGGCTTTTGGTGGCATTTTAACTCCGAACAGCAGAAAATTAAAGCAATAGAGGTTCACTTTCAACGTGAACTAAACGAATGCTGAAAATTTATTGAAAGATGGCGCAAAAAAAGAATTTTAAAAGTTTGGTGCAGAGGAGCTCTCTCAAACACGTCTACTCCATACGCTGCTCACTAGCGCCCCCCCATGCAGGGGATTTTTAAAGGCCCTACATTCTCCCCCTGCTGAAAAACAGCATGTCCCATGCGGGCTCACATTTTCTCAGAAAAATAACACTTTCTACTCTCAGTACACTTCAAATGGTGTTAGTTCACAGGGTTTGGACAATACAGAACCACAGGAACATTCATACAAGTCTTGCACAAAGCTTGGGCATTACACCACCATGCATGATAACTATTGTAATGTAAAGGAAACTGCATATTCTTCATTTTAGGCAGTCTAGCACTACACTGCTTAGTTACCACTGGTTCCTTACTAGGGTCACCAAACCTGTCATAGGTTAAACGCTCTGCAGGCCTCCTATTTCTCCCTGACCTTCTCAAACTCACAGTCGCCTCGGCCCCACCTGTACTATGGTGATCGTCTGGCCTACGCTCACCCTGGCTGTCCTCTACTTCGCTAACAGGGGAGGACACTAAGGCTTCAGGTAAAGTGTCTAGGGGGTTACACTCTAAAGGAGCAGCTACATCATCAAGGGGGGAATGGTCAGACTCTATTATTGGCTCTCTTGACTGCTCTTCCTCTGTCTGGGTATTCTGTACAAGACCTCCAGCGTAACACCCATATTCAGACTCACTATCCGACAGAGACTGTATGGCACACTCTAGATCTTCACTGGGCTCCGTTGTCTTTGGTTCAGAGGATGTGTTCAAGTCTTTGGCCTTTCTCTGTCTGAGGGGCCTTGGGGAGGGAACCGGACTGGAGTCAACTTCGGGACTCAATCTTACCGCCTGACCAAGTGGCAAGAGATGGTTACGGTGCATGACTTTTGAGGATCCCACACCATTCATGGGTTTAAGGCGATATACTGGCTGTGAAACTGCTTGGGAGGCACTAGTTGTTGTCTTGCTCTCTGGTCAGCCAGTTTAATTGTTCTATACAATAATCCATGCTCAAGGGACAGTTTCTCCCATTCCCTCTTCAGAACTTTGATGTCAGGGTGCTTAGTCTGAACACTTGTGACAGGCCTACTTCGGCTAAAGGCCGACCAGACTTCTCTGATACAAGAGTCACTCCTCTGAGCAGTTTGGATAGCATCTTTACTAAAAGTAGGCAGCGGATCAACTCCCACTCTGGTACTTTGACAGTATACTTTAGGAATGGCGGACACATGGACTCCCATGTGACTCACAAAACAGCTTGGTTGAGAGCTCATTCTACTGTCAATAAACATTCCCTGACACATGGCACGAACCCCAGGAGCTGAAATCTCTTGCCAGTCATCATCTAGGGAAAGACTTGCATGTGGTCGCCTGGACAAAGAGTCTGCATCTATATTCTTCCGCCCGGGCCTATATTTCAGACTAAAATCGTACGTAGACAAGGCAGACAGCCATCTGTGGCCTGTAGCGTCAAGCTTTGCGGAGGTCATTATGTATGTCAAGGGGTTGTTGTCAGTTCTGACTTCAAATGGGACCCCATAAAGGTAATCGTGTAGTTTGTCCACCACTGCCCATTTTAGAGCTAAAAACTCAAGTTTATGAGCTAGATACCTTTTCTCAGACGGAGACAAGCTTCTGCTAATAAAGGCAACAGGTCGCAGTTTGTTGTCATGCTCCTGATACAGAACCCCACCTAAACCATCCAGACTATCATCAACGTGCAAAACATAGGGCTTTTGCGTGTCAGCAAAGGCTAGCACAGGAGTCTGAATCAACTTGGCCTTTAGCTCTTCAAACACGGAATCGCACTCCACAGCCCATCTAGAACCAAAGGGCTCAGAGCTCTTGACATGAACTTTACCGTGCACTGGCTTTCCATCTTTCGTGAGCCTGGAGTGAGAAGAGCAGCCTTGGAGTAGCTCATTGAGGGGACGACAGATCCTGGAATAATCTTTTACAAAGCGACAGTAATATCCACAGAATCCCAGAAAAGATCTAAGTTCAGACAGTGTCTGAGGCTTGGGCCATGCTGAAACAGCTTCAATCTTTGATGGATCAGTGGCTATTCCATCTTGAGACACAATGTGACCTACGTAGGTGACTGAAGTCCTCCCAAACTGACATTTATCTAGCGACAGCTTCAGCCCTTCGTCTCTTAATCGGTCAAGAACTTTTAGGAGTCTTTCCTCATGTTCCTCAAGCGCTTTTCCAAAGATGATCAGGTCGTCCAGGTACACCAAAACCTCCAGGAAGTTCATGTCTCCAACTGTTCGTTCCATAACCCTTTGGAAGGTGGCAGGGGCTCCACAAATTCCCTGTGGCATACGCTCAAATTTATAAAATCCTAGTGGACAGATAAAAAATTCTCTTTCAGTTCCTGCAGATGTTTCCTCACATCCTCTATGTCCGCTGGAGCTAGGCGACTAGATCTTTCTCTGAAAGGCTTTGGATCAGTCAATCGAATCTCATGCTTGGTACTCTTAGAACAGCCTACATCCCACTCATGGCAAGAAAACACTTTCCTTCTCTCCAGCATTTTCTGACAGAGACGTTGCTTTGCCTCTTCTGGCATTGGGGAGTCCCCAAAATCAAAGGAACTGGGAGATAATGTAGTAGTGGTTTCAGAAGTAGGAGCTTTCAGCTGGGGAACCATTGTGACAGGAAAAATATTGGCAAGAGGTGTCCCTCGTCTCAGAACGACAAGTTTACTGGAAACATTTCTCACAGTGACAACTACACGCTTCTGTGACAGAACTGATGCAGAATGGACTTCAGGTCTTACTTGAACTTCTGCTGAATTGTTCACCGCTTCAGCCTGATCTACTAGCAGGAAGGAGTTAGTCAGCTCACCAGATAACTTGGGCACACCAGCCACTTGAAGAACTTGGCTTGGCTGCAAAGTGACTGGATTAGATCGAACAAACCAAACGGTGCCTTTTTGGTCTGAGAGAGGCCACAGTGTCTTTTAAGGACTCATAAGCTTTTTTGATAATGGGGTGTATGGTCAGAGTATTCAAAAACTGTTCTCCACCCTGAGTTCCACATGAATCAAAAAGCTTCTTTACTATCTGAGTGTTAGTTCCCACTAATAGAGCTACAGGGGAGTTTGAGACGGGATCAGGGCACACTAATGCTAATGTGTCTATTGTTTCCTGCACCCCTGCAATTCCTCCAGTGAACTCAAGTCTGACTGATAGGTACCCATCATAAGGATACTTCTGAGAACTAAGCCCCCATATTTCCAAGTGTTCTACTGGTTCTATTTGCAAATGTGTTAAATGAGCATCGTAAAAGCTTCTGTACAAAATGGTGACCTGCGAACCACTATCTAAAAGGGCTCTGGCATAGATTCCCTCTATCTGAACCGGTACCTCCCGGGACCCACTAACCCCTTAGGAATTTTCGTGGTCTCTACAGATGAAGGTGAGCATTGGGTGGAACGTGCATTTACTGGAACCCTGTGTCGCTCCTTCACAGGGCTCCGGTGAAGTTTCCCTGCATCCGGTCAATCAGTTTCCGGTTCACCCTTCTCAGATCTTCAGCACCTTTACATTCTCTTTTGGTGTGTCCGTCCTCTCCACACCGATAGCAGAAAATCCCTGTCATCTTGGGCTGGGACTTTGTCTTTTCTGATGAGGCTTCCTCTCGCACCTTTGGGTGAACTGACTCAGTTTCTTTGGCTGGTCCACTTGTTGTGGACCTCACAGTGGCCACATTTAGGAGTTTAGTGACCTGCCCTGACAGCTCTTTAACTTCTCTCCTTAGACCGTCCAGTTCAGAGGTTTTGGAAGATTGTGATACAGTAGGGGTGGCAATTCCAGCTTTAACAGCTTCTCTAGACTGGATCCACTCTTCTTACTCCCTAACCTCTCTTAATAGCTGTGAAAAACTAGGAGGTTCTCGTAGAGCATGGGTAAGCCGAAGCCTGAGAGCAACCATATCGCCAGTCTGAGCGCCCTTCACTAGCTGATCCATACGTACTTTATTTAAGTCTGCAGGCTTAATTCCTCCCTTAGACAGCGCTTTGTGAAGAAGTTTATCCAGCCGGTATAAAAATGCGGAGAGCTTTTCCCCTTTCTCTTGGTAGGTGTACCTAAACTTTGCCATTAAATCTGTGCCACTTTCTGTAGTGCCATAAGCAGTGTCAAGAGCAGCCAAATAGTCTGTAACAGTAGCAGAAGGGTTGCTAACTTTAAGAAATCTAATAATATCAGCAGCTGGCCCCCTTAAGCTTTCTGCTATGCGCTGTTTCTTTGCCGCCTCATTACACTGCCATTCACTGACCATTTGGGTAGCTTGCTCCACCCAGCCTTCATACTCCTCCTCACCTGGAGGAACAGGTCTAACTCCTGAGAATAACCTTAATTTTCTGTAGCTGGGCCCATCAGGGGACACTTGACCACACTTGTCTATCAGTTTGCCTATAGCACTCACTATGTCTGCACTAAGGTCAGCTTTAGGGTGTGGATTAGCTTGAGCAAAAGCCATTACATCATCCATAGATTTTCCCTCCTGCTTTAACAGTGTACACAGCTTTGTGTATGCCTGGAATGGAATGGAATGCCTCGTCCCTAGAGCTGGAATCAGCAGCTTCTAAACTGTTCACTAAATGCACAGGCCAGGGTCCTATCTCACCGTCAATGCCAACTTCAGAGGGCAGGGTAAATTGCTCTAACATGGTACTGGTCTCGACTAGAACAAATGCCCGTTTTCCTGAAGAATCCACACGCCGACCCCTTATCCTAGTACGCCCAAAGACCTTGACTGTTCCAAGCACTCCAGAGATAACCTCATCTGCTGTCTCTCTGGGAACCTTACCCAGTACAACGGGATAAGACAAATCAATGTTCTCTTGTCTACTCCACTCAACAGCTTGTTCCAAGTTCCATATTATCAGTGCTTAGCATCAATATGACATAAACAAAGGAAAGAAAGACAGAAAAATATAAATAATATTAAACAAGATGGTTGGAAAAAGAATCCCAGCGGTGCCTCCAAAAATGAAACACCTCCCTAAAGGCGCCCAGTAAAAATTTAGGGGGCGTACATCTCAGTAACAGTTAACTCTTGGTTAAGTACACTAATAAAGAAGAGTACATAGCGCGGTGCCTCCATAAACAATCATATACATTAGGAACAAAATAAAATAAAATAAACAAGCCACACACACGTATTCAATAAAAAGTAAAGGTTAGCTTGATTTATTTAGTTCTAACCCCAATTACTGAAATAAAATAAAATAAATAAAACACAATCCAATAGATCTCAGTGTTCAAATCAGTTTAAACAGATTCACAACAGCTACAAGTGAACTCTCAGAGCGTTCAAATTTGAATCAAGCGCTTGTAACGTTGGGGCCCATTTCGGTGGTGCACTTGTCAAAAACCAGAGACGGAAAGTGATTCGGAGAGTCAGAAGATTCAGCTGAACCGATACTCACGGATCCCAGGAGCACATGGAGAAAGAGTCTCGGTATCCAGGGCAACAACGCAACCGAGCAGTGCGATTCACCGAAGAAACCGTCTTGGTCCGTCCAGCTGGATACAGACGCAGTTCCACACGAACACGAAGCCCGGAGTGCAGCGAAGTCCCGGCGATGCACGAAGCCTGGCAGAGTCCACCAAACCTGGGCTCGACTCGGTCCCGCTGTCTCCCGCTCTTCCCGGCACGCGAAAACTCCCACAGGTGGCTGGACTGCCACACAAGCTCCGCTCAGCGAACGGCACTAACCGCCACAGTTCCCGTTCAACACCGAGCACACACAGTCTGCAAACCCAGCTGCAAAACACGGAGAAACTCCAGAGGAAACAAATAGCGGTCCGCAAACTTCTCTGTCCTCTCTCACTCTCTGCACACCCACACCTGGCCGGAGCCACCTCTCCTCGGTCCGCCCCCTCCCAAGCACTGATTGGCAGGCGACACGACAGTCATGGCATAAGTCCACCTAATTGGTCCAGCGGAACAGGAAACTGCTGGAAAATTGGCGCGCAAAAAGAAAAGGACTCTGGGAAATGAGTCCTGTAATACTGAACACAAACACAACGGAAATACATAACAATATAAACACATAAATATGCAGGGGATTTTTAAAGGCCCTACATTATGTTCAGCAGTTCTTCTCTGGTGTTACAGATTGGGTTTGAGAAACCCAACACACAGAAAATAAGAAAGTGCCACCCATGGTACCATTTTAGCTCAGACAGAGGTTAAACTCTGAAGAAGTTCAGGACCAGGGTTGAGAACATGTCAGTAAATACTCCAGGAGGTCCATATTTAGTATAGAGTGTAAACAAAATTAGTTTTTTGGCAGAACAAGTAACAGTCACGCCTAGCATATCAAAATGCTTATGCAGTATGAGTGATACACCACAACTCATCAAGAAAGTGACTACATACCCACCTTGCCTAAATTAAAATACCTAAATTCAAGTGCATATACGTATAATAAAGAATTTGTATAATGGATATCACAATACAGTACACACAAACTCAGTAACCCCATTGTTTAAACCTTTTCTCATTTAAACTGAGTAGAAAGAGATAGAAAGTTAGCTCCACATAAAAATGCAAGACTTTGAATAGCTTCAGGTTAATTGCCTTAGTCTAGAAAGGACTTCTACGTCTTATTTCAGTAGTTTTGAGCAGGGACCCAAGACCTCAGGATTTTTTGCTCCATGCCAACTCGAATGAAACAAATAGATGAATCATCTGGGGGCACTATGGGTCAGTTGGACTAGCACTGTGTTATTTAATTGTTGTGTAGTCATTGACATACTAAGTCATTTTATGTCTCCAATGTGTCCTTTTATTTAATACCCTCTTTTTTAGGTGCCACTGAAGGCGGTTAGTCCTCGGACTCCTACTAAAGGTAGCTAGCTTTCTGATGTTCCTAGACTAAGCTTTATGTTAAACACTAAGATCAAAATACATTTTCTACTTCCTGTCGTTTGGAAAATCTTGTCAGTCTAACAGAGGTGTGACAAAGTGACTACTGACATTCTCTGAGTTTAAAGTGTCACAACATAACACAACCACCACAGTGGTACAAAACATTTACAGCTGGAGCCCACTAACGTTAAGCGAAAACACAGTCACTCTGCTCCACAGTTTTCCATACAAGAACAGTAAAATTTAGTGAAAGAACAATGTTATTGCCTCAATGTATTTACAAAATAAAATACTTTGATCTGACTTTTTGTCTTGGGTCTAACGAAGTGTATTTCTGGTGTTTGCAGAATCACTGGTTTCTATTGGTATAGATTTTGGCACAGCGTTCACTGGATACAGCTTTGGATTCAAAGGAGCAAAACAGATCCGGCAGCCTAAGTGGGGTGAAGAGTACGGAATGAACACCCCCAAAACACCTACCTGCATTTTATTTGATGAAGATGGAAACTTTCTGAAGTTTGGTTATGATGCTGTCATGACCTACACCCGACTGACACGAAGAAATCAAGCAAAGAAGCTCTACCTCTTCGACAACTTCAAAATGGAGCTCTATGGAAAGGTATGACTGGTTAAAATAACGTTTATTCTGTACATTATTTTATATATATATATACTTTAATTGCCAAGAACATAGCAGTGCTCTGTGTTATATTCAACAGTTATCTTCAACTGAACTCAGTCAGGTGTTCATTCTTAAAGGTGATTTAGTTATTCATGCGTTTCATGTGTTTTAGGTGCTGCACAGAGACTCTTTGATGACCGCCAAAAGTGGTAAAAAACTGAGAGCTATTAAAGTGTTCTCTGAGAGCCTAAAATTCATGAAAGATCACGCGCTGGAGATGATTGGAAAGCACACGTCTGGTGTAACATACTCCGCCTCCGATGTTACGTGGGTTTTGACGGTTCCAGCCATTTGGAGTGCTGCAGCTAAACAGTTCATGAGAGAGGCGGCTATAGAGGTGGGTGAGATGACATGACAGATATGGTTAAAATGTTTAGTTATATTAAATATGGTGTGACTAAAATTTTGGATTGTTTATGAAGAATATTTAATAACTGTTTATGTTTAGGCGGGACTGGTGACGAAAGCTGAGCCTGAAAGACTGATAGTAGTTCTGGAACCAGAAGCTGCATCTGTTTGGTGTAAACAGCTCCCAAAAGAAGGTTTTATGGAAGGAGATCATGCAGAAACAATGACAATAGAACAAGCCCCAGGAACACAGTACATAGTGGTGGACTGTGGAGGTATGTAGATGTCGAGTGGCTCATGCTGCTTTTAAAATTCGCATGGCCCTTGTATTGGCATCCCATCCGGTGGAGCCACTGAAGGGAAGTGTGGTTGGACTAGGGGGTGAAAGGGTAACCCAGTATATCCCACAGTGAGATCAGTCAATGAGGTTGTGATGTCTGAATAATTAAGTACAAATCTGCATTAACACCCAGCCAGTCCAAAGAAAGCTCTCAAAACCTTTTTGGTCTTAGGTCTCAATGGCTGCAGTCTTTTTGATAAGAGGATGCACATATCTGTTTCCCAAGTTGAAACCCAGAGACCAAAAAGCCATCTTCCCCAAAGCACACTTTTTAAAACTGGTCATGAGCTCACCCCACATCAGCGACTTTAGAACAGCCCTGAAAAGCTGCATGTTGCCCTGTTAATCATTACTACAAATTATTTTCATCCCAAAAAGCGGCTAAAATTTTGCTGATGGAAAAGTATTTTTTTAGGAATACTGGAGTCAAGGAGGTTTGCTGATACCTTTTAGTTAAATCTACTGTTGCGTGAAAAAAGCACCACCTAACTGATTGAGCCACTCATCAGTACGTGGCTTTTGGGTAGGCACTGTATTTATTGTGCTGTCTTTTTCAAAAAAAAAAGATATATATATATATATTGTATTTATATATTGTATATAATTTGTATTTATACATATGCACAAGACTGTGAAATCTGTTTCTATCAGAGTTGTGATTTCTTTATGATTTCTCCTTTAGGTGGAACCATTGACATCACAGTGCATGAGGTGGGGGAGGGGGGTTGTCTAAAGGAGATGCACAGGGTATCAGGAAATAGCTTGGGTGGTCAGACAGTGGACAAGAACTTCAAGTCGTTCCTCAGAGAGATATTCTCCGGGAAGGTGTTTGATGAGTTTGAGGAGAACTATCCCAGCGAGATGAAGCGGCTGATGTATGATTTCTCCATCTGTAAGCGTTACGACGGGGAGGTGCTGGTGCAATGTCCTTATAACCTACAGCAGCTAGCCAGGAAAGTGAGAGACATAGATGACTACTTCAGTGGAAACAGCGACGCCGACTGGGAAGATGGGTCGATACTGCTGTCAGGGGAAAAACTGAGAGCCCTACACGAGGACAGTATCCGAGGGATAGAAACTCAGATGGAAGGGACTTTGAAAAACCCCACACTGAAGATCAGATACATCTTATTAGTTGGAGGCTTTGCCCTGAGTCCTTACGTAAACAGCTTTGTGAAAGAGAAGTTTGGGGGGAAGTATAAGGTGCTCTGTCCTGTGGACGCTGCAGCTGCTGTTATGAAAGGGGCTGTAATATTTGGCATGAAGCCAAACGTGGTGGAATCACGCATCTGAGTACTGAGGTGTCTGCTTTCATTGCCTGGAAAAGAAGGGCAACTGAATCTGTTTGATAAAGGGTACACTTTTACTGCAACTGATTTAACAGTGTTAATGAGAAATCTGATTATATTATTGAATTGGTTTATGGTCACTTAACTATGGTGTACATATTTATAATCTTCTGAGAGAGGTCTGTCAATCGTAGCGTAGCTTTTTGATTATAGGACACTTAATTAAAACATGCATACATTTGTAAGCAAGTTTGTTTGTTTTGTTGTCATGAACTTTTGTGCAAAACTGAAACCTGAGTTGCAAAGTCAGTTCTTATATGATGAAATCCAGTTGAGCGATCCTGTATTTTTAAGAATACATTGAAATAAATATGAAGACATTGTTTTGTGTTGAATGTTGACTTTTGTCATTTTCTTGTTCTCCTTGAGTATCTACTGATTCAACAAGACCTGATGGAAAGGGTTAATGTAACCTGCATAACTTTCATGATGCTTCATCACACAAATCTTCTTGCAATTTAGGCATCAAATATGATTCGAGCTTAGTCTCGCCTTGATTGGCAGCCTCAGGTTTTAGATACAGGACAACTGTATCTAAAATCTGCACACAAATATACACATCAAAATCAAAAACGTATTAAAAAAAAAAAAACATAACATGTTGACAACACGTTCCCTGTTCAGGGAAACAAAGTAATTAATTTACAATATGCCATATTGATCTGACACTAGGCTATTTATTAAGTGACTGCAGTAAATTAATTACACACATGGACAAAATTGTTGGTACCCTTCCAATAAATAAAAAAAAAATCCTACAATGGTCACCGAAATAACTTGAAACTGACAAAACTGCTTTTATTGCTTTATGTTAAATCCCCAAGGGCGCAGAGGCAGCTCTACCCAGCCACACCCAATCTTCAGTGCTACTACCAAGGAAAGGAGGTTGTTGGCCCTAATCTCGCGATACATGACCCATCCATCCAGGACGGTGGACAGGACGGTGCAGTTGTCCTGTCCGCTTTGCAGAGACGCATCCCAATATATGTGTCCATCCCCATGCTTCATGGTTGGGGCGGTGTTTTTTTTGGGTTATTCTCATCCTTCTTCCTCCAAACACGGCGAGTGGAGTTGATACCAAAAAGCCCTATTTGGTCTCATCCGACCACATGACCTTCTCCCATTGCTCCTTTGGATCATCCAGATGGTCATTGGACAACTTCAAACGGGCCTGAACATGACCTGGCGTGAGCAGGGGGACCTTGCATGCCCTGCAGGATTTTAAACCATGACGTCGTAGTGTGTTACTAATGGTCCTCTAAAGTGAGGTGGGACCATCTTCACCATAGGTGTTTTATTTTGTTTTATTTTGTTCTTATTTATCCATATTTATTATCTATACTAAACATCTGTACAAGCATTTGGCTGTTACTGAACATTAAGCTGCTATTTCCCCACCTGCACTGTACACTTTATATATCCATAATGTTAAACCATACTTACTGATACTGCGCTACTCTTTGCACTCTTTGCTACTCTTTGCACATGTCCTGTACACATACTGTACTGTTTGCACACATTGTTTTGTCTATTGTCTGTTTGCACACATTGTTTTTGTCTATTGTCTTTGCACTACACTATTTATATATATATATACACATTATTCAACTGCACTGGAGAAGGAGCCTGACCGTGTTTCGTTATACTGTACAACCCTGTATTGGTATAATGACAATAAAGTTGAACTGAATTGAATTGAATTGAAATATCATTGACCAGGTCCTCATGTTTAGTTCTGGGCTGATTCCTAACCTTTCTCAGAATCATCCTTACCCCACGAAGCGAGATCAGATGCATGGAGCCCCAGACTGAGGAAGACAGACAGTCATCATTTGTTTCTTCCATTTTATAATAATTGTGCTAATGGTTGTTGCCTTCTCACCAAGCTGCTTGCCTAGCCTATCCCAGCCTTGTGCAGGTCTGCAAAAAAAAGTGAATGTCATTCACTCCACAGTCGCAGCGCTACAGACACAACACCCTGGCGCCTTCTATGTGGTTTCTGGTTACTTTAATCATGTTACATTGGACTCTACCCTGCCTGCCTTTTTCCAGTTTGTGGACTGTCCCACCAGGAAAAACAGGACCATTGACCTGCTGTATGCTAACGTTAGGGTTGCATACAGGGCTACTCCACTACCACCTGTAACACACTCAGTATTTGGGAGAAGGCTCCCGGGGAGGAAGATGCAACAGTGGGTTAGCTGCTTCCCCCGACCTCCATAAAGAAATCCAGGTGAGACACAGCCGTTCAGAGTACTGGACCATTTATTGGGCAGAGGAGCACCCACACCTTGTGGTTACAATCCCAGATAACACTGCAGCAGAACATAGAGGTTACAAAAAACCCCGTAACCATTCCGCATGCTGTACTTATATAACCGTTAGCTTTGTACTCCCTCTCTCGTACTTAAAGTGACCGTTACACACCGCTGGGGAAATCAGACCACAACCTGGTTCTCCTACAGCCTCAGTACAAACCACTGGTACTGAGGCAGCCCACTACCACACTCTCGTTCAGAGTTTGGTCTCCTAAAGCAGAAGAAGCCCTCAAGGACTGCTATGACACCACTGATTGGAGGGTGCTGCTACACCCACACGGAGAGGACATTGAGGGGCTGACGCACTGTGTTACGGACTACTTGAATTTTTGTATGGATGTTGCTGTTCCTACTAAGACTGTACGCTGCTTCCCAAACAACAAGCCCTGGATTACCAGTGACGTCAAGGACATCCTCAACCAAAAGAAGAGGGCGTTCAAAGATGGAAACTGGACAGAGCTGAAGTGTGTACAGGGGGAACTCAAAGTTCGACCTAAAGAGGCCAAGGAGTCCTACAGGAAAAAGGTGGAAAGGAAGCTGCAAGACAACAACATGAAGGAGGTCTGGGGAGCAATGAAAACCATCACTGGCTGCAAGAACAACAGGGGCAGCTCAGTAGATGGGGGTGTGGACAGAGCAAACCAGTTTAACAACTTCTACAACAGGTTTGACTGTCCTGCTGCTGCTGCCCCCTCCTCCGACCCGTCTGCAGCATTCACCACCCTGTCTTCACCACCATCACTCTCACCTCCACCATCACCCTCACCTCCACCATCTCCGTCACCTTCACCACCATCACCCTCACTTCCACCATCTGTCACCACCAACACCATCATCAGCAGGAAGACAAAGCAACTCCCACATTTACCACTGTCCCCCAGCCTTCACGGCAGACCAAGTCAGGAGACAGCTGAGGAAACTACACCCCAGGAAGGCGGCCGGCCCGGACAGAGTGTGCCCCAGAATGCTTAAGGCATGTGCTGCCCAACTGGGGGAGCCCCTCCAACATGTCTTTAACCTCAGTCTACGTCTCGGGAGGGTTCCTGCCACGTGGAAGACAACCTGCCTCATTCCAGTTCCCAAGAAGGCACACCCGAAGGAGCTCAATGACTACAGGCCGGTTGCTTTGACATCTCAAGTGATGAAGACCATGGAGCGACTGCTGCTGAACCACCTCAGACCTCAGGTCCACCATGCTGAGGACCCACTGCAGTTTGCGTACCGGGAGAATGTGGGAGTGGAAGACGCCATCCTCTATCTGCTACACAGAGCTCACTCTCATCTGGACAAGGGGGGTGGTGCTGTGAGGGTCATGTTCTTCGACTTCTCCAGTGCCTTCAACACCATTCAGCCCCTACTACTGAGAGACAAGCTGATGAAGATGGAGGTGGACATGCACCTGGTTACCTGGATCACTGACTACCTCACCGGGAGACCAGAACGTCAGGGTCAGGGACTGCTCCTCTGATACGGTGATCAGCAGCACAGGAGCACCACAGGGGACTGTTCTCTCTCCAGTCCTGTTCACCCTGTACACATCGGACACACCCCTATCTCTGCACACATTCCCTCCTAAATGCCCGGTCACTCCAATAGACACACCCCCATCTCTGCACACCCTCCCTCCTCTGGACACACCCTCATATCTGCACACATTCCCTCCTAAATGCCCTGTATCTATGTATATTGTATTATTCTACCCTGTTCTGTACTACTGTTTACATATCCTGCACTGCTAAATTATTATATTACTGTGTACTTGCACTGTCGGTATGGCTAACAGCCATCTTCTCAGTTTGCACAGCAAATAGTATACCACTACCTCCATTACACAGACACTAAATGACTTTACACAGACACTAAGGACTTTACACAGACACTAAGGACTTTACACAGACACTAAAGGACTTTACACAGACACTAAGGACTTTACACAGACACTAAAGGACTTTACACAGACACTAAGGACTTTACACAGACACTAAAGGACTTTACACAGACACTAAAGGACTTTACACAGACACTAAGGACTTTACACAGACACTAAAGGACTTTACACAGACACTAAAGGACTTTACACAGACACTAAGGACTTTACACAGACACTAAAGGACTTTACACAGACACTAAGGACTTTACACAGACATTAAAGGACTTTACACAGACACTAAAGGACTTTACACAGACACTAAGGACTTTACACAGACATTAAAGGACTTTACACAGACACTAAAGGACTTTACACAGACACTAAAGGACTTTACACAGACACTAAGGACTTTACACAGACACTAAAGGACTTTACACAGACACTAAAGGACTTTACACAGACACTAAGGACTTTACACAGACACTAAGGACTTTACACAGACACTAAGGACTTTATACAGACACTAAAGGAATTTACACAGACACTAAATGATTAGAGTCAATGCAATATCAACTCTAGACTATCTAGAGTTATACAGTTGATTCTTTTGGAATCGACTCTCTATCACCAATTCAAACAGAAGAAAACTGTCATAAGAAGCTAAATGTCAATAGATATATTTGTTTTAATTACCTGGAAACAATACGTTATAGACAGAAAGCACAGGGCATTTGCATTATACTACTAAAACTACTAATTCAATAACTACTAACATTTCAACATATGAGGCATACGTAACTATAAAACTACTGAACCCCACTATAATACCAAACTTCCATGGCACTGAAATATATATGATCTGCAGGAAAACCGTTAAGCAAGTTAGCTAACGTTACCTCGTATAGCAATATCTGTGGCGAGTGAGCTAGCTAGCTAGCTGCTACCCAGCCAAGTGAAGCAAGCGTAAGAGATCTACCGAAAAGTTTAATTAGCCGTTGGACAGACAATAACTTAAAATTTAAAACTTACTTTCTCGTTCATCTGTTGATACCTGGCTCGTCTGTTGATGTCTTGGGCACCTCTTTGGACGACTACCGGCAGCAGAAGTCACAGACGAACTTTTTTATTTTGGCCCTCCATGTTTCTTCCGAAAAAGAAGTTGTGTTCCACAGGCATGCCCGGATGGCATGGTAGCATGCGTCATCAACAAGTTTGTCAATGATTGGATGGTTTTATATCAGCATCTGTGGTTGGACCTTTACTTTCTAGCGCCAAAATGTAGTTTGGGTGTTTTTTTTCTTCGTGTAAATTCGCTGGAAATAGATGGAACCACATACTCTCTGCTAAGGGACACCAAACAGGTAAGTAGTTTTTCAGTGAATGTTTGTAAGCCTGTATGGCCTGTTTTAGACAGCATGATAAATGAAGTGAAATAAATAACCGTCATCATATTTATGTATTTATTCTCATATATAAATGCTATAATACGTGTAGATTTTCAAGGTATTTCAGAAATGTTCAGAACCAACTATACACCACTCACCACTACCCTCTAAGTGAGTTATTGAAAAATATCAATATTCAAAATTGTTCATAAGTAACAAACATAAAAATACATAATGTGTATACATTTTACAGTAATTTCTCATTTTAAATTGATTAGAGTTAAATGTAAAGAATAAAAAAGTTACAAAAATTGCAGCAATCATTATTTCTGTGTACATTTCTGTGTGTAAATTAAGTGACACTATGTATCTTATTGACAATAATATGACTGTGTGCATCAGGTTGATAATTCACCTTTTAATCTATAGTGCTTTTTTTTTTTAGTATGCACGGGGACGGTTTGGAAATACCTGGAGACGGAAGAAATGGGTCTTCGGAATGATTGGAGTTAAAGAGAAAAGACGAAGACTAGTGTTGAAACTAGTAGAAAAGAGATCAAGACACCACCTTCTCCCTCTGATTAGACAGTATGTTAAAACTGGAAGTAGCATAATTAGTGATGAGTGGCACTGCAACATTTTTTTTTCTGCCATATGACAAAATAATATCAACTAAGTGTAAATGTTTGTAACTGTATTAATGGTCATGTATTACTTTACAGTAAGATCCAACTGCCAATTAGAAAAGTTCAAATTCAATTGTTTGGTGATATTTTTCACACTTTACATTAAGGTTTTCTTGTGGTATTGATAAGTTTTAATAAATCATTAACAAATGATGAAGTGTTTTACACTTTACAATAAGGCTCTATTGTGGTGGTTGTATTTGGTAGTACCTCATTAAGAAATTCTGAGGTCTTTTACCCTTTACAATACGGCTCCATTTTAATGGTTATGAGAGGTAATTACTTATTAAAACATGGTGAAGTGGTTAGTACTGTATAAATTGGCTCCATATTGGCGGTGTTAATAAGTGTTAATAGCTCTTAAACAAATAAATCATTTTTTCATGCTTTACAATAAAGCTCTATTTTTTGTGGTTATGAGTGTTAGTAACCCATTAACAAATTATGAGGTTTTTACACTTTACAATAAGGCTCCATTTTGGTGGTTGTAGGTGTTAATTTAAAATTTAACAATTATGGTTATAAATGTTAACAACTTTTTAACAGATGACCATAAGCCATTTGAAATACCAAGAAAGATCAAACCAACAGGAAAACCAAAAATCTGTGGTTCTGCAGTTGCAAAATTAAAAAGTACATTATGATCTGGGAGTAGTGGTAATAACTTAATAAGATCGATTAGACAAGTCACAAATGTCTATGTAGCCTGGTTAAAAAATAGGTTCCTGTTACTTTAAGAGCCGAGATCCCTGGTAAAGCTAGGTTGCAATGTACTAGCTGAACATGTGCTTAGTGTCAGCAGGTTAGTAGTACTTTTAGCCCATTGGCTGTACAGCAGTAACTGACCAATAGTGGCAATCTAGGGGTGGGACTTAGAGAGAGGAAGGGCCGGAGTGAGACAGACGGAGAGGACGACGGTAGAGAGGAGCTTGGGAGAGAGTTCGGCAGCATAACTAAAAGGTTACACAGATTGAGTCAGTGTTCAGTAAATAACTGACCGTTGACTAACTTAAGGTTGAAAACCGCAGTGATCCAACTTCGCTGTGTGTGCACACCTTGTCCGTGACTGTTTGTGCTCAATCAACTTTTTAACTACCCATTAGCGGTAGCCGCTAGCTTCGCAGAGCACTGGAGTTTGGCTCTCTCGTGCTTCGAGGAGGACATTAACCAGATAGAATTCTGAACTGCCGCGTTGTTCAGAGTTCCTCTGGCTTTGAAGGAGGACGGTACCTGATTGGTTGCTGTATCTGCCGCGGGTTGTATGAGACTGCTGCTTCGCTAAACACTCCTGAAACGAGGTAACGTTTGTTTTATTTAGGTCAGAGAGTGAATAGGCCATTTTCTGTTTTTAGGGCCCCACCGCACACAAGCAACATCTCAGGCCTGCAACGGGGGTGATGTGTGAATGTGCGCATGTGTGTGAATGTGTTTGTGGGCCCACAGTTGATCTAAACCCAGGGTTTAAGTCATTGGGTTTATATTGCTAATTTTGCCCTATTGAGTTTACACTGCCAATATTGCGCTACAGAGTTAACCGGTTATTCAACTGTTGTGACTTGAAAAGCATTACTTGAGTGTTCCCTACTTGAGTTAGCATTGGGTTTCCTTTCTGGAGCTGCCAAAAAGGGTTGTTTCTTGGAATTATTGTGTATGTAATTTTATTTACTTTTCTGTTAAGGAAGGGGAGAACTGAATTATTATTTTATTAAATTCAAGTGTATTTTTTCAACTATATCTGTGTGGCTTACTTGGTTAATTTGCAAGGGTAAAAGTTAAGTTTAGCTATAACGTTAACTAGCCTATACTCTGTCCTAACTGCAAATGACTTTCCCATAGATCCAAGCTTGGGCTTTGCAGTGTGTATGTGAAATCGATACTTATAGAGAACCCAGAGCCCCTCGGCTTAGTAACCCCTAACTCAGACATAGGAAAGGGATTCGAGGGCCCTACATCTGGAAGTGACCAGGAGTAAACCAGTCATGTCACACCTGGAATACTGTCCTAAAGAAGATGTTACACAACCTCAAGGACCACAACTGTGCCACGTCTGGTTTGCTTTACTACCTGGAATGCTGTCCTGTAGAAGACTGGATTAAATCCCAAGAATCACAAAAACACCTTCATGTCTAGTGTATATTAGCACCTGACAACATTAAAGCACTACCAGTCACATGGAAAAAATCATGCTAAAGAGTAGTGCTCATGCTAAGTAATCCTAAACTCGGCAATGAAATGGTTAAACTTATATGACATGTGATGAAGCAGACATGTTTAATGCTGACTGACGTAAAAGACATAATCAGAGTATCCAACTGTCCAAGATCTGAGTTTTATGAGTATAAATGGATGGTGGAACACTATTTGGCAAACATAAAGTCATCGCTGTCGTTTCTATTTATGTGTTAAGTGCTTATTAATGGCATTTAAGGTGTTTATTAACTATTTAACAAGCATTAGTAAATGCATTTTAAGCCATTTATGAACACTTTAAAAAGGTAGCCTTATTTTAAAGTGGTACCACGACTTGACTTGACAACAGCAACACCCCAAACAGGACACCATTTATATAACCATACAATAATGAAAAGGCATTAGATCTTTTTTTAGACCTTTTTTGTTCACTTCCCTAAAAACACTCATCATACTAACCACATGGATTATTATTATTATTATTATTTTTATTGTTGTTATCATTATAGCAATGTCTCTGGCTATGCCATTAACTGGTCTACATCAGAGATTCAGCCTTTAGCTGGGTTTGATTGGGATGCAGGGACACAGTATTTAAACCTGCAGCACAGTCCATTAAGTATCTTTGTATTTACATCTCCCCAAACCATAAAGAATTTGATCTGGTCCAAGATGGCGGCGCAGCTGTAGCTCACAGCGGCCGCTCCGGATCAGAGACACTCTTCACCCTCCTAACCACACACACCCCTCATTTACGGCATTTAGCTGACGCTCTTATCCAGAGCGACTTACAAGGTTAATGATTACAGGTAGGCCAACTTAGTGTAAGGAGTCTTGCCCAAGGACTCTTATTGGTGTAGCTCAGCATAGTCACCCAGCCTGGGATTCGAACCCCAGTCGCCCACATGTAGAGGTGGCACCCTGAGTAGTGGTGTTACCCACTGAGCTACACCCCTCACACACACTCTTCACCCTCCGACCATCTGGAAAAAGGTACAGAAGCATCCGGACCCTTACAACCAGACTCCATCAGACTCCTTAACACCCAGAGTCTGGTCTGAATAACTGAACACAGTTCAGTGACTGGACTGAACACACACACACAGGCCCATCTTTTACATCTGTCTACACATTCACATTCACTACACATGTTTTTCATGATTCCTGTCACATCACCCACTGGCCGGTTCTCCTCTCACAACAAAGCATTACAAAGTTTTACTGAAAACATAAAAAGGCCAGAATTCAATGATCTTCTCTCCAAAAACCTAAATATTTGGGAGGTCTGGGTGCCCCAAAATTTGTATTATTGTTTTTTATCATACCAGCTACTTTATATTAGACACTGGACAAATAATATCAACCAACCATGGTTAGATAGTCAGAGGAATAACCAGCCTCAGTCAGTTATACTGTATACTAATGACTTCGACACAATCAAAAAAAATACAAATGACCAGATTATCTTTTCTTTCATTGAATACAGATTGTGATAATGTCAAGGCACCAGACACATCACCAGTCACATTCTACCTCTCCTACATCTTGGTAAAATCAGATTAATGTAGTGTTATTTACAAAAGTGTGCACACAGAGTAAAGATTATCAGACAAGAAGTAACAGTATGTGTTCATAAGAACTGGTGATATATTAATAGGCATGTGAACTGGGTGAATTGACGTGTGAGTTCCTCTCTCCTGTGCTTTTTCACTCCATGGTATGGAGAAGGGGGAGGGGCTTATAGGTTATTAGGGATTGCATGAGGAAAGATGGAAGGCCAGAGAGTTGGGCAAGTAGGAAGCTAGGTGCGCAGACGTTAGCTACAGGGAACAAGGTATTGTGTTTCCTGAACTCAGAAATGTACTAGCCCAAGTGGACGTTATTTCACTTGCAGAAAAGAGCCTTGCAACTGTTTTATGTCATTTTTGTTTAGTTTTCTTTTTTTTAAATTTGTTCTATTACTTTGAAAACGTGTGGAACACAAATTCTGAAGTTGAGTTGGATCCAACTTGCGCATCTCTTGAGAATTCTTGTGACAGTATCATTTCACCAACCGTTTGCAAACATATAAACCACCTTAGTCTAAAACCATGTAAAGTAATCACAAATATACACAATAATATTAATAATAAAATTTACAATATATAAATAAAATATCTCTTCAGATTAAAAGGTTCAACTGCCTATACTGAAAGATATCATGTGTTCTTTTTCTGCAGACTGCCATTGTGTAATCTTGGTGTAACACCTGTGGAAACCTAATCAGTTTCGAAAGCAGATAAATCCTACCTCTGAGTTGGACCTCAGTAACAATGACCTGCAGGATTCAGGAATGGGGCTGGTTTTTGCTGGATTTGAGTTAATACTGTAAACTGGGGATTCTCAGGTCAGCATGAACTAAAAACAAAATTGCTAATTCTGCACAATCACATTTATCTTATTTATCTTAGTAACTGTTTCACACAATACCCCATCCTCAGTACTGAGTGGTGTTTCTTCTTGTACTACACTTTATGAGCCTTAATCTGCCTACACCTGGCCTGCTGCACTCAACACTTTAATATACATGTACAACTCCAGAAATATAAGGTTTACAGGTATGTAAGGTATTTACTACTTCTACATTTCCGGCGCCGACGCGAGGGTGAGCGTCTGCCTCTGTTCCCCCAGTCTAGCTCCGTCCGTTAATTGTATTGTGTGGTTTTTCTAGTTTTCTACCTCCAGGGGTCTTAATCTAATCCTAAGGATTAATTTTTATCGTTAATATGTATCTGCGCGGAATATCGTGATTTGAATGCTGGGCCCTTCAGACCCATGGGAACGAAGTGGGTCTGGTTACCGCTCACGAGGCCTATAAGGCTAAAGGGCTATGACAGACTGGAGAAGCGGTGGAGATACAAACCCTGCATTTCCGTCATGGGGAATCAATCGCATGACCAACAAAACCGATGAGCTATGTCTGGGTGACAGAGGCGACTCTACAAGTGTAGTCTGTTTGACCGAGGTACTTGGCTCACCCGCCGACACTGAGACGGATTGCTAACGTGCTAGCTACATTCTTAAAGGCAAACAGGGAACCCCGACGCTACAGAAGGTGCGCAAAGGTTTTTATTAACACCAGATGGTAGACAGATGAAGGAGGTATCTGGGCATGTCGGGGACA
The DNA here is from genome assembly GCA_024036415.1 of Prochilodus magdalenae. Lineage (NCBI taxonomy): Eukaryota > Metazoa > Chordata > Actinopteri > Characiformes > Prochilodontidae > Prochilodus > Prochilodus magdalenae. The sequence continues at coordinate 60,817 of JAMWET010007447.1, read as the reverse complement.
TTGAACAATGTCCGCTTGTCTCACACATGCACTTCCGCCTCATACAGAGATTGCAGGCGGCGTGTGGACGTCATTCACAATTCACCTACCAAAGTCGCAGCGCTACAGATGTGGACGTTCTATGTTTTCCTGGTGACGGTGAACTTAATACAATGACATTGACTCTATACCCTGCCTGCCTTTTTTTCCAGTTTTGGAGGAACTGTCCCAATTCGGACCATCGATGCTGTATTATGCTAAAGTGAGCACACATGCATACAACACTGTGAACACTTGTTTTTCCTACAGCCTCATAGGTACTGAGGCAGCCCACTACAACACGCTCATTCAGAGTTTGGGTCTCCTGAAGCAGAAGAGAAGCCCTAGGACTGCTTATGATACCACTAAAGCGTGCTGCTGCACCCACACGGAGATGACATTGAGGTAAGGTGTACGCACTTGTTTTATTCGGACCTACCTGAATTTTGTGTATAACTGTTTCCCACAAAGACTGTACAATATGCTTCCCAAACAACAACAAGCCCTGGATTACCAGTGACAAGGACATCCTCAACAAAAGAAGAGGGGCGTTCAGAGATGGGAAACTGGACAGAGCTGAAGCGTGTACAAATTAAAAGAGGCCAAGGAGTCCTACAGGAAAAAGGTGAAAAGGAAGCTGCAAGACAACAACATGAAGAGGTCTGGGTAGCAATGAAAACCATCACTGGCTCAAGAACAAACAGTGGCAAGTAGATGGGGGTGTGGACAGAGCAAACCAGTTTAAATTTCTACAACAGGTTTGACTGTCCTGCTGCTGCTGCCCCCTCCTCCGACCCGGTCTGCCCGTGGTCCCCACCCCTGTTGTCATATCACTCACCCTCCACCTCCACAATCCGTCACCTTCATCACACCTAGAGGACCATGTCTCCGTCAGAGATTCACGACAATCACCCTCCTTGTCTTTTCAGACCATCTCAATCACCAAAGGACAGAGAACACCCACGGTTCCCACTGTCCCCAGCCTTCATCAGGAGACCAAGTCAGGGACAGCTGAACATACCCAGGAAGGCGGCCGAGCCCAGACAGAGTGTGCCCCAGAATGCTTAAGGCATGTGCTGCCCAACTGGGGGAGCCCCTCCAGCATGTCTTTAACGCTGAGTCTACGTCTCGGAAGGGTTCCTGCCACGTGGAAGACAACCTTTCATTCCAGTCCCCAAGAAGGCACACTCAAGGAGCTCTACAGGCCGGTTGCTTTGACGTCTCACGTGATGAAGACACATAAAGCGACTGCTGCTGCTGAACCACCTCAGACCTCAGGTCCACCATGCTGAGGACACTGCAGTTTGCGTAACGGGGAGAGATTGGGAGTGGAAGATGCCATCCTCTATCTTCTACACAGAACTCACTCTCTCTGGACAAGGTATTTGCTGTGAGGGTCATGTTCTTTGACTAGTGCCTTCAAGCCCCTACACTGAGAGACAAGCTGATGAAGATGGAGGTGCACCTGGTCACCTGGATCACTGACTACCTCACCGGGAGACCACAGCATGTCAGGATCAGGGACTGCTCCTCTGATACGGTGATCAGCAGCACAGGAGCACCACAGGGGACTGTTCTCTCTCCAGTCCTGTTCACCCTGTACACATCGGACTTCAAATACAACTCGGAGTTATGCCACATGCAGAAGTTCTCTGATGACACTGCAATCGTGGGGTGTGTGCGTAATGGTCAGGAGAGGGAGTACAGAAGCCTGGTTGAGGACTTTGTGGAGTGGTGCACTACCAACCATCTGAAGCTGAACATCACCAAAACCAAGGAGATGTGTATAGACTTCAGGAGGTCCAGGCCCTCTCAGCAGCCAATCTCCATCAAGGGGGTTGATGTGGAGGTGGTCAGGTCCTACAGATACCTTGGTGTGCACCTGGACGAGAGGCTGGACTGGTCAGTAAACACTGACATAGTCTACAAGAAAGCACAGAGCAGACTGTACTTCCTCAGGAGGCTGGGGTCCTTCAGGATCTGCCAGAAACTCCTGCTAATGTTCTACCAGTCTGTGGTAGCCAGCGTCCTCTTCTATGCTGTGGTGTGTTGGGGAGGCAGTATCAGCAAGAGGGATGCTGGACGACTCGACAGGCTGGTGAGGAAAGCTGGTTCTGTGCTGGGACTAGAGCTGGAGTCCTTAACACCACTGGCAGAGAGGAGAGCCCTCAGCAAGCTGCTGCACATCATGGACAATGTTCACCATCCTCTGCACAGCACGATCATCAGGCAGAGGAGCTCATTCAGTGGCAGACTGCTGTCCCAGTCCTGCTCCACAGACAGACTCAGAAAGTCTTTTGTCCCCCAGGCCATAAGACTGTTCAACTCCTCTCAGTACAGCAAATGAAAAACTCTGGACACTCTTTCATTCCGGTCCCTCCAATGGACACACCCCCATCTCTGCACACACTCCCTCCTAAATGCCCTATATCTATTTATATTGTATTATTCTACTCCATTCTGTACTGTTTACACTTTTTGCACTGATAAATTATTTATATTACTGCGTACTTGCACTGTCTATATGGCTGACAACAACCATCTTCTTAATTTGCTTAGCAAATTGTTTACCACTACCTCCATTTATACTTTATACCTTACCCAGACACTAAGGACTCTATTTTTATACTTTCATACTTTGTGTTGTGTCTCTGTCTCTGTTTGTACAATCTATCTTGCTTCTGTTGTTGCTTCTGTATGGTTTGTATATCTGCTACTGGATGCCTTGAATTTCCCTCTGGGATCAATAAAGTATCTATCTATCTATCTATCTATCTATTTTTTCTTTCATGCAGAGGGTTGCCATTCTATTGTTCAACCCCAGGGGTATAATTTAAACTTTTGATCTACCTAGTAAGTGCTCACTAAAATACAGATATTGTGGTAGAGATATCATACAGTGCATTCCAAAAAAGATTTTCTACTAATAAATGTAGTTTTTTTTTTTGAGACGTGTTGCTATGACAAAAGCTAAACAAAACAGAGTTTTTATTTCCGTATAGAAGAGTAATAACAAATGGAGCTTTCTTTGTTCTTTCTCCTGTTGTGCACATACAGAGATTCTGATATGGAAACATGGACATCTAACAGCAGATCTTGTCATACAGACAGTGCTGATTCTTGGATTAAGATATGGAGCACAGCAACATGTGAAACTTGTGTTTGAAAGAGATTTTCAGATAGCACAACAAGGCTGAAGCTGGCTTCTTATTCAGGTGCCTGAATATAACTGCTGTACCATATGGTGGAACAGGAAAATCCAAACACACGGATGGCAAATAGGAAGCCAACACCAGCTT
>JAMWET010007447.1:2500-50000 GCA_024036415.1 Prochilodus magdalenae | reverse complement strand
CATACTCATTACCACTGGTATATGAAACTGTTTCTCTGTATACTGCATTGCCCTGTTCTTCAATGGTCAGGACCACCACGGCACTGGTACTACGTGAGTTGATCATTCTGCTGCTCAGACCAGAACAACAGTGATACCAACATGGCATGACACACCATGACACACTAACATACTACCACCATGTCAGTGTCACTGCAGTTCTCGCTGTAGCCCCCCACTCCCCTCCAATATTACTACCAGCCATAAGAGGGTACATACCGTTTCTCTGTTTCCGGGAAGAATCAGAGCGCCAGGCTCAGAACTCTAAAAAAAAAAAAAAGAAAAATATTCACCAAAAACTCAAAATATTAATGTTTAAAGACTCAAACAGTCTAAGCAGAAAATTCTCACCTTTCGAGGAACATCTTCATCCTCCTCTCTCCCATCAGCTAGATCAGACTTTACCTAAATATTAAAAAGTGAAAATTAACATCTGAAAAAAAACAGGATCCCTCCACTCCGATACTACCTGCCAAGTGTGTGTACGTACTGTTTCTTGGTTTTTGGGAGGAATCGGAGCTCCAGGCTCAGAACTCTAAAAGTAAAGGCAGATTAAAAATCAGAAAAAACTCATATATTCATATTTGAAGACTCAAATAGTGTGAGCAGAAAACTGTAACTCAATCCCACAATAAACTACTATATTAAAATGTAAAGATTCTAAAGAATTAGTTATTTATTGAGTTCATGTCCGTGTCTGGTTTGACTCTCCTAAACATTTCCTCCAATGCACTTTTCCTTCCACAATATTCCTATTATATTAAGGTCAGGACTTTGACTTGGTGATGAACTTTATTCTCCTTTAATGGTTCTTTGGTAGAACGTCTAGTGTACTTAGAGTGGTTGTCTTCCTGCATGACTCACATTCTCCTGAGGTTCAGCTCACAGACAGATGTCTTAATGCTTTCCTTTAAAATTTGCTGGTATGTTAATTGTTTCATCAATGATGCTGAGCCGTCCTGGACCAGATGCAACTAAACAAGCCCCAGACTGTGATACTACCACCACCATGTTTCACAGATGGGATAAAGTGGAATACAGTGTTTTCATTTCTCCAGACATAACGTGTCTCATTTTAAATTGTTGTTATCGAGTTTGGGACCTGAGTGGGCTTCCCTAGGGCAGTCCCTATCTATAGCCATTTTAGTGAATTGCACCAAATCTAGAAGGGCTTAATAGGCACGTAGCAACAAGTTTTATTTTAGAATTTGTATTTTGTTGTATGAACACATTATTAGTTCTTATACATGAATCTTATAGTAAACTGAAATCTTGTTTGTGTTTTAGCTGATAAAGACAGAAATGTGAAATGTAGAATGATTGTCCTGTTATTTGTTATTTATTATGTTTATATTGTTGTTCTGTTTACCTGTCTTATTTTTTGTACTGAGTACCTTGTTATCCCTTTGCTGCTGTAATACTGTAAATTTCCCCACTGTGGGACTAATAAAGGATTATCTTATCTTATCTTATCTTATCTTATCTTATCTTATCTGTTAGCTCGCTGTAGCTGTTAGCTAACAGTTATATATTTCAGTTCAGTAGCAGTGGTGAATGTAGGGGAAATGATGCTACTGTGTGAGCTCTTGATATTAGTTATTTTTACACACTCCCGCCCCAGGTAATTACTACCAGTTGTGTATCTGTGTACATACTGTATCTTGGTTTCTGTGAGGAATCAGAGTTTCAGGCTCAAAACAGATTCAAAATCAAATGATCAAAACAAAATTACTATTTAAAAATTGTTAAAAAGTGTTAAAGTGTTAGAAAGTTTATATAGAAAAACTGGAAATAATATCACCTTTCGAGAATCACCTATATCCTGGTCTTTCTCTGTAATCGGAACAAACTTCCCCTAAACATAGATAGATAGATAGATAGATAGATAGATAGATAGATAGATAGATAGATAGATAGATAGATAGATAGATAAATACTTTATTGATCCCAGAGGGATCACATCACAACATTATAACATTTACTCAAAAATAGCGAATGATCAACAAATTCAAAATCTTTAATAGCAAACTTCAGAGCTTTATTTACATTAAAATGACTATTTAAGGCAGTGATAAACATCTCTGGACTTTATATTAAGCCATAAATACTCATAATAGATTAAAGTTCTAAGAAAAAATATATAATACATATAAAACTATATAATACATATAGTAAGTATGTAGAATGTACTATATGTATCAACTAATTTATAAGGTAGAACTGTAAAGGTGGCTGGCTGACCCATGCTCCACCCCCTCACTAAAAGGGCATTGGTTCATGTTGGTTTAAGGTGTGTGTATGTGTTGACCATGTGGGTTTAGAAATGATCTGTCTGCCCATTCTGGTAAAAAACCTGTTACAACCTATACAACCAGCAAACAGAAGAACACAAACTCTGCTGTATAAACCATAACTCTGGAAATAAACGCCTTTACGGTCTTTAGCGGAGGGAACGGCCCCTGACCACAGCTGTCCCAGTCCAGCAGGAGAGGTGGATTATGTAAAGCCATTAAACAGCCAGTCTTGTAGCAATCGTCAATCATCGGGAGCAGAACCTCAGGAACATCCTGCAACTGTTTAAATCTGTCTTTAAAGATTTTCACTTCAGATAAACACAGAACTACAGAGTAAATAAACAGAACACAAACATGTTCTTAATGTTCCCACAGAACAGGAAACAATCTAAATGAACATGCAGACAAAGGAGGTCAGAGAGCACTCGACAAAACAACAATACACTTTATTTAATAAACAATAAACCTTTTAACTTCATATAACAGAATTTACAATTACTTAAAAATACTTCAAACCGCCTGACCAGATAAACATGCTCATGTCTCTATTCACTGAAGTATTTAAAGCACTGACTGGACTCTGACTCTACACTGATCTTCCTTCCTTCCTACGGCATTTAGCTGACGCTCTTATCCAGAGCGACTTACAAGGTTAATGATTACGGGTAGGCCAATGTAGTGTTAGGAGTCTTGCCCAAGGACTCTTATTGGTGTAGCTCAGCATAGTCACCCAGACCAGGATTCGAACCCCAGTCTCCCACACGTAGAGGTGGCACCCTGAGTAGTGGTGTTACCCACTGAGCTACACCAACCACTGACTGGACTCTGACTCTACACTGACTGGACTCTGACTCTGCACTCTGACTCTACACTGTCTGCACTCTGACTCTGCACTGATTGGACTCTGACCCTACACTGACTGGACTCTGACTCTGTGCTCTGACTCTACACTGACTGGACTCTGACTCTACACTGACTGGACTTTGACTCTACACTGTTTGCACTCTGATCCTACACTGACTGAACTTTGACTGCACTGACTGGACTCTGACCCTACACTGACTGCACTCTGACCCTACACTGACTGAACTTTGACTGCACTGACTGGACTCTGACCCTGCACTGACTGCACTCTGACTCTACACTGACTGGACTCTGACGCTACACTGACTGGACTCTGACTCTGCACTCTGACTTTACACTGTCTGGACTCTAACCCTGCACTGACTGAACTTTGACTGCACTGACTGGACTCTGACCCTGCACTGACTGCACGCTGACTCTACACTGACTGCACTCTGACTCTACACTGACTGGACTCTGACTCTACACTGACTGGACTCTACACTGTCTGGACTCTAACCCTGCACTGACTGCACTCTGAATCTACACTGACTGGACTCTGACTCTGCACTCTGACTCTACACTGACTGGACTCTGACTCTACACTGACTGGACTTTGACTCTACACTGACTGCACTCTGATCCTACACTGACTGAACTTTGACTGCACTGACTGGACTCTGGCCCTGCACTGACTGCACTCTGACTCTACACTGACTGGACTCTGACTCTATACTGACTGCAGTCTGATCCTAAAAATGCAGTGATTAAACTGTTCTTATTTATTAAGTTTGTAATGTATAATGAACGTAAGATTATCTTTAATAATGTGGATATATTATGTATGTATAATCTAAAGAGTGTAAATATAAGGTATGTGAAGGTACCTTGGCCCTGTTGTAGAGTTCCTTCTTGTCCTGAAAGATGGCTATCTGAAGATTTTGGACAGCCATGTCAAAGTATAGCGTTGTCTGTAATAACAATAAAAGAACAATACAATAATGTTATTTATTATTATTAGATGTTTTAAAATTAATAAATATTACAGCTTTGTACCTTAGAGTTATCATCTTGGCTGCTTGGTGTGAGACACAACATGGTACCTGTGATGTTCTGAATATCATCTTGTGATTTACGTAAAACATCCTGGAAGAAAGAGAATTTTAAACTTCAGCCTGATAATCTTTTAAACACCTACATATTCACATACATGCACATAGGTCAAGTGTATAACTCTAAACTCTAAATGTAGGTACTGTGGTATAGACTGAGTCTGTTCTACAGTTTCTCATTAGGTGGAGTGTATAACTCTAAGCTCTAAATGTAGGTACTGTGGTATAGACTGAGTCTGTTCTACAGTTTCTCATTAGGTCGAGTGTATAACTCTAAGCACTAAATGTAGGTACTGTGGTATATACTGAGTCTGTTCTACAGTTTCTCATTAGGTCGAGTGTATAACTCTAAGCTCTAAATGTAGGTACTGTGGTATAGACTGAGTCTGTTCTACAGTTTCTCATTAGGTCGAGTGTATAACTCTAAGCTCTAAATGTAGGTACTTTGGTATAGACTGAGTCTGTTTCACAGTTTCTCATTAGGTCAAGTGTATAACTCTAAACTCTAAATGTAGGTACTTTGGTATAGACTGAGTCTGTTCTACAGTTTCTCATTAGGTCAAGTGTATAACTCTAAACTCTAAATGTAGGTACTTTGGTACAGACTGAGTCTGTTCTACAGTTCCTTATTAGGTCGAGTGTATAACTCTAAGCTCTAAATGTAGGTACTGTGGTATAGACTGAGTCTGTTCTACAGTGTCTCATTAGGTGGAGTGTATAACTCTAAACTCTAAATGTAGGTGCTGTGGTATAGACTGAGTCTGTTCTACAGTTTCTCATTAGGTCGAGTGTATAACTCTAAACTCTAAATGTAGGTGCTGTGGTATAGACTGAGTCTGTTCTACAGTTTCTCATTAGATTGAATGTATGACTAATTTCCACAACCGTAGCTACCAAAGAACTTCTCTGAGTAGTTATTAAAGTCCTACCTTGATTACAGCCTCCGCCTTCTTCCTTTCCTCTTTTATTTTTTCCGTGGTCATTTCAGGTCCTCCAGTTTTTAGCTGCCGCAGGAGTTTCGCCCATTGATTCTTGCTAAGTTTCTCGTACATGCGTTTCAATTCTGATTCTCTGCAGGGGTTTGTGAGGTCTTCAGACAAAACTCCACTACTTCCTAATTTCAGATCCACAACTTTTCCCATTCTTGAAAACGTGAAAAACATTTGAAAACATTATTAGATTATTACAAAGTTATTAGATACATAGATATTATGACTACTCACCACCATACCTTTCTTTGAAGTTGTGCAATTCATTTTGGCTATCCTGAAGCTGTGTCCTGTTTAATTACATATAAAGTCCATAATAAATCATAGAAATAAGTAACATTTTTTTTAAGTCACAGTTCTTACAGAGATCAAAGGGATAAAAGGGCATACTATTTACAGGTCGTCTTCATGGAACTCTTCTCAATTATGTTGTCATAGAAAAAAACATGCTGACTCTCCTTACTGTTTATTCCCAGCTCCACTCTCTCCCAACTCCATCCATTTCTGACCCCACCCTGTCCTAATTCTATCCATCCTGACTCTTCCCTCTCCTGACTCCACCCTCAACTGACTCAACCGTCAGTTGATCTATGCCTGAGCTCTGAATCTGTAATTTTAGAACAAATAATTTTGGTTTTAAAATGAAGCTGAAATGTTTGAAATACTGTAAAACTATATTTACTATGACCTTCTTGTCATTAACACTTCCGCGGTGAGAATGAGATTCATAGCATGACTGATAAATTTCCTATAATAAATCTTGAAGATTAGAAAAGTCACCATGAATTATTAATTTATTAGACATCACTGTGGTTCAGCGTTTTTATTGTTTCATTTAAAACAGTAAAAATACACTTATAATTTAAATTTTGTTTACTGCAGAGATAGGATTCATATTGTTATGATTTTTAAGAATATCTTACCTTAATTTTTTTATTTCTGATTTGAGGTTTTCATTTTCTTGTCTGTCCGTGACATAAAAGTTATAAAAAATAAGTCCCACAAAATAACAAAATAATAAATCTGTAAAAAAAACTGTAGTTATTGAATTTTCTTACCTTGAATCTTCAATTTCTTTATTGTTGTTCTCATTTTCCCAACTGTGTAAAACAGAAAAATAGAACCAAACAGTGATAGACATCTTTCTTAATTCTATAACCTGCTGTGCACACCCAGATTCTGATCTGGAAAAAAAACATGGACGTCTAACACCAAGGCCTGCAGTACAGACAGCACTGACCCTCAGATTAACACAAGGCGCACAGTAAAAACTGTACTCAGAGGATGTTTTCAGTTAACGCAGAAGCCCACACCTCTCCCCTCCTGCACACCTTTTCCGCAGACCAGGGGAGCTGAGGAGACTCCACACAAGGAAGGCAGCTGGACCGGACAGAGTGTGTCCCAGACTACTGAAGTCCTGCACCGCCGAGCTGGGGGCACCCCTACAGCACATCTTCAACCTGAGTCTGCGCTTGGGCAGGGTTCCCTCACTGTGGAAGACATCATGCCTTGTTCCAGTACCCAAGAAGGGACGACCCAGTGAGCTAAATGACTTCAGGCCGGTCGCTCTCACATCACATGTCATGAAGACCCTGGAATGCCTCCTTCTACACCTTCTCAGACCCCACAGGGAGAAAGTGGGAGTAGAGGACGCCATGCTGTACCTTCTCCATCGGGCCCACTCTCATCTGGACAAGGGGGGCAGCGTTGTGAGAGTCATGTTCTTTGACTTCTCCAGTGCCTTCAACACCATTCAGCCCCTCCAACTGAGAGACAAGCTGGCAAGGAGGAAGCATTGGGAAGCGAGACGAGATGTGTCTGGACAAGCTGGTCAGGCGAGCAGGGTCAGTTGTTGGTGTGGAGCTGGACTCGGTGGTGAAGGTGGCGGAGAGGAGGACACTGCACAAACTGCTGTGTATTATGGATGATGATGGGCACCCACTGCACACCATCATCATGGACAGAAGGAGCAAGTTCAGTGGCAGGCTGCTGTCACAGAGCTGCTCCACAGACAGACTAACCCTAACCCTCTCCTGTTTAATCAGAGACTCATTTATGCACTATTACACTTTACTGTATATACTGTACATCTAAACTCCTGGACACTTTCAGACACTTTACTGTTTATACTGTACACCTGAACTCCTGGACACTCCACTCCACTTGTATACCAGTATATGCACATGTTTATTATGTTAATTCAGTCATTTATCTGCTGATAACTGCGCCCCTTGCACAATCATGCACATTTATTTATTATTATTGCACTGTTTGTTTGTTTTCTACAGTATACAGGTATTTTCTTGTTTATATTTCTTGCCTCCTTGTGAAGTGAGATATATTTATATATAGATATTTATCCACAGTGACCCATACTATGTATAGTTTATAGTTTATAGTTAACAGGTAATAATACTGCTGCCGGTACCGACCCATTTAGGTTCTTCATGCTGCACAGCCCTGTTTTTATTTTTCTAATTTGTATTTGTATCTGTTCTGTTTGTTTTTGTGAAACCAGTACTGGCTGCTAAATTTTCTTTGGGATCAATAAAGTATCTATCTATCTATCTATCTATCTATCTATCTATATATTAATCTATCTATCCTTCAGTCATTCACATACTGCACACCAAGACGGTACGGGTCTGCAGTTCTCTGACTCGGCGTAGCTCTCGGAATCCGCAGCTCTCTGAGCTAAGTCTTGGTCTTGATCTGTTCTGTTCTCGGTCTTGTCTCAGAGCCAATGGTCTTGAATAAAACACCTAAAAACCCACTGCCTCACTCAGGTTTAGTATCAAAGGATTCTCCACAAGGGGGCAGGATTAGCACTGGGGTTGTTCAGACAAACAGTTCAAACACAGTTTTTAAGAATATCTGATTTGAGCAGAATGAATTTTCTGCAGGCTGGTGGCCTCAGCTCACCACCAGAGAGAGAGACAGAGAGCTGCCACTCTGTAATTAGTGTCAATTGACCCCACCTGTGACTGGCCCACTAAAATGCTGTTTGCAGGCTGCTCAAATGCTTTGGCTTGCAAGAAAGCCTGTATAATAATGGGGTCTATCTATCTATCTATCTATCTATCTATCTATCTGTGCTTTCAAAATACAGTTTTAATGGACTGCCTTTAATTTCACATGCCTAATCTATATCATTCTTACCAGGAGCTTTACCTGGCTTGACCTGACTGTTTATTCTGTGATGTATTGAACATGAACATGGATTTATGCCTTTATAAACATGAACACCACATCGGGCACTCCATTAATAAAGGTTATTCTGTGTATTTGTTCATGACTGAATTGGTATTTATTATTGTAATGTGTTGACTTATTAACTTTGACACTCTAGTAACAAATTAATATTATTACAGTACATTTACTCATATCGCGGCGCGGTGGCCAAGTGGCAAGGCATCAGTCTTGTAAACGGAAGATCGCGGATTCGAGCCCCGCTCGGGCCTTTGTGTGGTTGGTGTGGCTCAGCGGTTAACATCTCTACCTCCCAGAGCTACCACCCCATGTGGGAGATGGGGGTTCGAATCCCAGTCTGGATAGCACATGCTGAGCTACACCAATAAGAGTCCTTGTGGATAAGAGCGTCAGCTAAATGCCATAATAATATGCATCAATAATACAGATGTATATTAAAGAAGCATACGTGTAGCTAAATTCAGGAAAAATCGCCTGTTTTTGTATTTAAATTTCCCACTAATACTGCCAGGCCCATAAATATTTGGACATGGACAAACTTTGTATACGTAAGATTAGTAGCATTTTGCAGGGATTCTCAACTGAGGTGAGTCACAAAATGACTGTGAAAATTAGTTTGTGATTTGCATTTTCATTTTCACTAATACCCACCAGGGCAAGGCCAACGACAAGCTCAGCCGAAAGGGCTTGATGTGGTCAGCTTGATGGCAGCTGAATTTGGCTGAAGGTGTGATAAAACAGCACAATATCTGCTGGCACATGACCTACGAAAAATCTTATATAAACACTAACAACCGCTCGGACATAACGTGAGCTGTCTTGGACCGTTTTATGATTTTAGTGTCATGCACCCATCTAACCTCTCGCATCATGTGACTTCCTGCTCGCAGCCAATCCCAGATTGTCCTCACCCGAATTCTGATAAGATTCACCTGTGTTACTTCCTTTATAAACTGCTCTTTCTGACTTCCTTTTTGCGAAGTAACGTTTCTGTTTGCCAGTGCGTAACTGAGCCTTTTCTGCGCCTGTTGTTATTTTGGTTTATGGATTTTTCTGCCTGTTCTCTGACTACGATTTTGAATTACCCTTCAGTGTTCTTGTTTGCAAGCCTCAACTGCTCATGTCCTGTTTTCACCGGACCCTGTCAGTTAGTAGGAATTAGTAGTAGTAATGTTATCTAGGCATGTGCAAACACATTCTTTACTCGCCTTCTTTTTAATTAGAAGTCTGTTGTTTTACATTACATGCTAACATGTTAACCTTAGCATGTGTTGGGTTGCCCCTTGATAAGCTGATTTTGTCTATCAAACAATCCTAATTTTTTTATTCTGTCCAGCTTTCCACTGAGATGCTGAAGCACAGACGTGCTTTCTGTTTCCTTCCCCTTTCTTCAGCCTGTGCCATCAAAGCACATGTACAAGAAGGAGGCCACAGCAGTAGCACCTTGTGGAACAGTAACAGTCATCCTGCTACACACAGCGAGCTGTTTATAGTTAAACAGATTTAATGAGGCAATGATTTTACTAATTAAGAATCTCTTCAGCACTGAACCTGTCTTCTAATCCCCGAAGGGTCCACTTTATCAGATAACAATAATGGTTCTCATAATTACTTGCTTGTAACTGTACAGGAACACAATCACCTAGTCGTAGTTTAAACAGTAGGGCCTTGTTCAGGAATGTTACACTAGTTACAGCTTAATTCCATTAAAGAAACAGTTCACTGAAATAATCTGAAACTGAAAAGTATAAATATTTATATAAGTATAAAGATAAATAAACAAATAATAAAATGAAACATGAAAATGAACAAATGAACAATTAGTCTTTGCTTTTGAATTGTGGTTCAACATAATCATTTAAAGAACAAATGAAACTGGCCTCGACTATAATGAACACTATGAACCCAATATATTTCATATTTGGTCTGGTCATTTTAATTTCATTTGTTACTGTACATCTACCGACCACTTCTAATGATCTAGATGTTTCAACCAAAGGCTTGGAGGACACTTGTAACTCCACTAACCGTGATGAGAATAAGTCAGAACAGCTCTGTGGTACAATGATCATACTCCAGCTCTAAAACAGACTGTTAGAACACTACAGCGTAAATGACACCTGACCAAACTTGAGGGATTCCAGTCTGGAGGGATAGCTATATGGACTACAGAATATCTCTAACTGCAGCACGCTCACTCTCTCTCTCCTCTCTGATTTACAATAACAAAATAACCCAAGATTATTATTTAGCACTAAATTATCTAAGAGCCAATCTGCTATAGAATTATATGCATTTCTTCAATAATAAAATTTAAACAATCAGACTAAAAAATCCAACCGCTACAAATGCACTGTCCCATTAAGCTAATCCAGATCTAGAGCACCATGTAACTACTGTGGAGAGGCTGGAGTCTCTTACCTTACTCCAACAGACAGAGCTAGTTCAAATGATCACCTCATCTAAATCTTCTACCTACCTGACTAGATCCAGTTCCTACAAGTTTACTGAAAGCAGTTCTTCCAGAAATAACCCAGCCTCTCTGGTCTATAATAAACTCCTCCCTTAGCCTCGACTACGTCCCACACTCTCTTACACTAGCAGTAATCAGACCTCTAAGAACCCCAGTCTGAATCCTTCTGAGCTATCAGACTACAGACGTACCTCAGACCTCCCCTAATATCAGAGATCTTTGAGAAACCTGTAGCACAACAATTAAGTTCCACCACAAGAGTGACACCCATGAACAGCTCCAGTCTGGAATTAGGCCTCATCATAGAACTGAGCCAGCACTAGTGAGAACTGTAAAGGGTCTTTTAGTGTAACCCCAGGGGACATGCCAGGGTCACTGAAACAGATGCTTTAGACTAGTTGGCAAGCTCCTTAGCAGCAAGGCACCTGGGTGGATGAGATTTACCTCAAAATGCTTAAAGCTCTGGATGTTGTGGGCCTGTCATGGATCACATGTCTATGCAAAGGACCACAGGAACAGCATGTCTGGAGCTGTTTGCAGCAGTGTGATCTACATCAGGTAGATCTGTTTGCGTGGTTGGCAACAGTGTTTACAGTTACGTCATTTAGAGCTGATGCTCTTATCCAGAGCGACCTACAAGCTTAGTCATATTACAGGTGGGCCGATGTTGGGAGTCTTGCCCAAGGACTCTTATTGGTATAGCACAGCGTAGTCACCCAGACCAGGATTCAAACCCCAGTCTCCCACATGGGACGGTAGCTTCTTGGTGGATAGTGGTGTTACCTACTATGTCAGCACAAAGAACACATCTGGGGATGTGAATAATTTCAGTGATAGTCTTGGCTGTGGCCTGAATCACTCAAGTAACACTCAAGTAACCAATCCCATACCACTGTGCTGCATCTAGGGTTAGAGCTGAACCCTCGTCACTGACTCAAACATATGGCTGCAGAGTCTTGCTGTTGAACTGCTGCCTGTTGATTGTGCAGAGTCTGTCCAAACTCAGCATCAGTCTCCAAGGTTACCTTCAACATTTGCCTACAAAGAGCGAGAGGGTCACTCTAGGAAGGGGGGAAGGAGACATGGTCATATAATTCACTGCCTTGTTTAATGCCATTTTTCTACCCAGAAAGCCGGAGCCCAGGGTACAAGGGCTGATCATTTGTAAAGCTGCTTTGTGAAAACATCTGTTGTAAAAGGCACTATATAAATAAATCTTGACTTGACAAGTCATTTAGGATGATGTCAAAGTGTGTTAAATGAGTAGCATGATTTGAATCCGTTGACCTAGATTTAATAACTGCAGTAACACATAGGTGCGAACATCCAGAAAGCCCTTCGTGTTCATTTGCTTGTCTATGTCCCTGGCGTGCCACATTGTGGGAACGTTTTGGTAAAGACACTGACATAAAGGGGTCTTCCATTTGTTTGCTGTGTACCTGGACCACTGGAGTCCTAAATACATCTAGAAGCCCGAACACCTCAACATCTCCTCGCCAAGTCAGATTCCAGGGTCTTTCAGTTTCTTTACATACTGCCAGTAACTTGGGAGCTGGTACTAAGAACGCCAAGAACTGATGTCTTATTATGTCTCCTGTTACCCGCCCTGAATTGGCAGATCCATCTCCGCATCTTTTCTTGGTTGCTCCTAATCCCTGAGAAATCAATTAGGAGATTTCCAGCCCAACACTGTGACATTAAGAATGCCCCGCCCCCATCCTCACAATATTCTACTGGGGACAGTAGAGAGTGTCCTGACGAGCTGTCTCTCTGGTATGGAAGCTGCACAGTCTGCAGCACTACAGCGGATTGTAAGAACTGCTGAGAAGATCATTGGGATCTTTACCTACCACTGACTTCTCCCACCACAAGTGCTGCATCCACAGGGCTGCCAGCATGTGGAAGACCCCTTCCTCCCCCTCATGGACTTTTCACTCTCCTGCCAGATGGCAGAAGGTACTGGATACTTTCTTATTAATTCATAGATTATTAATTCTTCATTTTAAAAGCTAGATTAGCTGAGAGAGGACAGTATTCAACTCTTATTTATAAACACTAAGAAATGTCAAATGGTTTATTCATTAGTTATTGTTATTATTTTAACTACATGATATTTTGTAAATTCATCTGATGGTTTTGGTCTGATGGTCAAATAAGGCAGCTAAAAACGATTTTTTATTTTAGTCAACATGTCTATAACACCATAGCTAGCATGTAATGCTAATTCTGGCGAGTCAATTCACTTTGAGATTTTTTTTATTATGACAAAAGAAAACTGATAAGATAATAAGCTACAGAAGGACTTTTAAATTTTTATTTTTACTTCCAGTCTGAATGTATTTCTCTTTACTCACCCTCCATAATCATGTGTGTGTATATCGGTATATTAATAAAAAATAAATAAATAAATGTTTCTTGTCCAACTGTATAAAGTAATATAAACACATAAATCACAATTATTAAAAGATTCACATTGTATATGGATTGTGATAAACTAATTAAACTATGAACAAATAAAATGTTGCAACACTGAAAGAAGTATCAATAATATCTGGGACCAAATCAAAACATCATTACTGATTACATCATTATCATTACATTACGATATCTAAAATGATGTACTGAAATTCACTGAGGAAGAGAAAGCATGTTAAATATACATTTAATTAAACTTCAGGTAAGTTTTTCTTTTGATGTAGCATTTAGTCTTCACATATGCATAAAGTGGTCATTACCTCTCTGTGATGATGTCATACTGATGTGCCATGCTGAGGTAAAGAAGAAACAATGGTTCAGTGAATGAAACACTTTCAGTTTTCAAGACAACCAGTTTAGAGTTCATTTGATCAGAGGTGGAGAGACACACCTCACTGTACAGACAGTCAATATTCAGCAGGAGGTTTAAAAGGAGCTGCTGTTTTATTCCAAACTGCTTATTACTTATGTAATATTAATTCTACAAATACACAAAAGTTTGACACAGGTTGAAATATGACTGAATATCTTTTACTAAGATTCACAGCAGAAATTATTTTATGATAATTAGACTCTTTCTATTGGTTCAGTCTGTTAATGATCCTATTTGATTGACTTCACATTCAGACATTAACACAGCACTTTTAAATAAACGTTGAGGGTTTTTATATAAAAATCTGATAAATTAATAGAAGATATACAACATAAGAGAAAAACCACAATCCTTACCTGAGTGTACCAGACAGGAGCTTCAAGCTGGAAAGGTAAAAACTGGAAAGTTTAGTGGAGGAATGAAGACGATGCTGGTCCTTTTATACCCGAGAGACGCCCAGTCTAACTGTGGGCTGGACTGAGAGAAGGGAAGTAAGCTGTGCTTATAAAAGTCAGCTTGTCTGTTTCTCCTCACTGGTCGCTCTGAACACTAGCAGGACGTTTCTCTGCTGAGATGGCCGGTTCAATAGTGTACATTGCCATAGATTTTGGAACTGCGTTCAGTGGTTACTGCTTCAAGTTTGTAGAATCAAAACAGGTTCGGCAGCCTAAATGGGGTGAAGAGTACGGTCTGAACACTCCAAAAACACCTACCTGCATTTTATTTGATGAAGATGGAAACTTTCTGAAGTTCGGCTATGATGCCGTCATGACCTACATCAGACAGATACGAAAAAATCAAGCAAAGAAGCTCTACCTCTTCGACAACTTCAAAATGGAGCTTTTTGGAAAGGTAGGATTATTTAAATATTAGATTATTTAGATATTAAATATTAGATTTTTTAGTTACGATTTATTTAGATTTCATATTTTATAACCTTTCACAATTATAGCTACATGTACAGATACTGATCCACACAGGATTTATTTCACAGGAACTGCACAGAGATTTTATGATGACCTCCAAGAATGGTAAAAGTATGAGAGCTATGAAAGTGATATCTGAGAGCCTGAAATTCATGAAAGATCACGCGCTGGAGATGATTGGAAAGCACACGTCTGGAGCAAAGTACTCCGCCTGTGATGTTACGTGGGTTTTGACGGTTCCAGCCATTTGGAGTGCTGCAGCTAAACAGTTCATGAGAGAAGCAGCTATAGAGGTGGGTGAGATGATACACTGAAATACCAGAAGTCATGTGATATCAGTATGTAAATTAACGGCTTGGGAACGCCCACACCTGTATAATTGTGAGATGCTATCTTGTGAGTGAGGCTGGACACTGGCCAACGTGCTCATGGCAAAGAGACGTGAAGTATCAGTTTGAATTAGACATGATGGTGGGATGCCTCAAAGGGGCTCATGTTGGGTGAACGTGCAGACCCCACCATTCTTCAGAACTCTTCAGAATGCTCCTCAAAACAATTCTGGGATTGATGGCATGGTGTATCATCCTACTGGAATATCCCATCATTGTGGGGGAACATGAAACGTAGTGGGCACCGGTCAAAGGTGTGTTTAGGTGGACCAGTGGAACCAACTATAAGAACCATAAGAACACACCCTACACCAGTATGGAACCACCACCAGCCTGCACAGTGCCTTGCTGGCAGCCGTTACTTTTACACACAAGGGTCCAGTTAGCAATCTCACGAGTCTGTGTCTGTTAACAGAGGCACACTGGCGGGTCTTCTGCACCATGTTCAAGTCTTTATATTAAAGCTGGTGTGATTTAGAAATGTACCAGCTTTCCTGACGGTTTATGAAGAACACTGTGTAAATGTTTAGGCGGGACTGGTGACGAAAGCTGAGCCTGAAAGACTGATAGTAGCCCTGGAACCAGAAGCTGCATCTGTTTGGTGTAAACAGCTCCCAAAAGAAGGGTTTATGGAAGGAGACCTTGCAGAAGCTGAGACGATAGAAGAAGCTCCTGGTACCCAGTACATGGTGGTGGACTGTGGAGGTGTGTAGACCAGTGACACTGCAGTGTATAAGACTGGGCAGCTCTGATCTTCTTCATATACAAGTTTTTACATTGAAATCTGATTCTTTATGCTTCCTCCTTTAGGTGGAACCATTGACATCACAGTGCATGAGGTGGGGGAGGGCGGTTGTCTAAAGGAGATGCACAGGGTATCAGGAAATAGCTTGGGTGGTCAGACAGTGGACAAGAACTTCAGATCGCTCCTCAGAGAGATATTCTCCGAGAAGGTGTTTGATGAGTTTGAGGAGAATCATCCGAGTGAGCTGCAGAGGTTGATGTATGATTTCTCCATCTGTAAACGTTACGATGGAGATGTTCTGGTGCAGTGTCCTTTTAGTTTACAACATATAGCCAGTAAAATAAAAGACATAGATGAGTACTTCAGTGGAGACAGTGATGTAGACTGGGAAAGTGGACAAATACTGCTGTCAGGGGAAAAACTGAGAGCCCTACACGAGGACAGTATCCGAGGGATAGAAACTCAGATGGAAGGGATTTTGGAAAACCGCACACTGAAGATCAGATACATCTTCCTGGTGGGAGGCTTTGCCCTGAGTCCTTACGTGAACGGCTTTGTGAAAGAGAAGTTTGGGGGGAAGTATAAGGTGCTCTGTCCTTTGGATGCTCAGATGGCCGTTGTGAATGGAGCTGTTATGTTTGGCATGAGGCCAAATGTAGTGGAATCACGGATAAGTGTTTTCACTTATGGAATTGCAGTTGTGCACTTGTTTGATGAGACCAAGCACAAGGGCAAGAGCAAATATGTGTCTAAGGATGGAGCTCAGTTCTGTGACGTATGCTTTCACTGCCTAGTGAAGAAGAACGAGTCAGTTCCTTTTGATGATGTTGAAGGGTTTGTGTTTAATCCCCTCGAGACGGACCAAAGAGAAATGCACTTCAGTTTTTACTGCACTGAGAAGGAAACTGCAGAGTTTGTAGATGAAGAGGGAATGAGGAAGATTGGATCATTATCAGTGTCGATGCCAATGATCCAAAAGGGCAGAGGCCGTTCAGTAATACTTGAAATCAAGTTTGGTTTCACTGAGGTGCAGGCGACTGCCACAGATGTTGATTCTGGTGAGACCACTTCAGTCAAACTGGACTTTATGTCCGAATGATTAATTTGTTCCAGAAATGTGAACCATTAGTTTAGCACATTGTTCTGTTAATGCTAATAAAATTATGTCCAGAACTGACTGTAAAATCTATCGCACAATCTAATTAGCTGGTGCAGGATTAGTATCTTAGAATATACAAAATATAAATACTTAACTATAAACACTGTTTGTTTGTCTTTTGTTTTGTATTATATTTAATGTTAACTGGGAAACTGAATCTTCTGTATTAGTTATGTATGTATATATACAGTATATGTATATTAGGTCCTGCGTTTCTAACAATGCATCAAAATAAACATTATTGTGTTATTAATTATTTGGGTTTGATTTTCCTTCTTTTGATCTCATGAAGTATTTCAGTGGAATCTGGTGTTAAAATGTAACCATGAAAATACTGCACAGTATAAAGACAAGTTCAAATAAAATCTTCAAAGAACATAAAACAACACCACCATAATTTTCTAGAATTTAACAGTTTATTTTGTAAAGATATTTCAAGAGTCACTTTCTCTTTTTTTTAAGAGTCACTTCCTTAAAACAATTAAAACACAATTACAGGACACTATTACATCTATCAGACACCATGCATCATATGGCAGTTGATAGTTACTCCCGGCGGTGCAGTGGGCGCTGGAGGGAACATCAAAGCGGTACTTCTTGCTCTTTTTTTGTTTACTATCTTTCAGGTAACCTGACAAAAACTCAATAAGCAATAAACATGAGTGCTCCAACCAGCACCAACGTCTCACTATCTGAAACATTACTTTACACACTGTGTTTACACTGTTTATTCTACCTCAGTAACTGCTGCGTGTGTATATGTTATTACTCAGATCTCAGTATGTTTAATCTCTCTGCACATTATTCTGCTACCTCATGTCCAGAAATGACTGTGTACTGTGTCTAATGTCTGTTTAATTTATCGTATTTATATTTTTGTTTCTAGTTTCATTTTTTTTTTACATACGTATATCTGCAAGTTTGCACTTTGTACTCTGTTTTTCCATGTTGCACCTTAGGAACGTACACTCTCAAAAAAAAAAAGGGAACACTTTGAAAACACATCAGATCTCAGTGAGTAAATGCTGCAGCAGGCTCGTCCATTTAACCCAAACTCCATTACAGCAACTCAGAATGGTACTCAGTAGTCTGTGTGGCCTCCACCCGCTCCTAATGAGACGACGGATGGTGTCCTGGGGGATCTCCTCCCAGATCTGGACCAGGGCATCACTGAGCTCCTGGACAGTCTGAAGTGCAACCTGGTGGCGTCGGATGGACCGGAACATAATGTCCCAGAGGTGTTCTATTGGGTTTAGCCGGTGGGCCAGTCAATGGTATCAATTCCTTCACTCTCCAAGAACTGCCTGCACACTCTCGCCGCATGAGGCCCGGCATTGTTGTGCACCAGGAGGAACCCAGGACCCACTGCACCAGCATCGGGTCTGACAACGGGTCCGAGGATTTCATCCTGATACCTAATAGCAGTCAGGGTGCCGCTGTCTAACATGTAGAGGTCTGTGCGTCCTTCCAGGGACATGCCTCCCAGACCATCACTGACCCACCACCAAACCGGTCATGCTGAATGATGTTGCAGGCGGCATAACATTCTCCAGAGCCCGTCACGTCTGTCACAGGTGCTCAGGTAAAACCTGCTCTCATCTGTGAAGCACAAGGCACCTGTGGCGGATCTGCCAATTCTGGTGTTCTGTGCCAAATGCCAATCGAGCTCTACGGTGCTGGCCAGTGAGTACAGGGCCCACTACAGGACGTCGGGCCCTCAGGCCGCCCTCATGAGGTCTGTTTCTGATTGTTTGGTCAGACACATTCACAGCAGTAGGGCTCTGGCAGTGCTCCTCCTGTTCCTCCTAGCACAAAGGAGCAGATAGCGGTCCTGCTGAGGGGTTAAGGACCTTCTACAGCCTTGTCCAGCTCTCCTAGAGTAACTGCCTGTCTCCTGGAATCTCCACCGTACTCTTAAGACTGTGCTGGGAGACACAGCAAACCTTGTGGCAATGGTACATATTGATGTGCCATCCTTCAGTAGTTGGAGGGTCTGTAGGGTCCAGGTACCGCACCATGGTACTAGTAGTGATGCTGACCCAAGTCAACTGCAGAACTAGTGAAGGATCAGTGGGAAAAGATGAGGGGGGACAAAATGTCAATGACCTCGTCCTTTTAACCCATTCCTGTTTTGGTCTCATTGTTGCTCCTCTACTGCACCTGTTGTTAATTTCATTAACACCAAAGCAGCTGAAACTGATTAACGGCCCTCCCTACTACTTAACTGACCAGATCAATATCCCTGAAGTTGAACTGAGTTGATGCTGCACTCTGATTACAAAGTGTTCCCTTTATTTTTTTGAGCAGTTTAATTTCACTCCACTTTGTACTTCTACATGCATGGAATGACAATAAAAGCCTCTTGAAAGGACTTGATGACTTAACTGACATTGAAAATCTCACTCAAATGAAATGAAAACCAACTTCACAGATAGCCAGGTGGGGTGCTTTTCCAGTGAGATTGAAGAGTTTCTTGATATGGTGAGATGTGATGTGCTCATATCTCACTTCCCAGTTTAAGAATAATTCTGATAGCCCAGATAACCTGACCTGCGCTGCAAAACATACACAGTGAATCTGCTGGTGGTTACATACACAGTGTATGTTTAGTGTATAGTGAAACAAAACCTTCCAGAAAAGATTACAGCAGTCTCACTGATAAGGATTGTGAGTGGGCTGAAACTGAGGAGTGATAAGAGATCCACTACTAGACACCTGGCCTTGAAAGCTCCATCAGCCTGTTACGAGTAATGATCCCTAATGATTCTCTGGCCAGTAAATTGTCTGCACTATTGGTACTTACAGCTTTAGGTAACTTTAAGCATAAGCACTTTGTGTTGGTATGAGTAACCTGGCAGTGGAACTGAAGACAGTCACATATATTTGTTGCAGTGTTGTCTCTCACTGTCGTGTGGAAGGAATTATTTTTGTTACAGTTTCTGTCTTTATTCCTTGACCTGGCCTGGCTTCCTGAGCCAGTTCACTTAATGAGCCAGTCTGTTTATCTAGCCAGTCCACTTTTCAGATTTGCAGCTGCAGGTTTTTATTGTAGTAATAGGTTTTCTTTGGATATTAGGGAACCAGTCTTGTAACTGGAGGGTCACAAGTTTGATTCCATGTACCAACAGTAACGACTGAAGTGCCCTGGAGCAAGGCACCTAACCCCCAACTGTTCCCTGGCCACCATGGATAGGGCTACCCACCACTCCAGGCAAGTGTGTTCCCAACTGATTTGACAAGTAGAATCCGATGAGCTCCAGCTTAAAAGCCAGTCCAGTTCCCTGAGCTTGTTGCTGAGAAATTCCAATTCCTTTAGACCAAGAGTGTCAAAGTGTTACTCTCAGGCCGACACAGATATTTCTCTTTTCTAACACCCATAAAGGCACCATGTGTCTGAGGTCCTGACTAGCGAACTGGGTATCTCCTACCCAAACATTGTGTCACTGCTGTAGTGAAGCCGTAGTCTCTGTCATTCTATGAGAAGACTTTCGGACGCCTCAGCCGAGGATAACTTGTCTCCTGCATGCAGTAACTGATCTTGGTTTTAAAGCTTCATCTTCCATTTGCACTTTCTCTCTTGACTTGCATGACATACCCTACTGAAGCTTTCACCAGCTCTAGGTTGAATTGGAGGTGTTCTACATTGGTCCGTTATTACTTATCAAAAATGTGGAGTGAATAAGACACTGTTCCACAGCTAATATCACAATCGGGCTTTATGGGACCCACACACTGTTTTACAGAGCTGGAGATCAATTCAAGCCCACCATATCATAAACCTGATTATGACAAACCTTACCATCTTTTCATGAGAAAAATGTTTGTAAGAAAAGAAGTTAAGCTTTAAACATTCAGGCTGTTCGACATTCCTTCTTCTTTTACGTCTTTTTTATGTCACACATTTTGTCCTGCATGTTGGAACCGTCTCTGATAATGAGATAAAGTTGTTTGTGTTGATACATGCAGTGTGCCTAACGTGTTTCCACTGATGTGTGTTTCTACAGAACCGGGCATTTCCTCATCATTACCCACCTTTAGGTTCCTGTAAGGAAAAACATGGACAGTGAGCACCTACCCATCTAAAGTTACAGTGCTACACAGCTCTTCATACAGCTCAGTTTAGGCCTTAGATGTGATGTGTGAATGTGTTTTAATCTTCACTGAAAATATTTTTCTCTCCTAGACAATTCACACCTCTCCACTAAGCACAAAGCACAGCTTTATCCATATCAAAAACTCAATTACATAAACAGACACGTACTGGAATATACTCCATCAACTTTACAACAAAAAAGAAATATATAAGTAAAAAGAACCGGCATACATTTCAATTTACTGCTACTGTGAAAATCCAAAGTGCACTCACTTTATAAAAATATGTTATAGATTTTAAAACTATTTTAAAAATCCACTGCACTGAAATACTTAACATAATTAAAGCATACAGAACCTTATTGTTTCTCATGTCACAGGAACCTGGCTAGACATTCAGGTCTTTTCTCATTCCTCCCTTTTCACACACATACCATCACAAATATCAGATCAATCTTTGATCATGAGATCAGATTTGATTAAGTGGCACATGCATGTCTTGGACAGTCACTTCTGCATGGCTGCTTACTGCAGTTTTAGGCTACTGGAAGGTTTGTTGAAGCATATGGGGGGGATTAGAAATGTACATACATTCTGTCACACTTTACCAGAATCTCAGCACATGGTGCCATGAAACCAATACACTGCTTGAATTATGCTTCATGTCTATTAATGAAAATGTCCATCACTGCATATAGTGACTTTTAGATCCAGGACTGAAGAGTCAGCATGTCTACAGGTATTTTAAAAGCATCGCTTGTTCCAAAGGTTTCTGGGAAGAGCACAAGTGCTAACTGAACCACCATTAAAAAAAACACACTTAGTAAATGTTGCTTTAATTCCATTGTTCATTTTCATTGTTTTTTCGCAGTTGTCCTTTTATCCAATGCGTTCCTGCTTATGGGTTTAGGATATTTCCTTCATTAATAGAGATCATTAATAGAGGTTTTAAGAAGTTTCACTAAACCAGATTAAACTGTTCTAGACCTGTAGAGAGAAAATGTTGGAAGTAAGGCCTTTTCAGCAGTTGTTTGATGAATGTAATGGTGATGACTAAGATTACTAAATCAAAACTAAAACAAGCGATTGGGCATAAGCAACTTCACCTTACGTCACATGGCCTATATAAAAATACCACATGAATTCAGATAAATCCTAAATGACAGTGTAAAGAGTGAGAAATGGCCCAAACTGCAGAGGAAGTAATGAACCTGATTTAAAGCAGCTCTAAACACTTAATAATATCAAGAATTTAAATAAAGTTCCACTGAACCAGTCTTCATAGAACCGTTCTACTGAGACAGTACTGAGAACGTAGGTGTGACCATGTGATTGCTGGTAACATGGAGGCAAGACCAAGTTTCAGAAATCATTATGTGATCATTTTTAAAATGTAAAATAACAGCAGTTTGTGTTTATACTTTTATAATACAATTTTAAAATCCGGTATTTAAAGAGTATTTAGGGAAATATGTTCAGTGTGTGCACATAACTGGAGCAACAGGAGCAAAGGAATACTTTCAGTAATCTGCTTATCGCTGCTCAGGCCTGCACTGCGGTCTTCTCTCTGTCACACAACAAACTATGTAACAGTGTACACACTTAAAACCTGAACAGCCTTAAAATCCATTTCACCTGTGATGTGCCTCCTCTATAGTTAATAACTGGATGGAAAGCTGTACCGTACTGCTTCATAGTAAATACAGTCAGGTTCCACACTAGCCAGGCTGTACTCTTCTGTCTGCGTTGCTTTCTCTTTCACTTCTTTCAGTATCATGTACATTCTATCACACATACCAGAAAGATCTCAGATAATGGGATAACATTCAGCTAACACAACGGCATCAGTTACGGTTTCTTTGGTGCATGAACGCTTGTTGACTATGACAGAATGTTATTGACAGTCGAGGCCAGACAATTTAGCAGGTGAACAGGTGTGCAGTAAGTGTGTGGTTGTAAACAGTATAGGTATATAAAGTGTACAGTGCAGGTAGGAGAATAGCAACACAGTGTTCAGGTGAACAGCTAAACAGCGTACAGGACAGATGTATGGTATATGTATATACAGATATAGTCACATGGGCTAGTGGAGTCCAGTGTGTATGTGCTGGGGTGATCAGGACTATATCAGTACCGTCTATAGTGGTGTAGTCATGTTCTGGTGGTCCAGTGGGCTGGTGGAGCCCAGTGTGTATGGGCTGGGGTGACGTCCAGGTAAGATCCTCGGCTAAGTGAACACGGAAGGAACTTGAAGCTGCTCACCATTTCCACCACCGTCCCTCCAATGTTCAGTGGTGTGTGCGTTCTTCCCCCTCCTGAAGTCATTGATCAGCTCTTTGGTTTTGCTGACATTGAGGGAGAGGTTGTTGGTGGTGCACCATTCTGTGAGGAGCTTGACCTCCTCTCTGTATGGGCCCTCGTCATCGTCGGTGATGATACCGATTATCGTTGTGTCATCGGCAAACTTGATGATGGTGTTGGGACTGTGGGTGGCGATGCAGTTCTGGGGGTACAGCGTGTAGGACAATGGGGAGAGGACACAACCTTGGGGACATCCTTTGCTGAGCGTGAGGGAGGGTGAGGTGTGTTCACCCATCCTAACATTGTTGGTTATTCCAAGTGTGTTCAGCTCTGCCTTCAACACAGTCAACCCCTCCAGACTCATCCATAAGCTAAAGTGGATAAACAGAATCCTCACATATGAGTCGGTGCTGTCCAGGTGGTTGAGTGCAGGGTGCTGGGAAGGCTCTTCTTTATATGAGACAGGATTAGTCTCTCGGAGCACTTCATCACTATGGGTGTGAGAGTGATGGGATGGTGGTGGTTCATGCTTGTGATGATGGATTTGGGATCGGAATGACGGTAGTGGCTTTGCAGCAGACAGGAACAGTAGACTGTGTCAGGAAAATACAGTGAATATAGAGAAGTCAGTGTAGTAAGCAGTGAAGCTCAGCTGTAGTGAAACCTGATCGTTACTTATGTGACTGTGTTGCTTTCTCTTTGTGTTGTTATGTGTCAGAGTGAGGAGCCAAGTGCAGATTTACTAAGCAAAACCTTGAATTTAAAACAAAACAGGTCAAAGCCATAAAATCTTTCCAAAGAAAAGAATGTTGCCAAGACACGATCCAAAACTCAGAAACCGTTAACCAACACAAAGAATCAAAACCAGAGAAGAAATCCATATATCCATATCCCGTTCAGAACTGTAAGGCACGCCAATACAAGACTTCACAAGAGACAATGGGCAACATGGAGTATATAAATAAAAAATGGCCGCTGATTACAATAGGGTGTGAAATACAAGGGCTAGAATTCAGGTGAGAGTGATCTCTGTGGGCAAGGAGGGGAAACAGCAGCAGGAGATGTGACAAAACGTCTCCAAGGCCGGTCCCTGGGTCTAGAAGCAGGATGGCCTGGGTGATTCCTGAGAAAATCTGGGATTAAAGATTGTCTGGAATGGTCTAGAATGTCATCTGGTGGAACCCAGAAGCGTTCCTCCAAACCATACCCCTCCCAGCCCAGACGTGTCTCTGAATAGCCCTCTGAAGATGCACATGTGCCTCCTTCGTTTGCGCACTCCTTCTCATGATGGAACAGAGCTTCAGCTGTTTCCATGGCACTGGGCAGCTTCTTCATAGGTACCAACCTACAGTTAGTACCAAGAATGGATGTGGTGCTCCCTCTACCCAGTGCCTCTACTCTTCTAAGGCCAAATACTCTCGATTCCCCACATCATAGTTTCTTTCAGCCAAACTCAACTTAGAAACAAAGAAATCTTTGAAATATTTAGTTTGAGCTGTTTAGCCACATTTCACACAATTCTGTCAATTTATTTCACCAACACACTGAACACTGTGTGATTCATCTTTGTGTGGTTAAACCTGCAGAACCACAAAACAACGTCTCACCTGTGATGTATAATGTGCTATTGAACTTTATCATCTTTGTGTGACTGTTTAACAAACACAGACAGACATGCAGGCAACGATTTTGTTTTTCTACATTCCTTTGTTTTACGTCTTTCTGTGTCTCGTGTATCAGAACCATCTCCGAGATGTTTCCATTGATATGATTGGTGAGGTTTTCGTCTGTGCATATTCAGAGAGAGAGAGAGAGAGAGAGTGAGAGAGAGAGAGAGAGAGAGAGAGAGAGAGAGAGAGAGAGAGAGAGAGAGAGAGAGAGAGAGAGAGAGAGAGAGAGAGAGAGAGAGAGAGAGAGAGAGAGAGAGAGAGAGAGAGAGAGAGAGAGAGAGAGAGAGAGGTAGAGAGAGAGAGGTAGAGAGAGAGAGAGAGAGAGAGAGAGAGAGAGAGAGAGAGAGAGAGTATAGTATATAGTACTTGTTTCTTGCCCTAATTTAAAGTTTAAAGGTGTGTTTGATCATTTGAAGGTATTTAAAGAAATGAAGACGAGTAGAAACAGTTTAACCTGTAAATCACCTGTAAATCACCTGTAAGTCTTCTGTAATTAAAAACGACATGCCGTCTTTGTTTATGGTTGTCAGATGAAAAGCTCATTTCTTATCAGAAAGATTCCACACCAGCTGCACTTTAGACATCAGTCTCATCTTTCTGCATTCCTTTTCTGTACCACATTTTCCCAGTCCCATGTATCAGAACGATCACCGATAAAGAGAGAGGGATTGATGGCTGTGGAGAAAAGGCCATTTCTGCATGATTTACTCTGACTTCAGGTTTCAGGCAGGTTCAAGTAAAAACACAGGGTAGAAAATAATCCTCCACAATACCGCTGCAGATTTACCCTCTAATTTACCAGAGTAATAAAGGAGGAATAGACAGACATTACTGTGTGCACACGGGAGGAGGAGAACTACAACTACAACAACAACAACAACAACAACAACAATAATAATAATAATAATAATAAATATATAAATATTAATAATAAGCTGTTTCAGAGGTAGATCTGTTTGTGTTTCATTAATTATCTAACAAACAGTGAACTATCACTACTGGACATTTATCACATGGATCACCACACTAATGTTTACACGAACTTCACAAATCACAACAACCTTTATGGCTTCTCACGGGAATTTCACACAACTACTTTACAGCCTGACACAACAAGCTACTGTGAAGATACCGCACCATATCTGAGACACAAGGCAGCATGTTGGCGCTATGAGGTCAGGAGCACTGTGAGGTCAGGAGCACTATGAGGTCAGGAGCACTGTGAGGTCAGGAGCGCTATGAGGTCAGGAGCACTGTGCAGTCAGGAATGCTGGTAGGTCAGGAGTGCTATTAGGTCAGGTTAGATCTCCTCTCTCCCAGATCAGCACAGTGTTATAGAGAGTGTGATTTTCTCTATAGGCATATTTATATATTTATATTTGTGTCTTGATGATGAAGAGGCTCCTCAGGTCATTCTGTTGAAGAGCTGCAGGGTCTGCTCTCTGTGTGGACACGGCTGTATCATCCGATCAAGTGCTCTCTGAAATATTGAGAATCTCTTTAATGTATTTACAGACTCATTCAAGTAGTCAACGTTTAGTTATATCAGACTTACATATGCAGATAATCCCTTCTAAAGCCTCCTGGTGACCTTTGTTTGAATGTTATAGCGCCCCCTGTTCAGGTGCACCAGATTCACATTACAGCCTTTACTGTCACTGATTTCTGCTTTGCTGGTAAATGGCATCCACATCTTCATATACAAGCTAAATACACAAGCTGCTGCTGCCAAACACAAACACAGTCTGATCTGATTATTATCATTACAGTCACCATGGCTATGTATCAGATCAGTATGTGGTGAATGTTTAGTGGCTAAAATAAAAAAACACACACACAAAATCACATCAGACACTTGTTGAACACAGAACACATAGAACACAGAACATAGAACATAGAACACAGAACACATATCAGGTGCTGAAAGTGAGACATATTACCACCATGAACATCACTAACTCATTGAGAAGCTGTTGGCAGCAATGCATCTTAAAGTCGGGACGGGAGAAACAAAAGGCTGGAGGAGCCTTCTGCAGCTAAGTCACATGAGTAGATATAACAAGAACATTTTAGAGAGGCGGAGTCTCTCAGAAGCAAAGACGACCGCGTCTAATGAACAATTATTAATTTCAATAAACTTTTAAAAAAATCTAGAAACTACTGAATAAACCTTTAATCAATGTTGAGTCAAAGTAGTTACATTAAACATCAGCATCAGCTTCAAATCCAAAAAAGAAGAAATTTATTCAAAATAGTTCTAATTATGTCACAGTAATACAATACTATTCAGCACACTTCTTCTTCTTCTTCTTATTATTATTATTATTATTATTATTATTATTATTATTATTATCACAAAAATAAGATAACCAACTTCTCCTCCAGAGTTACTGTATGTACTGCAGAGACCCAGTAAAGCTGTAAGTACATCTGTATGAGCCTGTGTCGTCTGCATCACAGCATACAAATATTACCGGATATTAATTTCATATTCACTCATGTCTCAGTTTAGTGATCAGTAATGAAGTTTAAAGCGACACAGTGAGTCAGACCTCACTGATGTCTGGTGTTTTTCTGAGCATGTTAAAAACTGCAGTTGTGAAGCCTCGCCTGGAACAGAGAAATCTGGAAATAATTTGATTCAGTAATTACAGGCCAAACTTGCGTTTCATTGAGGAAAAGAACATTCTGAGAATCCTGAGAACATGTTCTTCATGCTTACAGGTTTTCTGTCCATTCTTATCTGTCTAGATGAATTCCTGTCAGGATCCTGTCCTGATCACAAAAAGAGAAAAGAGTGTTTCTTAAAAAGGCGTCAGTGCCTGTGGTGTCCCGCAAGGTTCGATTCCTGGGCTGCTCATATTTAATTTAAACATGCTTCCCAGCGGCTCCATCCCACTACACTATGGGAAATCTTTCCACAGCTATGCAGATGACTCCGGTTTACCTGGCCCCCTGCACTATGATTCCCTTCACTCACCATGTAAGTGCTTTAAGCACATCACTAATCAGATGGGACTAAACTTTCTGCAGTTGAATAAAGACAAACAGCAGAGACTATTTCATTCAAGAGCAGGAAGGAGAAGCACACACTAGATGCCCATCTGGATCCGAGAGCCCTGAAATCCAGTGGTGTTCTGAAGGACTCTGATCTCAGCTTTAGTAATCATCCGTATTTTCACTTCTCTCAGTCCAGCCCACATCTGAACCAGGCGTTTCCTGCGTATAAAAAGACCAGAAGTGTCTTCATTCCTTCACTGAACTTTCCAGTTTTTACCTTTCCAGCTCGAAGCTCACGTCAGGTAAACTCAGGTAAGGATTTCATGTTTATAGCTATAAACTATGATAAACTCCATGAAGATCACAGTAGA
Source organism: Prochilodus magdalenae (assembly GCA_024036415.1). Classification (NCBI taxonomy): domain Eukaryota; kingdom Metazoa; phylum Chordata; class Actinopteri; order Characiformes; family Prochilodontidae; genus Prochilodus; species Prochilodus magdalenae. Next base: position 21,539 of record JAMWET010007447.1, on the reverse strand, counting down.
GTTTCCACGTAAATGTGTATATGTGGATCATAGTGGAAATAACAGACCTACACTGGAGTTTAAATACAAACAGGAGTGAATGTATATAATTAAAGTCCATAAACTGTCTAACAACATTGGCATGTAACACGTTAGAAAATAGATACTTTCAATGTTTAGATTTACTGGAGTCACTTTTTCATTAAGAAAAGCACATGACGTTGGGGTTTAACAGTTTAGTCAGTGTTGATAATTAAGCATATAAAAAATATTTTGAACTGACAGGTTACATTTTTATTCAACTGAATAAATAAACATAAGACATTTTATTTTAAATGTAAGTAAACCAATTCCTTCAAACTTTTGAATATTACAAGAGCTCAAATATCCTTAGATGAAATAATTGCTTATGCTTCACAAAGTATCACATGTGAAAACAATAATATTGTATAATATTGTATAAAGTATTTAATAGCTATTTTATTTTGTTGCTGTTACTACTGAAGATTTATTTATTTATTTATTTATTGTTTATTTATTTGTTGTTTATATTATTTATTGTGGCTTCTAGTTTTTGATTACCTCTATGTTGATGACTCTGAGAACATGTTAAATACAGTTTTAGTGCATCAGTTATATATTATGTTTATTTTTTGATAAGAAGCACTCTGACTTCATTATGGTGTTTATTAAATTAAACCTGTCATTGTAATTAACTAGGAGAATCACACGTATGATGTCAGCAGTGAAACTGAATTTTCACTAAATGATTTGAATTGTAAATTCTCTTCCTAGGGTTAGAACATTTCTCTATAAACACCAAAACAACACGGAGTAGACCATGTGTTAATCTGTATTGCTGTAAATTATTTCATATTTTATTTTTGATTTCAGACTCAGAATGGCTCAGAAGGATCAAATACTTGCAGATCTCAGGTAACAAAAAATTCATATCTAGATTATTTCAAACAGTCATATGCAGGTGTGTTTTGCTCTGAGGGTCTGATATGTTGTCTGAAGTGTAAAACTCAGCTTGTGTTTGTTAATGAGAGTTTTTATACCTACAACTTTGAAACCATGTATATTGTCTTTGTAATAGATCTAGAATCCAGCCCACTCTCATGCTCTGATATGGATGTGTGGTTGTGCTCTGTTGCTCACAAATAGAACGACACTATTAAAGATACGAATAAAGTGCAGCATCTCCAGTTTGACCTCTTTAGGACACCAACACAATTCAGAAATTAATGCGGGTTCAACTCAAGTTCATAATGTAACAATCTGATTAATCTGTGGCCCAAAAATTCCAAAACATCACAGGAAAGAAACACAAAGAGGACTCCACACAACATCCATCATCCTCTGGGCCACACTGGGTGGTACAGATACACCAATAAGTAGGACAAATTTCCAAGAATGATTCGACTGGAAAGCTATTGTTTGTTCAGACTGGTGTTGGTCCTCACTCATATCAGTACACATAGAGCTGATTCACAGCCCAAATACAACCCAGACTGAAAAAAGGCAGGACGCTGTGTAAAGTGTAAATAAATGTAAATCCAAACTGAGTGTAATGATCTGTAAATCTCATAGACCCATATTTAATTCAAAGTAGAACACAGAACACATATCAGGTGCTGAAAGTGAGACATATTACCACCATGAACATCATGCATCTTAAAGTCGGGATGGGAGAAACAAAAGGCTGGAGGAGCCTTCTGCAGCTCTGCTCTAGTCACATGACTAGATATAACAAGAACATTTTAGAGAGGCGGAGTCTCTCAGAAGCAAAGACGACAGCGTCTAAAAGCTGGGAAACAACTTTGGGAAAATGTTCCTCAATGTTAAACTGGGAATACTTTGGACCTCCCACCATCTACAGTACATACCTTCATCAGCAGATCCAGGTAGTCTAGAGAAATCCCTGTAAGGGCCAAAACAGTCAATACTGGATGCTCATGGCCCTCAGGGAGCGCTGCGTTAGACACAGGCCTGATTCTGTACTGGTATCACTGCATGGGCTCAGGAACACTTCCAGACCTCACTGTCTGTGAACACAGCTCACCATGCAATCCACTAACACAGATTAAAGATGTACCATGCAGAGAAGGAGCCACATGTCAACACCTCCCAGAAGCATCTCGTCTTCTCTGGGGCAAAGCTCTTTCAAAATGGACAGAGGCAGAATGGAAAACTGTTCTGAGGTCAGATGGATCCAAATCTGAATCTCATTTTGGAAACCACTGACACTGTGTCCTGCGGACTCAGGAGGAGAGGGACCATCCAGCTTGTTATCAGCACACAGCTCAAAAGCTTGTTTCTCTGATGGTACAAGGCTGCATTAGAGGTGGGCAGCCAGCTGGCACAGCAGGGCTCTATCAGTACTGAACAGTATGTAGAGGTGTTAGAACTACATATACTCCCATCCAGATCACATCTCGTTCAGGCCAATCACAGTCACACCCCAGCAGGACACCGCTAAACCACAGACTGCATCCTTCACAGCAGCCAGACTTCGCAGGAGAAGAGACAGTGTGCTGAACCGGCCTGATCACTTTCACTTCCACCAATATTTCACACAGCCTCCCACCTTTTTAGAAATGGGGCTGTAGATTCATATTAACTGGGCTTGGTTAACACAGAGGTGGATTCAGACTGAGGTTGATCTTAACTTGTGTCTGTCTAATGTAACACAGCCTGAGGAGGAGGTGAGAAAACCTGAGACTGAGAAAACTCTCTCACACACTCACACTCTCACACACTCACACACACATACACACATACACCCACACACACACACACACACACACACACACACACATCCGTATACACACACACACACACACACACACACACACACACACACATCCGTATACACACACACACACACACACACACACACACACACACATATACACATACACACACACACAGACACATACAGCTCTTGCTTTGGATTACACTTGATAGTTGGATATTGGAATGAAGCAGCACACCACACTATATGTGGATCATCTGAATAATCTGAGCACTTTAATTATAAACCAACAAGATACTAATATGAAATGGTGTTTGAATGTCATATCAGGTAAATGGTAAGATTGTGATCTTTACACAAATTTGGATTTTAGTCACAATAAAATTGAGGTAATGAACACCATTACGACAATGACATGTGATGTTGGATTTTGGTTACTTAACATCACAAACCAACAAAGTGTCAACTTCACCTGTTATCAGCTTCCCACATCAAAGTGATGTTGGCATTAGACACACTGACATTGAATTTTGGTCACCTAACAACATGGCCGACATGCAAGCTGTCCGTTTGACGTTGATCTAGACTGAAATTGGTCAGTCTGGAACATTCTTAGTAAAGTTGTTTGAGTTTACGGTTGGTGTAGATCTGAGGCTGGCGAAAGGATCTAGCTGTTCTGTGTTTGGTATAAACTGAGGAAGGTTTATAGTAAGGTAAGTCCACATCTAGATATGTCTAGATTGAAGCTGGACTACTCTGTAGTAAGTCCAAACTAATGTTGGACTAGATCTGTCAGCTGAGATTTATTAATATTGTGCTTTTTACAAAAGACGGCACCATGAAGCAGCGTGACTACAGACTGATTACACACTTACTGGTAAAGAATAGCTGCACCCAGAAGAAACCAAGCCACAGCGATGAAACTTGGTGTGTAGGTTTGACATTGTGAGACATGCTAATGATTCAAGAGGCGGGCCTTATCTCTGTACCTAACTGACTGTATGAGGTCATCCTGTCGGGTGTGCTTTCCATTCTGACTGGTGCTGTTGTGTTGGTAGCTTCCTTTGCGAGTGATGTATGAGTCAGAGAACAGGTCGAAAGAAATTCCAGCAGCTGGAAGAGTTAGAGAGAGGTCACATCGTAAGGCTCCGGGAAGCGGGATGGTCTTATTAAAGTATTGTGCACCACATTGCTAAATTTCCTTCGGGATCAATAAAGTATTTATCTATCTATCTATTGGCCATGCAATTATTACCACAGCATGCTGTTGGCGGAGGATAGAAGAAGGTACACACCAGCGACACGAAGTATCTGAGAGACCTGCACGAGCTATGGACAGGGGAACCAACATGTCTGACATGCACAGTGTGACCCTCAATGAGTCATCCTGTTAGTGCCGTCCCATTGGTCATCTTCAGCGACGAGTCCCGCTTTAGTCATGGTGGAGATGACCAGCGAATCCGTGTATGGAAGCATGGTGTTCAGCACCAAGATGTACGGCTGTCAAGCGTCAAACGTGTGGAATGCTTGGTGTCATAGTGTGAGGTGCAATGTTGTACAGGCAGATCACCTTTAGTCTTCATTACAGGCACTTTGAGAGCCCAGCATTATGTAAATGAGGTCCTGAAACAAACAATCCTACCTGCTCTGGATGCACACTCTGGTGTGCTATTTCAACAGGACAGTGCACGTCCACACACTGCTGCTGTCTCCATGTCGAGACATCTGGCGTGTTGGGTTAGCGAACACGGCGGCCTAAAGCCATACTGAGAGACAGACTTCTGTATGTGCAGCTCAATAAATATTGATCACATCAGTCTAAATTTATCATCAGTTATTGATCCTGGTCTCCTTTATCTTCCTTCCCCACACACCTGCACTCCCACACCTCCATCTGGAGGCAGATATTACTTTGACAATGAGTGCCTATTGCCTATGTACAATGTCCATGTTGTCATACACTTCAAAGCATTTAACTTCTATTTAATTATCCACATTCAGTTCTTATAGATGAAAACCTGCTCAGTGAAGTTTACCAAAATAATCGTTTTCCTTAAAGTTTGAAATTCAATTCTCTACTTGTAATGCATACAACACATTTAGTGATCAGAAATGTTAAAAATTAACATTAAAGTCATTATAACATTTTAATACATAATAAACATACCATTATATTTTTATCAACTGTCTTATTCCTAGAGTGGAGAATGAGCAATGCAGGATTGAAATTCTGGATTTAAGGTGAGGCAGAAACAAAACAGTAACAAACGCTGCACTTGTTCTTTTACACAGTGAAATAAACCCTTAGATATTCTTTTATAAATGTTCTCTACAGAAAAGAAAATGGAAACCTTAAATCACAAAACAGGACACTCAGGTAAACACACATTAACCTACTCACGGGATTAACTTTCATTTCTAATCCTGAAGATCTTCACACTTTGGAATATCATAAAACCATGATTTGTTTTTTCTTGTAACTGACAGTAAATTTTATTGTGACATATGATATAATAATGTAAAAAATCTGGCATTGGGACTTTTTATGTACATTTTATACTTAGATTGGAGAATGAAAAACGCCATAAAGAAAATGAAGATTTAAGGTAAGAAAATTCCATAATAATGTTTAATTACTATGTAACTATGTAAATTATGTAACTATGTAAATTATATATTTTTTATTTTGTAAATCATACACTTAGATTGGAGAATGAAAAACACCACACGGAAAATGAAGATTTAAGGTAAGAAAATCCCATAACTGTGTGCTCTGATGTGTAATCAATATTAATAAATAATAAATTATAATAATAATATTAAATAAAAACAGGATAATCTGGGAGATAATAAGGTTGTCAAATACCAGCTCTGGCACACTGAATTGTTTTACATTTAATATGATGAACTTAGATATTTATTTTTTTATGTTCCACTCAGAGAGGAGAACAGAAACCTAAAATCAGAAATCACCAAATTAAGGTAAGAAATGACAAGACGTTGTTTATTCTACAGTTATAACAACAATAATCCAGACAAAATGTGCTCATGTTTATCATCTGTTAGAACAATACATTTATCCACACATTAACTTCATTTCCTTGGAGAAACACAGAATCAACAGAGAATGGGAGTGGAGAGGGGGACGATCTCTGGTGTCCTGTTGGTCTAATCTTCAGTCTCGCCCCTGTGTTAAAAGAGTGAAAATATTTTTGTATGTATCAGTTATTTTCGTTATGAAATTCATGATTATTTCATTTTTATAGGTCACAACTTCAAGGCAGTCAAAGTGAATTACCCAGCCCCAAAGAGAGGTAAGCACTCAACTGACTTTGTTTTTACTTTTTCAGTTTGTGGACTATTTTATGATCTTAAGATTCCAAGAATACAAGAAGGGGTCAAGATCCTGTCTGATCCTTTTAAACAGATCCTGAGAATGTGGAATCAAAGGCAGATCAGGCCACAATAAAGTTCAAGATCACGACAGAGTCAGAATCAGATGAGGACATAGTAATGGCCAGATTAGGGCAGAATCAGGATTAGATCATAGCAAAGTCATGATTAGTCAGGACCAGATCAGGGCACTCGGGATCAGACCAAGGGAGATTTACTGTTAGATCAAGTAAGTGCAGAGTCAGCATCACAAATGTATGAAGTTAAAATTAGATCAGGCCACGAGAGGGACCACATCATGGAATTAGATGAGGGCAGAGTCAGGACCAGGTAAATGAGGGTCAGAATCAAATATGTATAGAGTCAAATCAATTCAGGCCACAGATAGGACCACACCGTGGGCAGAGTCAGGTTCAGGAAAGAACAGAGTCAGGATCAGATCAAGGTGGAATCAGGATCAGATCTAAGTGGAATCGGTACTAAATCAAGCCACTGTCAGGATCACATCAAGTAAAATCAGATCCGTCCAGAATAAGCATCAGAACCAGGCAGAGGCAGAATCAGATCATGACAGGCTGTAGATTAGATCAGGACCAAATAAATCAGATCAGGGTAGAGTCAGGATCAGGTAGATTTGGAGTCAGGATCAGATCAGGGCAGAACCAGCCTCAGCTCAAAGCAAAGTTATTTAACTGAGCATTCCAAAGTGCACATTAATACAGTTATCAATTATTAAAATGATTAAGTTTCTGTCACATCTGTTTAAAATGATTTATTTCACCTTGATAGGTCTGGACGTCAGGACAGCCAAAATGAACCACCCAGCCGCAAAGAGAGGTATGCTCTAAACCATGCCAGAGAAGCAGTTTAATACATGAATAACCTGAAACAGGAATGTGAACTAATAGTAAGTCTGTACTGACAAAAGTTCTGTGCTATTATTATATACAGTGGACGTGCACTCTTGAGGATCAGATCAGGACTAAGTTCAGGACTAGCTTACTTTTAAGCCGTTTTAGTCTGCACTGTCTCTCTCACTCTGACTTGTACCAACGAGGCCTAACCCCACGATTGGTGACAGAGACACCAGTTTGCTCTGGCCTGGATGCTGCGGTGAACAGGGCTGCTAGACGTCCTCAGGCAGCGGGACCGGTAGATGTCCTCGGGCAGTGGGACCGGTAGATGTCCTCGGGCAGTGGGACCGGTAGAGGTCCTCGGGCAGTGGGACCGGTAGATGTCCTCGGGCAGTGGGACCGGTAGATGTCCTCGGGCAGTGGGACCGGTAGATGTCCTCGGGCAGTGGGACCGGTAGATGTCCTCGGGCAGTGGGACCGGTAGATGTCCTCGGGCAGTGGGACCGGTAGATGTCCTCGGGCAGTGGGACCGGTAGATGTCCTCAGGCAGTGGGACCGGTAGATGTCCTCAGGCATCTCATCTGCAAGTGAGGAGGACAACCCCATATCACAGATCCCACCACCTTTGTAGTCAGTGATAGCGCAGAGACCATTCCACTCTGTCCCCATAGTTCCTTTTGGCCAGCCTGATGGTCCTCTGAAGGTCATATCTGGCTTTCTTGTTAATCTCCAGCTCACCAGTGTTGTAGGCTGTGGTCTGAGCTCTTAGGCTGGGAAATGTTCTGACACTGATCTTTGGAACAATGTCATCAGTGCATTTACTGATGTAGCTTGTGATGGAGTCAGTATATTCATTGATGTCAGTGCCAGCTGCATCACGAAACATCTGCCAGTCTGTGGTTTCAAAGCAGTCCTGATATGTGAAGATGGCCTCCTCGCTCCATCGGTAGACTGATCTGAGAACTAGCTTTGCTGTTCATGACTGTGTTGCCTCTCACCATCTATCATTGTCTGGTTTGAAAAATGCTCCACACTGAACAGCAAGAGTCTGCAGAGGGTAGGCAGGCCAGCCCATTCAATCACTGGAATGGCACTTTCGGCCACTAGAGGACATTTACTACTCCAGAGTCCTCAGCCTCAGACATCTAAACCAGTCAGAAGTCATAATCAGGGTTAGTATCAGATAATTATGGAGTCAGTATCAGATTAGGGCAAGGCACATGAATGAGCATTACAATGGGCAGATATAATTCAATACAGTTATTGAACACAGCAGAGTGAGGTACAGACCAGCATCAGATCAGAGCAGTTAAGATTGAATCAGGGCAGAGTCAGGATCAGATCAGGGTGGAGTCAGGATCAGATCAGGGTGGAGTCAGGATCAGATCAGGGCGGAGTCAGGATCAGATCAGGGCGGAGTCAGGATCAGATCAGGGTGGAGTCAGGATCAGATCAGGGCAGAGTCAGGATCAGATCAGGGCGGAGTCAGGATCAGATCAGGGCGGAGTCAGGATCAGATCGGGGCGGAGTCAGGATCAGATCAGGGTGGGGTCAGGATCAGATCAGGGCGGAGTCAGGATCAGATCAGGGCGGAGTATCTGACTACGATGATTACGATTATTAAAACTGTTTACATTTAATTAATGTCTGACTGAAATTCATTTTTTCTTACTTCATTTTGATAGGTCAGGACACCAGGACAGCCAAAATGAGTTACCCAGCCCCAAAGAGAGGTATGTATTCAACCAGGACGTTTTGTTTTTACATGTTAGTATGTGTTACTGTATGTGGATCAGTGCAGCATCAGACCAGGCAGGAGTCAGGATAAGATCTGGGCAGGATCAAGATCAGATCAAGGTGGATACAGTGCTACATCAGGCCAGAGTGAGGATCAGATCAGAGGACAGTCAAGATCAGATGGAGGTAGAATCACTACCTGATTAGGCCGGTGTCAGAATTCGTATGAGATCAGGCCAGGATAAGTACCGGATCAGATCAGGGCAGGAGCAGAATCCAGATTCAAGGAGCTCTATTGTCATTTCAGCTAAGTCACTTTATTACTGGCCCCCTGTTCAGGCAGTGTCTGAGCTCGTGGTGAGTTTTAGACTCTAAACTTTCTTTACTAGCTGGAATATTATCCATCGGAACACTAAGCACTGTTGTAAGTCGCTCTGGATAAGAGCGTCTGCTAAATACCTTAAATGTAAATGTTATTATGACCACTCCCTACGTTCCACAGCGGCAGGCCATCACTCGTGAAGGAAGTCACATTTTGTAGCATTCTCTGTGCCTACTTATCCATGTGGAAGGCAATCTCAACCAATCTGGCTATGACTCCATCCCTCCAGAACACGTACACCCATACATGCTGATGGTCTTTCCTGGGGCGGATGGGATCTTTGAGCAAGATGATGCCACATGTCACACGGCTAGAAATGTCAGACACTGACTGGAAGGACATAACCAAGTCTTCCGAGTATTACACCACCCCCCTAATTTCCTGGACCTGGACATGACTGAGCATCTGTGGGACCACCATGATCGTCGTGTTGGCTCTATGGCTCCTCCCCAATCCCCACTTCAGCAGCTGTGGGATGCACTGCAGTCAGCATGGCTCCAGATACCTGTGACCACCTACCAGGACCTCACTCCCAGCCTGTCTAGCTGCTGTCTGTGCTACACTGGGTATTAGCTGGCGGTCATAATAATGTGACTCGAATGTGTATAAAGAGATACACAGTGAAATGAAACAACATAAACACAAGTGCAAAACAACACAATAGACTCAGTGTAGAGTGGAAGAAATACTAGAGATGGATGAGAAGTTTATATATACCATCTTTCATACAGACAGTATAGTACAAAGACCATTTAAATCAAACAGTGCAACAGGATTACACCAATATATTTACCAGAAAGGACATAAAACACAACTGTCTGATTAGTGCCATTATAGGACACAGGTGTCTGATGTATGTGAGCGATTACAGTATTAGAGTGAAAGGAGAAAGCTGTCTTGTTGACCCTCTAGCCTGGTTACACGATGTCATACGGTTGATCATGGAGGCATACAGGTTCCGTATTGCCTGCAGATGTTGTATCTGGGCCTGTAGATCCTGTACACTTGTAGGTTGCCAAATGCTTGCGTTCCACCTAGCCCCATAAATTCCCGACATAAAATCTGGTGACCAGTCAGGCCAAAGAAGTGCTGCAATCTGGTGGAGACATTCCTGGGAACCCCCTGCCGTGTGTGGGTGAGCTTTACCTTGCTGACGGATGCCAGTTGGAAACCCTGCCATGAGAGGCAACACATGGGGCCGGAGGATGCCCTGCACATGTCTCTAAGCTGCTAGTGTCCCTCATTTCACTATTAGGGGTGACCAAGCGTCGTATGCAATGGCTCGTCACATCATCACATCAGTGGTTGGGGCAATATGGTGCTCCACAGCAATGGCATGACTGACATGCTCACCTCAAGGCCTCTGTACTCAAACCCGACCAAACAGAGCCTGGATTTATCACTCCCAACAATATGTTCAACTTACATGGGACTCAAAGTCCCCCAAACAAGTGTGTCTGGTCCTTGTAGGGTGTATGGCCACAGACTGGAACACTGGGGTGCTTTGAATGGCTGACTCCTTCAGTTCTTCGTTCACTGCCTTTACAGGACTGAGGTCTGGTCCACATGGTCCAAAGCTGTGCTGCGGATGGAGTGACGGGAGCAGAGTTTCTGTTCTGGCTTTGTGCTGTGATTGCAGAGCAATAGCTTTAGCTTTAGCTTTAGCATTAGCTGGAAAGCCTGTGCTAACAGAAGTGGAGGATGCAACCACAGAGCTACACGTAGCACATTAGGGTTTAGTCCTAACCCATTGAGGTTAGGGCTCCATTCCGCTGATCTGGCTTTGTGTGTCTCCAGTGTCTGCCACTTCCTTAGGACTTGTGTGAGTGTGTGTGTGTGAGTGTGTGTATGTGTGTGTGTGTGTGTGTGTGTGTGTGTGTGAGGGCTTGGGAAAGGTGTTGACCCCAATTCCAAAAACGCTGGGACAGTGATTAGTGAAAAAACTATATAATAATCCGGACAGGCGTTTTCCTCTTTGTCCCGTGTTTTTGTTTTTAAGCACTGTGGAGGGTAAATCACCTGAAATACTTGATTTTGCTGATTTTACTTCTCGTTGCTCATCGAAGGACATGGCTTTAAGGCTGTGGAATTTTTAGTCTAGTCCCTGATGCTCTCTTCATATCCCAGCATGGCTGCATCACCTGTTTAAAATAAAAATTAAAACCTGTTTAAAATTAAAATTTCACAACATTTCTAGTCCTAATTTCATCCTGTTGCCTCAAAAAGATATTCTGATTGTAATTCTTGATTTTAGAGTGGATATGTGTAAAAACACAAATCATTAAACATTAAATATCTTGTCTTTTTATTGTTTTGTTCAAAAACAGGGCAAAGTTCAAAATACAGTCCCTAATTTAATTTTATCAACCTGTTTGGATTTAAAGTTCTAATATATTTATTGACTCTTCATTAAAATTGTTAACAGTATTTTAACCTTAAAGGAAACATTAAAAAATACATAATTATTCTTTTTCACTTTGATAGGTCAGACCTTCTGGAAAGAGAAAATGAATTGCCCATCCCCAAAGAGAGGTATGATTTTAGGCTTCTCTAAACATTTTAAATTAATAAAGTGTTCATTTAAAGCTAAAAAGTATCTCTTTCATTTTAATTTTTCTTTCAAGAATGAGAAAAGTGGTGGACTTCAAAGTGGACAGTAGTGAAGAGCCCAGAGAATCTGAACCACAAACTCTGCCTGAGAAACAAGCGATTAAGAAGCACTGGGTAAAACTCCCATTCAATCTAAACCCAACAGAACATGACTCGCAGCAGCCTCAGCAAACTAAAGCAGAGGGATCCAACGACAGCAGGAACCAGCCAGAGGATGTGAAGGTGTGACCATTAATAACCATAAAACACTATTAATAACCATACGACACAGTTAATAACCATAAAACACAGTTAATAACCATAAAACACTGTTAATAACCATACAACACAGTTAATAACCATAAAACACAGTTAATAACCATAAAACACTGTTAATAACCATACGACACAGTTAATAACCATAAAACACTGTTAATAACCATACAACACTGTTAATAACTATAAAACACTGTTAATAACCATAAAACAAAGTTAATAACTATAAAACACTGTTAATAACCATAAAACACTGTTAATAACCATAAAACACTGTTAATAACTATAAAACACTGTTAATAACTATAAAACACTGTTAATAACCATAAAACAAAGTTAATAACTATAAAACACTGTTAATAACCATAAAACACTGTTAATAACTATACGACACAGTTAATAACCATAAAACACTGTTAATAACTATAAAACACTGTTAATAACCATAAAACACTGTTAATAACTATAAAACACTGTTAATAACCATAAAACACTGTTAATAACTATAAAACACTGTTAATAACTATAAATCAGTAAACAACGAGAGCAGGTAGTTATGGGCAGGGATGTCAGCAGGGCTTTATAGTCAGGAAGTGGGAGGCGTTGTTTCTACCTTCAGACGTCAGTCAGTTTACTGGAGTCACAGGAAAAGACCCAGTGCACATCTAAAACCCTGCATGTGTGATCCCATGAGCATTGATTCAGCCAATAGTGGGGTCAATCAGAATGCTGGAGGTCAGGGGTCAGGGGTACTCCAGGACTAGGGTTGAGAACGTGTACAGTATATAGTCTGTGGAAGTCTGTGGAAGTCTGCAGTTATCCTGTTTCCTCCCTCCTTTTTAGGTGTCACAGAAGGCGACTGATCCCCAGACTCCCAAAGGTAAGTCCCAGTGTTTGGTGCTCCTCAGCTAAACTTTACCTTGCTGAAGGATGAAGACTTCCACTTCATCAACTCAGTTCAGCTAATCAATCTCAGGACAGACAGACCTATAACACACAGAGTCTAAAGAAAACACCACAGCACAACCACAACCACCACAGTGTCGCACCACACCACCACCACCACAGTACATTTTATATTTACTCATAACTATAAACATTAACATAACAAAGAAAATGAAACACCTACACCTGGTCACTCTGTTTCCCAGTTAATCCTGAACCGTGAGTCACTGAATGATGAGATTTCTTTCTGCGAATCCTGTTTCTGATTGTTTCTGAAGTGGAAGTAAACTCTGTGTATGAAATGTTTCTGGTCTAATCGTTCTCCTGTGCTTCGTGCAGAATCACTGGTTTCTATTGGTATAGATTTTGGCACAGCGTTCACTGGATACAGCTTTGGATTCAAAGGAGCAAAACAGATCCGGCAGCCTAAGTGGGGTGAAGAGTACGGAATGAACACCCCCAAAACACCTACCTGCATTTTATTTGATGAAGATGGAAACTTTCTGAAGTTTGGCTATGATGCCGTCATGACCTACACCCGACAGACACGGAGAAGCGAAGCAAAGAAGCTCTTCCTCTTCGACAACTTCAAAATGGAGCTCTATGGAAAGGTATGGTTACCGTGATGTTTATAGGATACTGTATTATATATAGAAACATAAAGTGACTGAACATCGTTCTGCACGTCGGTGAAAAGAGTAAGCAGCTTCAGGTTCCTCTGTGTCTACTTAGCCAAGATCTCACCTGGTCACTGAACACATCACACACTGGCCCATGTGACAGAACGAACGATATCCAGTATGTCACAGAACTGTCCCTGCTCTAGTTCTGCGGCAGTTCAGTAGTTCATACGCCATCTCTCATAATCTCAGCAACACCACAATATCAAACTCTGCTGGCTTGGTGCATACCACCTTCCACAGTCAGGCATTCTACTGGACTTGATGTTTATACTAGCAGCAGGTGTACAAGAGCTAGCGTACCTACATGGGCTATATGGGCTACCCTAACCCTCCTACGATGGGAAAAGGCCCAAGCTTGGCTTTAGCTGAGCTTAAATAGCACCAGGTCCAGACAGGCCCAGGGGAACCTGGAATGATCCATTTGAGCCTGTTTTTGTTGTCATGTAATTTGATTCTGTCCATCCTGTGGGTTTTAGCTTATGAAGCATGTGTCCATTGTAAATTTGCTTTTTGTGGATTTTGTATTTACTCTGGCTCTTATTAATAATAGTAATAATAATAATAATAATTAATAATTAATAGATAGACTGTTGGAAATCTTTTTAAAAGCTTACTCCATCTCTTTAGGGGAGACAGCTGGTTGATACTCGAGCCACTGTGTTTTGAGGGAAAATCTTGTTTCCTCACATTTAATTTTCCTATTTTCCTTTTTTTAATATTTCTACACCTTCCACTAAATAAACACCCTTCCACTTGATGTGCTTTTGTGATTTGCCATTTTTAACCCATAACCCTGTTGGAGCACTCTACCCTCACCGGCAATCAAAGTGTGACCCAACAATGCCCAACAACACCCAACAATCATTTCATAAAGTGAGCTCTTTTGATCTCTGTCCACAAACGTTGTTCCACAGGTGTTCAGTCTTACAGGTGAATTTGTTATTCATGTGTTTATTCCACAGGTGCTGCACAGAGACTCTTTGATGACCGCCAAAAATGGTAAAAGAATGAGAGCTATTAAAGTGTTTTCTGAGAGCCTAAAATTCATGAAAGATCACGCGCTGGAGATGATTGGAAAGCACACGTCTGGTGTAACATACTCCGCCTCCGATGCTACATGGGTTTTGACGGTTCCAGCCATTTGGAGTGCTGCAGCTAAACAGTTCATGACAGAGGCGGCTATAGAGGTGGGTGAGATGACGTGACGGACATGGTTAAAATGATTATTTATATTAAAGCTGGTGTGATTTAGAAATGTACCAGCTTTCCTGACGGTTTATGAAGAACACTGTGTAAATGTTTAGGCGGGACTGGTGACGAAAGCGGAGCCTGAAAGACTGATAGTAGCCTTGGAACCAGAAGCTGCATCTGTTTGGTGTAAACAGCTCCCAAAAGAAGGGTTTATGGAAGGAGACCTTGCAGAAGCTGAGACGATAGAAGAAGCTCCTGGTACCCAGTACATGGTGGTGGACTGTGGAGGTATGTAGATGTTAAGCTGCTTATGCTGCTTTTCAGATTCACAGGTATTTTATAATCAGATGGACTGTAACAGATCAACGAGTCACATCATCTGAAAAATAAGCCAGCTAAAGAATGGAGTTCTGAGAATCACAGACCGGCGCACTAGGTAACGTAATACAGAATGTGGATCTGATACTTTGGGACCAGGTGATTTTAGTCATTACTTTTACGGGTTTCTTAAACCTGCAGGGCAACATGGATCTGTTGGTCATCTCTGTCAAGGACAAAGGTCATTGTAGTTTAGTGGACAGGTTTATCATAAAAAACTACAATGCAACACATCAGGGTGAACGCTGGGGTTTATAACTCTGTACGTTGGTGTAACATTGTGTCAGATGTGCTTTAAACAAGGGAGAACCAGAACAGCCAAGAATGCTGTCATTAAAGCCGCCGGAAAGCTTTGATTTCAACAAGTCACACGAATAGCCATCATGGCAAATTATAAAAAACATAATCCATGACACCAGTAAGTTAGAAGCTTGGTGAAAAAGACGATACATGAATTTAATTGAAATGACAATATCAGACAGACTAGCTGTAGTGTGTCAGGGGGCCTTTACATTGCACTGGACATTTCAGCACCAAAGTGATGCACTTGGTGAGGCAACTCGACCTTACCGGGCCAACAGTGAACCATCTCCTCAGCAGAGCAACAGAGCTGAGCCTGGTGAGTCACATAGTCAGTTCAGAGCAACACAGAACAACAGTCAAGATACCCCTCAATCAGGCAGCGGATCCATATGCAGTGAATACAGCCCGCACAGTTCCGTTGCCGTTGCTCTCTAAAGAGGATTTGAAAAGTAATGAAGAAAGTGAATGGGCCAACAGCTGCACACCGATGGTGCCGGTAATAACACCCCACAGAAAGGTGTGCATTTGTGTGGGTTCATAGAAACTAACTGAGGATGTGAAAGGAGAAAGCTTCTTGCTCCTGACAGCAGGTGAAGTCCTAGCTAGGCTGGCAGGGGCCAGAGCGTTCACGGTGCTGGAGGATGAAAGGTTTTGGTAAGTTCTGCTGTAGAACTGTGTTCATCACTTCTATTATAAATCACTACAGTGTGACGCACAACAAGCGAATACACACTGACGTGCCAACAAGGGGATACCAGTGTGTAAACTGATCATGAAGGGGCGTTACCTCGGGGGTTTGGGAAAGGCCACACCTGTGTAAGTGAGTGTTTGAACACTGGTCAGAGTGCTCATGGCACATAGAAGGGAATTCTCCTAGACCACTGGAAACATGGAACTGGGTCCAGTAAGCCACAGTATCAGTGGTTTCAGGCTGAGGGTAGGGTTTGTTCTGGAGAGTTCAGACGAGTGGTGTCTCCTGACATGAGCCCAGCAAGCCATTCCACCATCTTACCAAATTCAGACTCTGATCATTTCCATCTCCCTGCCATGAGCACGCTGGCCAGTGTTCAGCCGCTTACTAATATCACATGACCGTCGGTAGGTCAGTGTGTAGTGTTAGTACCGTGGATTGTTCTCTGATTTTGGTGACTCTGTCTTTATGATTTCTCCTTTAGGTGGAACCACTGACATCACAGTGCATGAGGTGGGGCTGGGGGGTCGTCTGCGGGAGCTGCACAGGGTATCAGGCAATAACCTGGGTGGTCAGACAGTGGACAAGAACTTCAAGTCGTTCCTCAGAGAGATATTCTCCGGGAAGGTATTTGATGAGTTTGAGGAGAACTATCCCAGCGAGATGAAGCGGCTGATGTATGATTTCTCCATCTGTAAGCGTTACGACGGGGAGGTGCTGGTGCAGTGTCCTTATAACCTACAGCAGCTAGCCAGGAAAGTGAGAGACATAGATGACTACTTCAGTGGAAACAGCGACGCTGACTGGGAGGATGGGTCGATACTGCTGTCAGGGGAAAAACTGAGAGCCCTACACGAGGACAGTATCCGAGGGATAGAAACTCAGATGGAAGGGATTTTGGAAAACCGCACACTGAAGATCAGATACATCTTCCTGGTGGGAGGCTTTGGCCTGAGTCCTTACGTGAACAGCTTTGTGAAAGAGAAGTTCGGGTGGAAGTATAAGGTGCTCTGTCCTGTGGACGCTGCCATAGCGGTTATGAAAGGGGCTGTAATATTTGGCAGGATGCCAAACGTGGTGGAGTCACGGCTCTGAGTGCTGAGGTGTCTGCTTTCACTGCCTGTTTGATGAAGGTGAAGGATACACCTTTACTGCTACTGATTGAGCACTGTTAATGGAAATCGGATTATATGGTTAATGGGTCTGTGGTCAGTTTATACTTCTATAATCTTTCAGGAGGGGTTTAGTAATTAAATGGGAATTAATAATTAATGTTTTAAGCCTGTCAGAAACTTAAACACACACGTGTAAGCGAGTCTGACTGTTTTGTATTAATAAATGTATTTATGAGGTTTTTGTAAAACTAAAGGGCTTCCAGGTTCGAGTGAGTGATTTCATGTATAAGGACTAATGAAGTAACACATGCTGTGTTTTTAATGATGCATCAAAATAAACATGAAGACATCGTGTTGAGTGTCGTCTTATTTTCTTGTTGTGTTAAAGTTGAACTTGTCTGTGCACACTGCTCAGGCGAGTGTTTCTAAATCCACACAGGCTCGTATGTCTTACCGCTTGTACTTCTCATTAGATTACATTCTCAACCAGACTGACCTGCTGGACACACGCTCCTGCCATCATGAACAACAGAGGACTAGTGAACGACACGAACGTTCACCAGAGTGAAGTTAGTGAAACCTGTAGTTTGGTAGGTGAAGGCTGTTCCGATCTCTCCGGTCTTCATCCTCTCCACCCTTCAAGCAGCACCTCAGGCAGTGGAGGTATTTATGGACAAAGAGACGCAGCAGATACAAGACTAGTTTCACGGTAGCCCTTTAGAGAAGGTCTGCATCCCCACACGGTCCCTCACATATCAGAGCGAGCTTTCATCTGATTTTTTAAATAGACACATCATGTGACCATCATGAGGCCACTTCACCCTTAATTATTAATCTGATCCTAGTAATAATAATAATAATAATAATAATAATAATAATAATGGTGAATCCTGGAAAGCCCAGCTGTGGTTTTTCAGGACCTCCTGTCAGCTTGTGATGAGTCAGGGGGGTCTTCTCCTTCTTGTCTCATATCTCCAGATCTTTGAGAGGACGTGTTGGGAGAGTGTGAACACGGTGAAGTGCATGAACAGCTGGTTGCCATCTTATCAGCGCGACTCACAGCAGTCAGGCTGCTTCTTCTACATTCCTCCATTCCCCTATCAGATCCCTCTCTGATAAACTTCGTCAGACTTCCAGGTGAAACCGGGACGTGTACAGACGGACATTTCTCCTTATGTGTACAGAACAATGTAACAAGCGTACTGGTTACCGTGACAACAGTGCTCTTGTCTCCGCCCTTTTCAGGTTCATGTACCTGTTACCGATGATGGCTCTCGTCGGTTGTGACCTTTGTAAGCTCTGGATGCCGTTCAGTTCCTCCTAAGCCTGATTCTATCTCGGAACGTGTAAACGAATATGCTGGTTGGAATTCCTAAAGAACATTCCTGAGCATGCCTGGTGTCTCCGCCTACCTGTTTCTGAACTGTCTCTTCCTGTGTCATTATTTGCTCCAGATTTGGGCTTAAGTGACTCAGGTGAATCATTTCAGCCACTTTAATCTGAAGATCTGCAGATTTGCTGTTTTTTATTAATATCTAAAACTCAGAGACACTTTACTGCTGCTGTAGACCAGATAGCACCATATAGGTCCACGGGCCCGGTAAGTTCAGCTCTGCGCTGGTCCACCCTCCTACCACCCTGATCACTGTCCTGCGTGAGAGACAGTTACTAGGTACTGTAAATGTGTCCAGCCTTTAACTTTAGCTCAGACTAACACAGAGAGCTGAGAGAATAATAACTGGGTCTGATCTGAAACGGTCTAGGT
>JAMWET010007446.1:0-46537 GCA_024036415.1 Prochilodus magdalenae | reverse complement strand
GTTGGTCTCTGAATAAGGGGTTGTCTCTGAATAAAGGGTGGTCTCTGATTAAAGGGTGGTCTTTAAATAAGGGGTGGTCTTTAAATAAAGGGTCGTCTCTGAATAAGGGGTGGTCTCTGCATAAAGGGTGGTCTCTGCATAAAGGGTGGTCTCTGAATAAGGGGTGGTCTCTGAATAAGGGGTGGTCTCTGAGTAAGAGGTGGTCTCTGAATAAAGGGTGGTCTCTGAGTAAGAGGTGGTCTCTGAATAAGAGTTGGTCTCTGAATAAGGGGTGGTCTCTGAGTAAGAGGTGGTCTCTGAATAAGGGGTGGTCTCTGAGTAAGAGGTGGTCTCTGAATAAGGGGTGGTCTCTGAGTAAGAGGTGGTCTCTGAATAAAGGGTGGTCTCTGAATAAGAGGTGGTCTCTGAATAAGGGGTGGTCTCTGAGTAAGAGGTGGTCTCTGAATAAGGGGTGGTCTCTGAGTAAGAGGTGGTCTCTGAATAAAGGGTGGTCTCTGAATTTGGTGCAGTATGTACCCAGTATATATGTATGTGTATGTATGTATTCAGCATTAGCCGTCTCTACGCGTCCTCCCTGCCTGATCAGTGATGTCCAGGCATGTATAACACAGCTGACTGTCTCTGAGGAAATTAATAAGTTTACTAGCATTTAAATAATATTACCATGTGAAGTTTATTAACAGGAAGCCAATAATAATATATATCTTTCCGTATATTTGCTAATATTAGTGCTAATTTTATAGCTAACACTTTATAGCGTTATGCCACTACCCTGTGCCTGTTGTACTAATGAGTGAACTGGAAGCGACCGGGGCGGTCGTGCTAACACTCCCGGGGCCGTGTGCGGGTTCCCCTCTCCGCTCTTTACGCCGTGTGTGTATATTTATATGCCCCCTGTGACGTATGCCTGAATCCTGCAGGAGACAGCTGTTTTTGTATGTGTGAGTGAGTTACAGATGTTGAGAGCGCCTGAGGCGGCGGAGTAGCTAATACACTACCAGGCGTGTAGCTGTGCCTTACGGTGCCAGGGTTCGTGCCCGCTGCAGCGCCGGCAGGGCATGCTCTCTGATTCCTGATCTATAGTGATCCAGTGTGCCCGAGTTCTCTTCGCTGCCTGTTCCCGTCCAGGCGTTAGAGCTCCCTACACTCTGTAGCGCGTTTATATTTCTATAGATACCCTACACACCGTAACCATGGAAACCCTCCGAGCCCTTTCCTGGTATTTCTACAGTCATTCCTTTTTTATTTCCTGGTTTTCTCTTTGGCCTTTCTGCTGTCTGGAATATGCTCTGACTGAGTGCCTGCTTTGATATGATATTCCTTATGGGGAGATGAATGATGGAAACTCAATAATGGGACGAGGAGCTGAATAAAAAGGGAATTAAACCTGTTCCTGTCTTCATTCCCCTCTTTTTCTTTCGTTTACTTAGGGTTTATCTACCTATCTATCTATCTATCTATATATCTCTCTCGCTATCTATCTATCTATCTATCTATCTATCTATCTATCTATCTATCTCTCTCGCTATCTATCTATCTATATATCTCTCTCGCTATCTATCTATCTATCTATCTATCTATCTATCTCTCTCGCTATCTATCTATCTATCTATCTATCTATCTATCTATCTATCTATCTGTCTGTCTGTCTGTCTGTATCTATTTATCTATCTGTCTGTCTGTCTGTCTGTCTGTCTGTCTATCTATCTATCTATCTATCTATCTATCTATCTATCTATCTGTCTATCTGTCTGTCTGTCTGTCTGTCTGTCTGTCTGTCTGTCTGTCTGTCTGTCTTTATCTATCTATCTATCTATCTATCTATCTATCTATCTATCTATCTGTCTGTCTGTCTGTCTGTCTGTCTGTCTTTATCTATCTATCTGTCTATCTATCTATCTATCTGTCTGTCTGTCTGTCTATCTGTCTGTCTGTCTGTCTGTCTGTCTTTATCTATCTATCTATCTATCTATCTATCTATCTATCTATCTATCTATCTATCTGTCTGTCTGTCTGTCTGTCTGTCTGTCTGTCTGTCTGTCTGTCTGTCTTTATCTATCTATCTATCTATCTATCTATCTATCTGTCTATCTGTCTGTCTGTCTGTCTGTCTGTCTGTCTTTATCTATCTATCTGTCTATCTATCTATCTATCTATCTATCTATCTATCTATCTATCTATCTGTCTGTCTGTCTGTCTGTCTGTCTATCTATCTATCTATCTATCTATCTATCTATTTGTCTATCTGTCTGTCTGTCTGTCTGTCTGTGTCCATCGCTATATCTATGATGATGTGAGGTGAGTAGCTGAATTCACTCAGAAGACATTATTTAGATATCCTTATTCATAAGTACAGTGGTATGAAAAGTTTGTGCACCCCGATCATTTTGCTGATTTTCCTTTATAAATCATTGGATCAGCAACTTCAGTTAAATATGTCGTATAGCAGACGGACAGGGTGATGTTTCAGAAGTAAAATGAAGTTTATAGGATCTACAGACAGTGTCAATAATTAAACTAAATTAGGCAGGTGCATAAGTATGGTGCACAAATACCAGCCTCTAAACGCTTCCTATAGCTTCTAATGAGAGTCTGGATTGTGGCTGAAGGTATTTTAGACCATTCTTCTTTACAGAACATCTCTAGTTCATTCAGGTTTGATGGTTTCCGAGCATGGACAGCTCTCTTTAAGTGACACCACAGATTTTCAGTAATATTCAGGTCTGGGGACTGAGATGGCCATTCCAGAACGCTGTACTTGTTCCTCTGCATGAATGCATTAGTAGATTTTGAGCAGTGTTTAGGGTCGTTGTCTTGTTGGAAGATCCAGCCCCGGCGCAGCTTCAGCTTTGTCACTGATTCCTGGACATTGGTCTCCAGAATCTGTGTTCATCTGCTATATGACGTATTTCACTGAAATTGCTCATCCGACCAACCAGTGATTATTTTATATAAAATATAAAGGAAAGTCATTAAAATGATCAGGGGTGCCCAGACTTTTTCATACCACTGTACATATCTATATCTCTATATGCATATCGTCGCTGTCCAATGAAAAACATGTATCTCCATTTTTGTCCATTTTGACTTTTATGTATAATTTGAAAACATAATTTGAAATCCCTCAGATAACAAAATCATATACGTGTTTTAAACTCTGAACTGGGCACAGGGACAGTGTGCAGAGCCATGCCCGATTTAAGTGTGGGGTGTTTACACCACCCGCGCCCAGACAGCAGTACATAAAGACACAAGGTCTGAACACCAGCGTTAATATTAATCATTCCGGTTTATTTAGTAAAAATCTTTAAAGGAAAAAAGACAGGCAGATATACGGAACAGGCCACGCCCCTCGCGTTACATTCCTTTCAGTGCAGCTCAGGAGCTCCAGCACAGCAGGCCGCGGAGGACCAGAAGCTGGATTTGGGTTTTTGGGGCGAGACGGAAATAAAAGGAGCCCCGTGAGAAAATCATCACCTGCTGACGTGACAGACCGTCTGACGCTCACTGCAGAAGAGCGACTCCCAGTTCTAGATCATCCTGATCCTACATCGTTACCCAGAGTCATTTAGCAATAATCTGAGTTTATTAGAACCATATTTAACGTTCTACCCTGATCTAAAGTCCATCTGTGAATACGGTACACATCTACAGAGACATGGCTACATCAGTTCTAATATTATACAGATAAATAAATAATATAAGGGCTTTTATTAATGTGGGAAATGCATTTATACACAGATTAAATATTATTATTATTATTAGTAGTAGTAGTCATAAAACACTTTAAAAAATTAATAAGCAGTTATTAATTTTGCCTCTGTATTGTCTGTATTGATCAGATATAGCTGCCCCCCTGTTTTCTCTTTATTAATGTGTTATAACTGCTTACTAATACTTTATTAAAGTGTTATGTCGTAACTAAGAACCTTAATAAACTAATTTCCTCCAGAGGGTGGTCTTACTTTAGAGTACCAGTCTGCGTCGTTTACCATCCAGGACAGAAATTTTTTAGAAGAAGTTTTATTTTTGGCCCAAAAATGTTCAATTCAGAGAATAAACCGAAATCAGGCACGACGTGTCTCTGTAGATGTGTAACACATTTACACTTACAGCGTCAACAGCGTGAACCACCCCGCCAACCGCGCCCCTTCGAATCCACCAATAAGGTGATGACTAATCACTGACTTCACAGTAAACAGGTATTTCTCCTGAACGTTTTGATTATGAAGTTTAATAATGAAGTGTAAATCCACTTTATCGCTGGAAACTGATTATATATTATTTGGTCAGATCAATCATCAGAAAGCCATCAGGTAGTTTATTATCGGTTGTTTATCAGAGACTAAAATCTGAAGCTATTAAAACTAAACAGCGAACCGTTTAATAAAGTGTCTGATCATGTAGAAAATTAATAAATATTTAATTTGTTGCTTTGTGGTGTTGGAGGTTTTAAGGGCCAGGGGAAGTCATTTAATATCCGGGTTTACTGTGACTTTTCCAGCCGGTCCGAGTGAAACGATTACGTCGTTAGTTAATTATCACTTTACTGGTGGAGGCAGTGACGGAGGGGGCGGGGCTTCTCTAGTTCCATATGAACCCAACAACAACAGAACCGTTCGGGCGCCATTAGCAACCATGTACAACACGCGTTCAACATGCAGCTGCACGGGACCACTGACCATTCCCTGCTTAAGAGACTACAGTGATTCTGATTAATGGAAGACTAAGATGACCTGCTGGACGGTGCTGGACGGTGCTGGACGGTGCTGGACGGTGACGGATATTGTTTTTGAAGGTTGACCAAAAAAACAAGAAGGTTAAACGAACTCCATCCAAGCCGCTGGAGGTAAAGCCAGGGAGCTGCGGTCCGCAGAGCCCGTTCAGGACCAGTAAACCGAGGAACGCCAGGACCGGATGTGTGGTACCAGCTTCACGTCTCCTCAGCATCGGAGGAGCGCCTGTAGATCCAGCAGCTGAAGCTCAGGAGTGTTGAACGTACAGGGGTGTCGATTCTAGAGCAGCAGCTGCTGCGTGTGCTTAGGGGAAGGCACTTCAACCCAGAACCTCCAGACCGGAGCCGCAACGGGCCTGCTGTACATCGGGTTTGGGCACAGACATCGCAGAGGAGAGGGTCGGAGCAGAACCTGGAGCAGAACCGGAGCAGAACCTCGTACCTCCACACTGCTAACTTTTTTCAGAAGAAGGAAAGACATTCAGAACTTCAGAACAGGTGAACGGAACCATGGGTTCTAGGTCACTCACTCAGTCACTCACTCCCTCATGTCAGTCACTCCCTCACTCAGTCACTCCCTCAGTCACTCAGTCACTCATGTCAGTCACTCACTCCCTCAGTCAGTCACTCCCTCATGTCAGTCACTCCCTCACTCAGTCACTCCCTTCCTCACTCACTCCCTCACTCAGTCACTCCCTCAGTCACTCAGTCACTCCCTCACTCACTCACGTCGCTCACTCCACTCCCTCAGTCAGTCAGTCACTCACTCACTCACGTCGCTCACTCCACTCCCTCAGTCACTCCCTCCCTCACTCACTCCCTCAGTCAGTCACTCCCTCAGTCAGTCACTCCCTCCCTCACTCACTCCCTCACTCACTCCCTCACTCACTCACTCCCTCAGTCAGTCACTCCCTCCCTCACTCACTCCCTCCCTCACTCACTCCCTCAGTCAGTCACTCCCTCCCTCACTCACTCCCTCAGTCACTCCCTCCCTCACTCACTCCCTCAGTCAGTCACTCCCTCCCTCACTCACTCCCTCAGTCAGTCACTCCCTCCCTCACTCACTCCCTCAGTCAGTCACTCCCTCAGTCAGTCACTCCCTCAGTGAGTCACTCCCTCAGTGAGTCACTCCCTCAGTCAGTCAGTCACTCAGTCAGTCACTCACTCACTCCCTCTCTCACCCTCACTCCCTCCCTCGCCCTCCTTCACACTCACTCACTCATCCACTCCCTCCCTTACTCACTCTCCCTCCCTCAGTCACACAGTCTCATTCACTACCTCAGTCACTCACTCAGTCACTCACTGTGAACATGTGACCGTGCTTTGACGAATGAACTGACAGTAATGGACCAGGTTACACATGACCAGAACCGTCTGGGTAGGTTCTCCTTCTTCTGAAAAACGAGCAGCTGGTTATAACAGCAGCCAAACCGCCACTGTGGTTCTGACCGGGCTTCAGCACCAGTCGCTCTCTTCACCGTGAGAACCCTGGACCGACAGAAATCACCCAGACCTACCAGGAACCACATTCACACTGCTGGGTCCCTACATCCATCTAACGCTTCCTCTCCTGTCCGTTACTCAGTTCCTATTGGCTGATAAGCTGTTTGGGGGGTGGTGGGGAAAGGGGGCGGGGGGCGTGGTCTCAGGACCTGATCTTCCTCTTGTCGTCGAAGAGACGGCGCACTGTGTAAACCTGAGTGATGGCCACCACCAGCATGACCAGCAGAGTGGTACAGGACCAGAAGGAGACCCGCCACAGGTTGTCCTCCAGCAGGTTCCGGTCTCGAGCCTCGAAGGCCCGCAGAACCGTCTGCATCTGGCGACTGCGCTCCAGGTGGCGGTGGACAGAGTCCATGGACTCCTGCGGAGAGACCAGGTAACGTAAACATGTGACCTCTCAGAGCTCCATGACCTGTCCACTCACACTTCGACATTCCCAAAACATGTACACGCCCAAATCATATACATACAGCGTCCTACACCCGCCAGAGACCTCCACCCACTTATCTAACTCCCCCATCAAAACCCCATTCTTAAGACTGTGTGTCTGCTGTCCTTCATTCCAGCACCTGGTCTTCCCAGGAGACTCCCTCTCAGCTCCTCAGAGAGACACACCTCCACGGTTCAGTCTGGTTCAGCACCTCACCATCCAGATGACCCCAAACACAGTCAGTGGTGTTGAGGTTCTGGGCTCTGGGGTGGTCAGTCCATTGTTCTGAGAACACCAGCAGCTTCTATGTTGGATATGTGTGGGTCTCCTTTTCTCAGGGAGGAGCTACAGCTGCACCTCCTCCTTTCACACCTCCATAGTCTTAAGTAGTCATCTCGCAGTGGAGCAGGAGTGGAGCCTGGTGTTCTCCGATCTGGAGCAGGAGTGGAGCTTGGTGTTCTCCGATCTGAAGCAGGAGTGGAGCTCGATGTTCTCCGTTCTGGAGCAGGAGTGGAGCTCGATGTTCTCCGATCTGAAGCAGGAGTGGAGCTCGATGTTCTCCGATCTGAAGCAGGAGTGGAGCTCGATGTTCTCCGATCTGGAGCAGGAGTAGAGCTCGATGTTCTCCGATCTGAAGCAGGAGTGGAGCTCGATGTTCTCCGTTCTGGAGCAGGAGTGGAGCTCGATGTTCTCCGTTCTGGAGCAGGAGTGGAGCTCGATGTTCTCCGATCTGAAGCAGGAGTGGAGCTCGATGTTCTCCGTTCTGGAGCAGGAGTGGAGCTCGATGTTCTCCGATCTGGAGCAGGAGTGGAGCTTGATGTTCTGTGATCTGGAGCAGGAGTGGAGCTCGATTTTCTCCGATCTGAAGCAGGAGTGGAGCTTGATGTTCTGTGATCTGGAGCAGGAGTGGAGCTTGATGTTCTCCGAACTGGAGCAGGAGTGGAGCTCGATTTTCTCCGATCTGGAGCAGGAGTGGAGCTTGAGCTGGATGCTCTCCTCTCTCTCAAAGCTTTCAGTGCTGTGTATCTAAAGGGGACAGTGTTGGTGGGTCTACCAAGTCTTCCAGGTGGTTGTTAGGAGCTTTAAATCAGTTCCAGAACGAGGAGTTTTGGAAAACCTCTCCTCATTATGGATATATGGGAGGTTTAATGTTCTCACAGATATCTCCAGAACATCGAACCGGTTCTACCGAACGGCTGCTTTGACCGGAACCTAAATAGCCGGGTGCTCTCTGACTCTCGGAACGCTTCTGAAGCTCCTGTATTCCCAGAGGAAGCTTTGGTGTCTTACCCTGATATCTTCCAATTTGTACTCCAACAGGTTCTCTGGTTCGCCAAGCCCCGCCCACTCATCGTCGGCTCCCGCATCATTGGCTGCATTCTCGATGATGACCTCGAAGAACACCATCTTCTCAGAGAAGCGACTGAAGCTGTTGTCAAAGCAGAGCTGATAGTCGCCCCGCTCGGTGTGCTCCACCCTAAAGACCAACAGAGGGCACCAAAGCTCAAGTTCACAGCAAAAGGAGTTGATCAGACCAGACATGTTTGAAGCTACGATGCTAATGGAGATGCTAATGGAGATGCTAATGGAGATGCTAGGGGATCTGCTAATGGAGATGCTAGGGGATCTGCTAATGGAGATGCTAATGGAGATGCTAGGGGATCTGCTAATGGAGATGCTAGGGGATCTGCTAATGGAGATGCTAATGGATCTCCAATTAGCATCCCAACACTGTAGTAATGTGTTACAGACTTGGTTATGCGGCGTGTGGGTTCTATAAACATGGACACAGTAGAAGCTGGACTTGGGTCCATACGTTCGTCCATTTTGATGGACAACAGGACAAAAAATATTTCAGGGCTCATGTAGCTGAAAGACAGCATCACTGATTGGCCCAGCCAGAGAAAACAGCCAATCAGAAGCACAGAGAAAGTAACTCTGATTTAACGAAGTGAAGGACATACATGTGGACACCGTCCGAGCGGCGGAACTCGGAGATCAGCTGGACGCCATGAGGAGAGCGGATGGAGAAATCCACGTCCATACCTGCTCCTGCGATCACCTGCAGAACACAAACATACAGCACTGACTCTACACCGGTACTTCATCACCTGTAGGGGGAGCAGACGCTCCTCCCTTTAGACCCCCACTGGAGTAAAGGTACGGAGAGCATGTACCTTCAAATGTACCTAAGTATGAAGAGTAACGGGAGCATTTAGCATTAGCTGTTCCCTGTTCATGCCCTCAGCAGGGCAAGTGGGGTAACAGAACAACCCAGACAGACTTTAACCTTCACCTGTAGAGCTACCCGCCTGTAGAGCTATCCCCCTGTAGAGCTGCCCGCCTGTAGAGCTGCCCGCCTGTAGAGCTACCCGCCTGCAGAGCTACCCGCCTGCAGAGCTGCCCGCCTGTAGAGCTGCCCGCCTGTAGAGCTGCCCGCCTGTAGAGCTATCTGCCTGTAGAGCTGCCCGCCTGTAGAGCTATCAGCCTGTAGATCTATCCCCCTGTAGAGCTACCCGCCTGTAGAGCTATCCGCCTGTAGAGCTACCCCCCTGCAGAGCTATCCGCCTGTAGAGCTATCCGCCTGTAGAGCTACCCGCCTGTAGAGCTACCCGCCTGTAGAGCTATCCCCATGTAGAGCTACCCGCCTGTAGAGCTACCCCCCTGTAGAGCTATCCGCCTGTAGAGCTACCCGCCTGTAGAGCTATCCCCATGTAGAGCTACCCGCCTGTAGAGCTACCCCCCTGTAGAGCTATCCGCCTGTAGAGCTACCCCCCTGTAGAGCTATCCGCCTGTAGAGCTACCCGCCTGTAGAGCTATCCGCCTGTAGAGCTATCCCCCTGTAGAGCTATCCCCCTGTAGAGCTATCCCCCTGTAGAGCTATCCCCCTGCAGGGCTATCCCCCTGCAGGGCTATCCCCCTGCAGGGCTATCCGCCTGTAGAGCTACCCCCCTGCAGAGCTATCCGCCTGTAGAGCTATCCGCCTGTAGAGCTACCCGCCTGTAGAGCTATCCGCCTGTAGAGCTATCCCCCTGTAGAGCTATCCCCATGTAGAGCTATCCGCCTGTAGAGCTACCTGCCTGTAGAGCTACCCGCCTGCAGAGCTATCCGCCTGTAGAGCTACCCGCCTGTAGAGCTAACCGCCTGTAGAGCTACCCGCCTGTAGAGCTACCCGCCTGTAGAGCTTTCCCCCTGTAGAGCTACCCGCCTGTAGAGCTTTCCCCCTGTAGAGCTACCTGCCTGTAGAGCTACCCGCCTGTAGAGCTATCCCCCTGTAGAGCTGCCCGCCTGTAGAGCTACCCGCCTGTAGAGCTTTCCCCCTGTAGAGCTACCCGCCTGTAGAGCTTTCCCCCTGTAGAGCTACCTGCCTGTAGAGCTACCCGCCTGTAGAGCTATCCCCCTGTAGAGCTATCCCCCTGTAGAGCTGCCCGCCTGTAGGGCTATCAGCCTGTAGAGCTATCCCCCTGTATCCCCCTGGCACGCTACGCTCCGCACTCAGGCCTCCAGCCTGTAGAGCAGCTCCTCGGGTCTCCCTAGCAACAACCCAGACCTCAACCTTAAAGAAGGTCATCAGTCAGAGTATTAGTGAGGTCAGGGACTGATGTTGGAACACTGCTGTGAGGATTTGATTGAGTATTAGTAAGGTTGGGTACTGATGCTGAACATTGCTGTGAGGATTTGATTGAGCGTTAGTGAGGTCAGGTACTGATGCTAGAACATTGCTGTGAGAATTGGATTGAGTATTAGTAAGGTTGGGTACTGATGCTGAACATTGCTGTGAGGATTTGATTGAGCGTTGGTGAGGTCAGGTACTGATGTTAGAACATGGCTGTGAGGATTTGACTGAGCATTAGTGAGGTCAGATACTGATGAACATTGCTGTGAGGATTTGATTGAGCGTTGGTGAGGTCAGGTGCTGATGTTGGAACATTGCTGTGAGGATTTGATTGAGTATTAGTGAGGTCAGATACTGATGAACATTGCTGTGAGGATTTGATTGAGCGTTAGTGAGGTCAGGTGCTGATGCTAGAACATTGCTGTGAGGATTTGATTGAGTATTAGTGAGGTCAGGTACTGATGTTAGAACATTGCTGTGAGGATTTGATTGAGCGTTGGTGAGGTCAGGTACTGATGTTAGAACATTGCTGTGAGGATTTGACTGAGCATTAGTGAGGTCAGACACTGATGAACATTGCTGTGAGGATTTGATTGAGCGTTGGTGAGGTCAGGTGCTGATGTTGGAACATTGCTGTGAGGATTTGATTGAGTATAAGTGAGGTCAGGTACTGATAGAACATTGCTGTGAGGATTTGATTGAGTATGAGTAAGGTCAGATGCTGATGTTGGAACATTGCTGTGAGGATTTGACTGAGCGTTGGTGAGGTCAGGTACTGTTCCACAGTCCAATGCTGGAGGGCGTAAAGCCCTGTAGCCCTAGTTGGCTCTGGGCAAGGTGACCTTAGGCTCATGTACAGCTGTTCTATTGGTCAGTGGGTTTTCGGGAGGGGGGATGGGGGGTGGTTTGCCTGTGTCAGCATCAGGTGACCTTAAATTGGCTGACAGGCAGTAGAAGGGCCGTCTGGACACTTCTGGACAGATAGTGAACAGTGGAGAGTTAATGATCTTCGGCACCACAGGTCAGGAGCCGGATAAGAGTGGACCCTTGATTACTCTGGAAGAGCTGACCTTTGGCCTGAAGGGCCACAGTGCTGCTGAGTTTTGGAACCTTGACGCTCCTGATTCGGCTCCACAAGAACCCGATTTCCCCTTTAGAGCCTGTTATTGGAGTTCAGGCACTGACGTTCCGCAGGAGGTGGGTTCAAACCCGGACCTGCAGGAGAATAAACATCAGGGCTGCTTCACACCCGCTGTGCAAACATGCGCACCCTCAGCTACACGCTGCTGCTGGGAGAGCTGGGAACACGGATTCAATTCACTGAACTGAATCATCTGAATCGTTCATTTCAAATGACTCCTTCCCATCCTCAGTGGGAAACGTGTTCCCAGTGGTGGTGAAGGTAACCAGACGTCCCCCTCTAAAAGCTCCCTCACAGGAAGTTCCTACATGAGGAGGTTCTGAATACGCTGCCTGATGTCTGAGACGCTGTTTATGATAGTGTGGAGAAGATCTCAGCCTTAAACTCCATTCATGGTGGAGGGATACATGCTGCAGGGCGCTGTGAGGTCAAATAGTCCCCCCAAATAGTCACCTACTGACTACAGCTATATCTGAACTCTGGAGCTGACCTGTACAGAACCGACCTCCCGGCTGCATTAAGGCCTTCAGAACCATCAGGATTAGAACCCTATGTTTTTGGAGCATCTTTAGATCCTGATATGAACCCATAAACTGCACCTGGAACCTTTCCAAGAACACCTGTTGGACCATCCTTCATACCTGTCATCAACCCATCCGGACACAACACTGAATACCTGATCTGACTCCTGGACACCACCAGGAACCAACTTCCACCACCACCAGGAACCAACTTCCACCACCACCCGGAACCAACTCCCACCACCACCCGGAACCAACTCCCACCACCACCACCGGGAACCAACTTCCACCACCACCCGGAACCAACTTCCACCACCACCCGGAACCAACTCCCACCACCACCACCCGGAACCAACTTCCACCACCACCACCCGGAACCAACTTCCACCACCACCACCACCAGGAACCAGCTTCCACCACCAGGAACCAGCTTCCACCACCACCACCAGGAACCAGCTTTCACCACCACCACCACCAGGAACCAGCTTTCACCACCACCACCACCCGGAACCAACTCCCACCACCACCCGGAACCAACTCCCACCACCACCAGGAACCAACTCCCACCACCACCAGGAACCAACTTCCACCACCACCAGGAACCACCAGGAACCAACTTCCACCACCACCAGGAACCAACTTCCACCACCACCACCACCAGGAACCAACTTCCACCACCACCACCAGGAACCAACTTCCACCACCACCACCACCACCAGGAACCAACTTCCACCACCACCACCAGGAACCAACTTCCACCACCACCACCAGGAACCAACTTCCACCACCACCACCACCACCAGGAACCAACTTCCACCACCACCACCACCAGGAACCAACTTCCACCACCACCACCGCCGCCACCACCAGGAACCAACTTCCACCACCACCAGGAACCAACTTCCACCATCACCAGGAACCAACTTCCATCACCACCATCACCAGGAACCAACTTCCACCACCACCAGGAACCAACTTCCACCACCACCAGGAACCACCTTCCTTCTGGAGTACAACTAATCTGAGACCTCTGAAGATTATTAGATGCACCATGCATGGTGGAGGATCAGGGTTGAAGGTAGAGCCTGAGGGAAGGGTGGATGACCACTGTTAGGGACATCCTGGATTTCCAAGAGAGCTGCAGAACAGACATCGATTCAGACCTGCCCAGTCAACGATTCCGTTCCAGCAGATCTCCTGGAGCTCCAAGATCAACCCTGGAGATCAACCCTGGAGCTCCACAAGATCTGCAAAACCAAAGCTAAGCCTGAGGTGCTGACCAAAGTTAACCAATCCAAACCGGGTCAGTATCTGAATCTGTTCTAGCAGATCTGCTGGTGGAGGTCCAGTGCAGTGGTCATCAACCCTGGAGCTCCAGGAGGCTGAGGCACGGACCACATCCCCTCCATCCAGACTCGGTCAAGTTCTGGTGCTGCTTACCTGGTACTCCACCTCCAGGGTTCCGTTCTTCTCGGTGCTCTGGAAGAAGCACTCGGTGTGTCCGGCCGGAAGTAAGAAGGTGAGCTCGCTGTCCGTTCCCGGGCTGAAAACAGCGCCCACTGCAGCCGCGAGGAGCCACAGTACGGCCGCGGGGGTCAGGGCCGAGCTCCGCGGGGATGGCATTCTGCTCTGGAGCCTAAAAACAAGAAGGAGGAGAAGAAACGACCAAGGAGCTCAGCGTTAGCTCCGCCACATCTCTCGCGCCTGTGCACTTCCGCCAGCAGCAACTTCTTCTTTCCCTGTACAGAGGGGCTCAACGGTGGCAGCCAATCAGAGCGCGGCTAGACACGGCAGCCAATCAAAACACACCGAGTGTACCTGCTTCGACCAATCACAGCGAGAGTTTCGTGTTTATGTGTATGACGCGGAGCCCCGTTATAAGAGTGGTGACTAAAGTTTATTTTTTTAATTATTTAATCCGCTAAATATTCGTTTATACAAATCTAAATTTCAAATTTAATTCCAAAAACGAAAATAATAAATAGCAGTGGATTACATATTCTGACACATATTCTGAATCTCTCGGTGTGTGGTTATCGTTATGACAGAATTTTATTTTTTATTATTTTTTTTGTAGGATTATTTATTTATTTATTTTTGTTTTGCGTTTTTTTTTAAAAATAATTTTGCTGCTGAGTTGCCCATTTGGTGCTCTAGTGGTGCATGTTGCAATTGTTTTGAGTAATAACATCAATAAATTTAAATAAACAAACTTTTTTCATACTAAAAAAATATGTAATTATTTATATCATGTGTAATTATGTGTAATTCTGATCCGGTTTAGAAATTTAAAAACAAAATTAAATTTATGAAACGTATTTACCCCAGAAACGCGAACAGTTTAATATTAAATGAGTTATTAATATGAACCTGGTGCCTTTTAAAGCTCTCCTGTTGAATGATTGGAGCGCAGTGAGAATGTTAGCCGGAGACCTTTCTATCTGCAGTGCTATATTTCTAACACTAGATGGCGCCACAGTCCAGATATGGATATATAGAGTTAACTGATCAGTATTAGAGCAGAGGCCTACACTCCCACCAGCACCACAACAACTAACACGCCCCCACCACGTCAGTGTCACTGCAGTGCTGAGAGTGATCCACCACCCAGATACTACCTGCTCTGTGGGGGTCCTGTGGGGGTCCTGACCATTGAAGAACAGGGTAATACAGTACACAGAGAAACAGATGGACTACAGTCTGGACCTGTACACCTACAGAGTGTCCTGTATGGTGGGTGGAGCTCATAAGATGGACAGGGTGTGTAAATACAAGGAGGCGTCTACATCCAGCCTATAGCAATGTAGCTCCCACCCTTTCAGCCTACAGCAGTTTGGCCACACCCACTCAGCCTACATTAGTTTAGCCCCACCCATACAGTCTAAAGCATTTTAGCTGCACCCATTCAGCCTTCATTATTTTAGCCCCTCCCACTCAGCATATATTAACTTAGCCTCACCCACTCAGCCTACGTTAATTTAGCCCCACCCACTCCGCCAACATTAGCCTAGCCCAACCCACTCAGCCCACATTATCTTAGCCCCGCTCGCACAGCCTACAGCCGTGTAGCCCCACCCACTCAGCCTATATTAGTTTAGCCCCACCCATACAGTCTAAAGCATTTTAGCTGCACCCATTCAGCCTACATTATTTTAACCCCGCCCACTCGGCATACATTAACTTAGCCCCAACCACTCAGCCTACATTAGTTTAGCCTCCCCATTTAGCCTACATTAGTCTAGCCCCACCCACTCAACCTACATTATCCTAGCCCCGCCCATCCAGCCGCCTACAGCAGTTAAGACCATTCAGACTACATTTGTTTACCCCCACCTATTCAGCATACAGCAGTTTAGCCCCACCCAGTCCATCTATCAGTTTAGCCATACCCATCACCGTACGCCACCTACAGGGTTAACAGCGTAACAGACTGTACTCAGATTCAGGATCACGTCTAAGGCATGTTCACACTGTGGAGATCCTCCATCCCCAGCCCTAACCTCAGTTAGCAAGGTGTTGCCCATACGTCACATTACTAAGCAGATCTGCCATTAAACCTCGCTGGCTGGCTGCCAACATCGCTAACCACATCACACCTTCAGTGTTTGTCAGGTGGATCTTAAGATGACACATTTAACACCACCTACATGCAAACGTACGTACACACGTCCTTCATCTTTATCACCCTGTTCTTCAGTGGTTAGGACCCCCACAGGACCCCCACAGAGCACGTACGATGTGGGTGGTGTATAGTGTGTGGTGCTGGTGGGAGTAGATCAGACACAGAAGCATGATGAGGAAAATACGGCTCCCTGGATGTTTCCTGGATATTCTGATTCCGGAATGTTCTACAGTTAAGCTCCATCATTTGAGTCTGGGGTGGAGAGGATATGTGTGTGAACATATTAGATTAGATTGAATAAGATCAGATTAGATCAGATTAGATTAGATTAGATTAGATTAGATCAGATCATATCATATCATATCATATCATATCATATCATATCATATCATATCATATCAGATCAGATCAGATAAGATCAGATCAGATTAGATTAAACTTTATTGTCTGAAAATAAAAATACAAAAATAGAAACGAAATTACAGGACGTAAAACACTTTTACACGCTGGGAATTCTGACGGAAAGGGCGGGGCTAACACACAGGAAGTTGCAGACCCTTGTCAATCAGACTGTTTGGTGGTGGTAGAGTGGGTGGAGTTAGGAGATGAACAGGCGTCTGAACCACTCAGGGCTGGAGATGTTAGTGATGCTAAGTGGACTGTAGCGCTAGCTGTAGTGAAGAACGAGCTAGCTAGCCTAGCTTAGCTTTTACAGCCCAGGTGGTTTAGAGTGGCCTGTCCGTCTCTCTCTCCCGTCTGATCTTTAAACCTCTACACACCTTCACCAGGAGAAACAGGAGCGCCAGCTGGATAACACACCCGCCACACACTGGACGAATCACACTGTAGCATCGTCCCATCCCAAACTCCACCCACTCCCCCACCGCAAACAGTTCGACCGACAAGGCCGAAAGAATTCCCAGTGTGTAAAAGTGTTTCGGTTCTGGAAACGTGTTTCATGTCCTGTAAGCAAGTTTTTACTTTTGTAATTTTGTTTTTTTATGTAATTTTTTTTTTCGGCAAATTTGTTTTGCAATTTTTTTTCTCTTCCTAAAAAGGTTCATGCTTTGGTAATTTATTTTTCTAAAATGTAATTTTTTGTTTGTAAATTTATTTTCATTTTTGTTTTGTTTGAAACGTAATTTTTTTTCTCTTGTAAAATTGTTTTTACATTTATAATTTAATTTTCTTGAAATGTAATTTTTTGTGTCATTTTTCTAAAACTTCTGTTAAATGGTTTAGCAGTTCTCGGCCACTGCAAACTACAGATCTAATATAAATATAATATACATACGTACAGAGTGTATGTGCTGGTGTATGTCCTATAGGAGCACATGTAAAGATACACGACACTGAGCATATATACAGTATATACCCTAACTGTGCACTGTAGTTATGCGAACATACGTATGCGTGGGTATGTGTGTGTTCACTGGTAAGTACCGAAACAGACTTTCTGAACTGTATTGTCACTCAACTACAACAGCTACAACAACCACAACAGTTACAACAGCTACAACAACCACAACAGTTACAACAGCTACAACAACTACAACAGCTACAACAACCACAACAACCAAATAACCACAACAGCTACAACAACTACAACAATCACAACAGCTACAACAACTACAACAACTACAACAGCTACAACAACTACAACACCTACAACAACTACAACAGCTACAACAACTACAACAACTACAACAGCTACAACAACTACAACAGCTACAACAACTACAACAACTACAACAGCTACAACAACCACAACAGTTACAACAGCTACAACAACTACAACAGCTACAACAACCACAACAACTACAACAACTACAACAGCTACAACCACTACAACAACTACAACAGCTACAACAGCTACAACAACCACAACAACTACAACAACTACAACAGCTACAACCACTACAACAACTACAACAGCTACAACAACTACAACAACCACAACAACTACAACAGCTACAACAACTACAACAACCAGCTCACGTCTGAACGAGACTGCGTTTCTCCGGACTCCGGATTGCTGAGTTCTGCTAAATGAGATAAGGCGCTCCCTACTGAAACTCTCGGTAAAGTTTTGGTAGCGATTTGACTCTTTTGGAAATTTCAAATTAAGCCCCTGTGAAGCAAACAGATCTTAGACTCGGGTTTCTCCAACACCGGTCCCCAATGCGCTGCCAGAAGACGGGAGCTGGTGAAGTAAACTGAACTTATGTCCAGCTGATATTTCTTCAGGTTGTTATTTTTGAGACTGTAGGCTAATGTTAACACTGTCTCTCGTATTTCTAGACCATCGGTTCTAGTTCAGGTGATTTTAGTGGCCAGATTTTCTTTCTGCATTGCCAGATCATTGAGCTAGCTCCAGGCTTCGAGCTTGTCTTTGAATAAAAGATAAAAATTATCCGCTAATCTGGCGAGGAAATTCGGCATACTCAAATCAGTTAATATACAAAAATTCCTGGAAATAAGATACATGATCTCAGAACTAGCCTGTTCAATTCAGAACTACGAGAAACGCCAACTAGAAACCAGATCACCGTACTTGCCAAGTTCTCATTTCTTCAGCACGTGTAAATACCAACTCTGAATTTGAGCTATTTCAGGCGTGTGGGTTTGGAAAGGAGTTTTCTAGATGTATTTTTGCGACTCGAAAGTATGTGGGAACATGGTGGGCCAAACAAGCAGGCCTTTACCCAGACGTTTACCCAGAGGGCCGCACTTTGGGCAGACTTCCTGTTTTAGAGACTAGGAAACCCCCTTTCGTTCTGTGATTGACTTTCTATGGCTGTTTACAAAAAGGGGAAGGGGGCGAGGAGCAGGGAACCCCCTACTGCTGACACCATATGTAGATGGATGTCATTCTTGAGTGCCTGCTGGTGGGTTTTTGGCCCCCAGTGGCTGTGGGATGTATTTGCATAGTGAGGTATCATAGCGAGAGAACACGCTGATGGTGGGAACCAGGAAAGCAGGGTACCGTAGATTTAGCCCACCCCCTTGAAACTGAGCTAGAGGGGTAGGGGTTGAGATCTCCCCCCTATGAAATGGGACGACCCTTCAAGAACCGGATACGTCATCAGGTGTCGTCAGGGCGTTTATGTCAACGAGTCCCCCAGTAAACGAGAGCCCAAGCAGAACCTAAAGAACCCACTAACAGGCTGCTAGCAGAGGAGGGTGGAGTTCAGCTCCTCACTGCTTAAACACGTAGGGAATTCCGTAGAGGTGGGTGAGTGTATTCAAGGGCACGGTGTCCGGTATAGAACCCGGATATCCGGACAGGCAGCATAGTTAGAGTTCGGAGTCCAGTAATCCGATGACCTGGAGGGAGAACCTATTACAGAACCTGGTGGTCCTGCTCCTTTCCAGAGGCCAGCAGGGAGGATAATCCACTGTGAGGATGTGAGAGGTCACTGGTGATGTTTCTGGTCCGGGATAGGCAGGGCATAGGTGCAAGGTCCTGAACGAAGTCCCATTGATTTCTCCGCTGGCTCCGCTACTCTCCCCACACTCTTCCAGTCAGAAGCACTGCAGCCTTCACACCTTCACCTTACACCCAATGCTAACCTTAACCTCAACACCAAACCTACACCTACTCCTAACCCTAATGCTAACCTTAACCTCAGTGCTAAACCTACACCTACTCCTACACCTAATGCTAACCTTAACTTCAGTGCTAAACCTACACCTACTCCTAGCCCTAATGCTAACCTTAACTTCAGTGCTAAATCTACACCTACTCCTAACCCTAATGCTAACCTTCACTTCAGTGCTAAATCTACACCTACTCCTAACCCTTATGCTAAACTTCACTTCAGCACCAAACCTACACCCATTACTAATCCTAATGCTAGCCTTAACTTCAGTGCTAAATCTACACCTACTCCTAACCCTAATGCTAGCCTTAACTTCAGTGCTAAATCTACACCTACTCCTAACCCTAATGCTAACCTTAACCTCAGTGCTAAACCTACACCTACTCCTACACCTAATGCTAACCTTAACTTCAGTGCTAAACCTACACCCATTACTAATCCTAATGCTAACCTTCACTTCAGTGCTAAATCTACACCTACTCCTAAACATAATACTAAGATTAGCTTCAGTGCTAAACCTACACCTAGCCCTAAACCTAACACTACCATTATGTCAGTGATAATCACGTGACCGTCTCCAGAATGTTGTTTTAATAGTACTGCTTGTTTGCAGACCGGAATACCCGAATAAATTACCAGACAAAACCAGAATGTCTGGTTCATATTGCTGCTTCTCACCTCGGATGGTCTTGCTGAGCTCTAATCGCTCTGACCGTACTTCCTTATGTATTAGTGTTGATCTCTCCCGGCTCTTTGATGAAAGGAATTCTGGTCCCGCAGGTTTCCCTGTTATTTCCCCTGATGAAAAGTACGTGCACAGTCTACAGTATATGTGCGCTGGACTGAACGCGGTAGCGAGAATCAGCTTTCTTCCCCTTTCTCCGTCTCTCGCAGACCCAGGCCTGTGGTGTGACCCCATGTTGTGAAACAGATTGACAGTGGTGTGACTCTGTGGTCTTCAAGAACAGAAATCTTTGTTGGCACTTTGGGTGACAACAGCGTCTGCAGAAATCAATCAGCGCTGAGGCAGACACAAAGACGTGCCAGTCAGCTCTGCTCTGTGGCCACATGCACGTCACTTCCAATACTTGGAATTGGTCTGGCACTGGGCTGCCGCATTTTCAGCTTCTGGTCACTGTTGGCCAAGAACAGCAGAACATAACTCAGGGTGACTATTTCAATTTAGGAGAGCAGAGTCATCACGAGTCAACATGCTCACTCCACACCGAGGGTGTTTTACTGCGGGGCTGTTCTCTGGGGATGGATGGGGTTTACTGTGGGGCTGTTCTCTGGGGATGGATGGGGTTTACTGTGGGGCTGTGCATGTGGTTTACTGCGGGGCTGTTCTCTGGGGATGGATGGGGTTTACTGTGGGGCTGTGCATGTGGTTTACTGCGGGGCTGTTCTCTGGGGATGGATGGGGTTTACTGTGGAGCTGTTCTCTGGGGATGGATGGGGTTTACTGTGGAGCTGTTCTCTGGGGATGGATGGGGTTTACTGCGGAGCTGTTCTACGGGGATGGATGGGGTTTACTGTGGGCCTGTGCATGGGGTTTACTGTGGGGCTGTTCTCTGGGGATGGATGGGGTTTACTGTGGGGCTGTTCTCTGGGGATGGATGGGGTTTACTGTGGAGATGTTCCATGGGGATGGATGGGGTTTACTGTGGGCCTGTGCATGGGGTTTACTGTGGGGCTGTTCTCTGGGGATGGATGGGGTTTACTGTGGAGCTGTTCTATGGGGATAGATGGGGTTTACTGTGGGGTTGTTTTCTTGGGGTGGATGGGGTTTACTGTGGGGCTGTTCTATTGGGATGGATGGGGTTTACTGTGGGGCTGTTCTATGGGGATGCATGGGGTGTACTGTGGGGCTGTTCTATGGGGATGCATGGGGTGTACTGTGGGGCTGTTCTATGGGGATGCATGGGGTTTACTGTGGAGCTGTTCTATGGGGATAGATGGGGTTTACTGTGGGGTTGTTTTCTTGGGGTGGATGGGGTTTACTGTGGGGCTGTTCTATTGGGATGGATGGGGTTTACTGTGGGGCTGTTCTATGGGGATGCATGGGGTTTACTGTGGGGCTGTTCTATGGGGATGCATGGGGTTTACTGTGGGGCTGTTCTCTGGGCATGGATGGGGTTTACTGTGGGGCTGTTCTCTGAGGATGCATGGGGTTTACTGTGGGGTTATTTTCTTGGGGTGGATGGGGTTTACTGTGGGGCTGTTCTCTGGGGATGGATGGGGTTTACTGTAAGGCTGCTCTCTGGGGATGGATGGGGTTTACTGTGGGGCTGTTCTATGGGGATGGATGGGGTTTACTGTGGGGCTGTTCTATGGGGATGGATGGGGTTTACTGTGGGGCTGTTCTATGGGGATGCATGGGGTTTACTGTGGGGCTGTTCTTTGGGGATGCATGGGGTTTACTGTGGGGCTGTTCTCTGGGGATGGATGGGGTTACCTGCTTGGGGTTGTTTTCTTGGGCCACGGATGGGGTTTACTGTGGGGCTGTTCTATTGGATATGGATGGGGTTACTGTGGGGGCTGTTCTATAGGGATGCATGGGGGGTACTGGGGGGCTGTGCTATGGGGATTGCATGGGGTTTACTGTGGGGCTGTTCTGTGGGGATGCATGGGGTTTACTGTGGAGCTGTTCTATGGGGATAGATGGGGTTTACTGTGGGGTTGTTTTCTTGGGGTGGATGGGGTTTACTTTGGGGCTGCTCTCTGGGGATGGATGGGGTTTACTGTGGGGCTGTTCTATGGGGATGCATGGGGTGTACTGTGGGGCTGTTCTATGGGGGAGGCATTGGGGTGTACTGTGGGGGCATGTTCTGTGGGTGATGCATGGGTGCTTTACTGTGGAGCTGTTCTATGGGGATAGATGGGGTTTACTGTGGGGTTGTTTTCTT
Organism: Prochilodus magdalenae; assembly: GCA_024036415.1. Classification (NCBI taxonomy): domain Eukaryota; kingdom Metazoa; phylum Chordata; class Actinopteri; order Characiformes; family Prochilodontidae; genus Prochilodus; species Prochilodus magdalenae. Next base: position 24,461 of record JAMWET010007446.1, on the reverse strand, counting down.
GGGGTGGATGGGGTTTACTGGGGCTATATTGCTATTCTGGGGATTGGATGGGGTGTTTACTGTGGGGCTTTGCTATGGGTTCTGCATGTGGGTGTACTCGTGGGGCTGTTCTATGGGGATTGCATGGGGTTTTACTGTGGTGGCTGTCTCTATGGGGACTGCATTGGTGTTTACGTGTAGAGGATGCTCTCTGGGGATGGGCAGTGGGGTTTAGCTGTGGGTTTATACTGGCTCTCGGGGGTTTCGGATGGGGGTTTACTGTGGGGCTGTTCTCTAGGGATGCATGGAGTTTACTGTGGGGCTGCTCTCTGGGGATGCATGGGGTTTACTGTGGGGCTGTTCTCTGGGGATTGATGGGGTTTACTGTGGGGCTGTTCTATGGGGATGGATGAGGTTTACTGTGGGGATGGATGGGTTTTACTGGGGGCTGTGCTATGGGGAGGCATGGGGTTTACTGAGGGGCTGTTTTCTGTGGGTGGACAGAGCTCACTGTAGGGCAGTTTTGAAGAAGATGGAGTTTATTATATAGCTGTTTTGGGGGACTGTATCTCGTGTATGTATGGTTGTTTTGAGGAGCTGTTTTGAATGGATTGGATTTCCTGCAAGGCTGTTTTTGAGGTCGGGATGGAGTTTACTGTAGGTCTCTATGAAGGGAACGCATGATGGGTAGCTGTCAAGCTGATTTGGGGACGAACAGAAAGCACCATCAAGATTCTAAAGACGTTAGCGTGTTTGGCTGCATGCAGCACGTGTTGGTTGGAATGTTTTTGGTGTGGTGTGACCCTGTGTCGCTTGTTGACTATGGTTGGACTTATGATGATTTCCCAGCTGAGCTGGTAGGCTTGTTGTCTGGTTTTGGGTAAACTATCACAGTGGGGCTTTCTATACTCCACAGGTAAATTAAAGAGATATATGGATCATGCAAATGTGCTTCATTTCTGCTTTGTGGCCATCATTTCATCATTATGTTACTTAACACTGGAACTTTCGTGTTAGTGTAGTCACTTTTCCTTGCTAAGTGTTAACTCAGCAATACACAGGAGCGCATTGTTCTCCAAAAGGCCTGTGTTGTCATCATTCATCAGCTATCATTCATGTCTGCTAATATTGCTGAATGGGAGTTTGTTGTAGCATTTTTGGAAGGAGGCTCTTCTTGGTCTTAGCAGGTTTGTTGGAGTTTACTGTGGTGTTACTTCAAGGGATTGGATGGACTTTCCAGTCTGGCTGTTGTCCCAGTTGGATGGACTTTCCTGTCGGGCTGTTTTTCCAGTTGGATGGAGTTTACTGTAGGCCCGTTTTGGAGTTGGATGTGGAGACCACAGCATAACACAGATATTTAGCACTGGGCCGCACCATATGAAATAAGACAAGCAACTTGTGCCACTACACCCACACATAAATGAGGAAATGCAAATGTGAATGACTTATTCCTGCTTTGTGGTCAGTAATTTCATCAGTTAGATTACTTAACGCTAGCTTTGTGGTCATTCTTCTAAAGTGTTAACATTTTTTATTCTCCAGACATTATTCACATGTCCTCTGAATCTGTTGCATTTTGCTATGGGGCTATGAGAATGTGTTATGTGGTACTGCTCCACTAGACGTTGAATGGAGTCTGCTGTCAGGGTGTTTGTTGGAGTTTAATGTAGTGCTGCTTAGTAGTGTTGTTTAGCAGGGCTGGCAAGATTTTGCTGTTGGGCCTTTTACGGGGGAAGTATGGGGTTTACTGTAGGGCTGTTTTGGAGTAGTATGGGGTTTACTGTAGGGCTGGTTTGGAGTAGTATGGGGTTTACTGTAGGGCTGGTTTGGAGTAGTATGGGGTTTACTGTAGGGCTGGTTTGGAGTAGTATGGAGTAGGAGTTTTACTGTTAGGGCTGGTTTGGAGTAGTATGGGGTTTACTGTAGGGCTGGTTTGGAGTAGTATGGAGTTTACTGTAGGGCTGGTTTGGAGTAGTATGGGGTTTACTGTAGGGCTGGTTTGGAGTAGTATGGAGTTTACTGTAGGGCTGGTTTGGAGTAGTATGGGGTTTACTGTAGGGCTGTTTTGGAGTAGTATGGAGTTTACTGTAGGGCTGGTTTGGAGTAGTATGGGGTTTACTGTAGGGCTGGTTTGGAGTAGTATGGGGTTTACTGTAGGGCTGGTTTGGAGTAGTATGGGGTTTACTGTAGGGCTGTTTAAGGGGTTGGACGGGGTTTACTGTTTTGGCTGGTTTGGAGTAGTATGGGGTTTACTGTAGGGCTGTTTAAGGGGTTGGACGGGGTTTACTGTAGGGCTGGTTTGGAGTAGTTTGGGGTTTACTGTAGGGCTGTTTAAGGGGTTGGAAGGGGTTTACTGTAGGGGTGGTTTGGAGTAGTATGGGGTTTACTGTAGGGCTGTTTAAGTGGTTGGAAGGGGTTTACTGTAGGGCTGGTTTGGAGTAGTATGGGGTTTACTGTAGGGCTGTTTAAGGGGTTGGAAGGGGTTTACTGTAGGGCTGGTTTGGAGTAGTATGGGGTTTACTGTAGGGGTGGTTTGGAGTAGTATGGGGTTTACTGTAGGGCTGTTTAAGGGGTTGGACGGGGTTTACTGTAGGGCTGGTTTGGAGTAGTTTGGGGTTTACTGTAGGGCTGTTTAAGGGGTTGGAAGGGGTTTACTGTAGGGCTGGTTTGGAGTAGTATGGGGTTTACTGTAGGGCTGGTTTGGAGTAGTATGGAGTTTACTGTAGGGCTGGTTTGGACTAGTATGGGGTTTACTGTAGGGCTGGTTTGGAGTAGTATGGGGTTTACTGTAGGGCTGTTTAAGTGGTTGGAAGGGGTTTACTGTAGGGGTGGTTTGGAGTAGTATGGGGTTTACTGTAGGGCTGTTTTGCAGATGGAGGACCTTGCAGGACTGCAGATGAAGTTAACTCTTTTGAGGGCTGTTTTGAGGAGCTAGATTTTTTTTTAGCTAGAGGGATGTACATCTATGCTGCGGGTGGCATGGAGCTTATTTTAGAGCTGTTTATGCAGAGTGGAATTTATTGTGCGGCTGACTGTTGTGCCTTTTGGTTTGCCTGTGAAACCGAAAGACGATAAAATGATTCAGCATCATATTGCAATTTCTTTGAACATGCAGATTGTAAAGGTCACTTAGTTGCAGAGAACTGAACTGCCATGGAGCAAATTTACAGCAAAGGGGAGTTCCAGCGCAAGGAGCCATATGAGTGGTGAGAAGTTAGAGGCACTGACGGCTTCTTTTAAATCCGCAACAAAATGGAGAGTGGAGTGAGTTAAAGACCTGCCTGCAGCGTGTGACCAAGCAGAGGTCTAATGAATCCGAGTGTCGACGTTATACGTCTTATAATAGTAATACTCCGGATTAAAGCACACGATATCAGAAACCCAGACCAAGCACGCTCTAAACCAGGGCCACCTCAGATTACTTAATAATCCAATACAGTCAGTTGTTTAAAGATGGAAACTAAATTAAAGAAGTGAAAGGATGATTTGAAATGAAACCTGCAACTACAGTTACACTGTGCAGATGAAATATGATATACTATATATATACTCGTCATATATTTTGTCATACACTAGATTAAATAAGTCAAAGCAAGTTAAGCAAACATGCTTCAGAATTCAGATATCAAAACACATATATAACAAGTAATAGAGCAACAAAACAATAAACACGACAGGGCACCATATATACACTCAGCATCAACGTAACAGCTGCACCCAGAAGGAGGTGTGGGAGTGCAGGTGTGTTGGGAAAGAGGATAAAGGTGACCAGGATCAATAACTGATGATAAGTTTAGACTGATATGATCAATATTTACTGAGCTACACATACAGAAGTCTGTCTCTCAGTATGGCGTCGGGCCGCCGTGTTTGCTAACCCAACACGCCAGACGTCTCGGTATGGAGCTGTAGAGGTTCCTAATGGAGTCCTGTGATAATCCATCCCATGCAGCTTGAACATCCTCACACAGTTCCTGCAGAGGGTGCGGTAGGGGTGGATGTTAACAAACTGTTCATCTGGGTGCTGACCACGGTGCCTCCACACACAGATTCGTTGGGCGTCTCCACCAAGACTAAAGCGGGACTCGTCACTGAAGATGACCCGCTGCCATTCTGAGTCCCTCCATGACAGTCTGGTACGACACCACTGCAGTCTTTGGTGACGGTGACGTGGTTTTAAGGACAGTCGTGGTAACGGTCTGTGTGCATGTAGTCCTGCGTGGTGCAGCCGTCTGCCGATGGTGCTGCACTAACAGGATGACTCATGGAGGACACCACTGCTCGCTGGAGGTCTGTAGCTGTGGATATTGGCTGTCGCTCCACACAGGTTGGACAATTCATCGTCTCTGTCTCTCTCTCTGTGGTTTGTGTAGGTCTCCCAGATCCTGTATGTCTCTGGTGTTTGCCTTCTTCTTTCCACTGCCACCAAAACCATGCTACGCTAATATCTGCACAATACGCCGATAAGACCATCCTGCTTCCCGGAGCCCTACAAAGCAACCCTACTCTTCTCTGAGGCAGCACGAGTCAGAATCGAAATCTCACACAACAGGACAACCTTACATAGTCAGTCAGGGATACTACAGCGATGGTCCATCCTTGCTTACGTCTCAAAGCAATCCTACAACTACCCGTCCCTGTCCCCGACAACCACCTGAACTGGCTCTTCTCAATGTGGAAGAGTCAAGCTTTACACCGAGCTGCTCCTGAGCTCTTCACTCTATCAAGAATTGATGATCAAGCATCTTTTAAGTAAGCCATTCTGTTTAAAAGTCTGGAGGTGGTGGAACAGATGTTCTGGGACCGTCTGCCAGCTGGTAGGAAGGTGAATGCCAGAGGGGATGTCCACAAAGCTGGCGGTCCTGCAAATGCAGCAGGTTCGGTAGGAGGTGGAGGTATGGATGGTGGGTAAAGACATCCTGATGATATTCTCAGCTGTAGGTTCCTGCGGTCCAGTTCCTGTTTCAGACAGCCAAAGTCCTGGACAAGACAGTGTCTACTGTCCCCCTGTAGGCTGTACCAAGGACAGAAGGAAGGAGGCTTGGTTTACCCCTGCAGGAGGCAAAGTTGCCACTGGGCCTTCTTGAATAGGCATGTGGTGTTGAGGGTCCAGGTGAGGTCGGTGATGCTGTCCACACCAAGGAGCTTTTGACTCGCCCCACAGTTGGTGTTGGCTTTATGCCAGATGTAACGGGACCCACTGACCTGATCTCCAGTAACAACAAGGAGGCCTACAAAGAGGAGGCCAGCATCCTGACACCCTGGCACCAGGAGAATGAGCTCTCCTCCAATGTCAACAAGACCAAGGAGCTGATAGTGGGCTTCAGGATGATGGAGAAGGTGCAACCCCCATCCCCCAGAGGGTCTGCAGCTTCAAGTAGAGGAACTTACACACCACACGGGTGGTGAGGTAGGCACATCAACGCCTCTTCCACCTCATGGACCCCTGGCATCCTCAGAACATTCCACACCTGTACTGTGGAGAGCATTTTAAGGTGCTCCATCACCACCTGGTACGGGAACTGCCCTGACAGAGGCTGGTGTGGACACCTGAGCACATCTCCAGGGTTCAGCTCACAGACCTCCTGGACTTGCACACCAGCCACTGCCCCGGAAGACCAGGAGGAACATGCCTCAAAGCCTGCTGGGCACTGTTCCTACGAAACCACCTGTTCTACCGGAGGTGAAACTGTGCACAAGGTTCCGAGACGGACTGATAGGAGTCCCAGTTTCTCTGCAGCTTTTAATCAGCTTTTAAACTCCAGATTTGAAACTTCTGTGCGGTACTTTGTCTTTCTCCGTCCTTGTACTAATGCCCTATCTCCTGTCTAAGCTTCTCACAAGCATCACCTCTAAAACAAAAATAGTCGCTGGCTGTTTATTGGCTGAATACTATACATGCGTTTATGTGTATATAGGGTTGTTTAGCCCTACTGCAGCAGCTTCCTGTCTCCATCTATCACTCCGACCCAGCAGCTACCGGAACTGTATGTGTTGGTGTTGGTGTGTGGTTTGGAAAAAAAACGAGTTTGCACGCTTGTGCACAGAAACAGAGAATCCATGTGCACAGGACGAGGCGTCTGAGCATCTGTAGTATGTGTCTCTGAGTGAACACGTGTTTTTCCACTGACCTGCATTCAGCGGTGTGCAGGGTTTGTCAAGCGTCTAGGTGATTAGATGAGTTTTTCCACTGACCTTCATGCAGCAGTCGGGTGCGCGGATGCGTCTGTTCGGAGATCGGAGGTGATCAGATAACTGTGGTTACCTGAGGTCACCTGTTTTTTCCGCTCTGTTTCTCTCTCTGTCTGTGGCTGACCACCTTATCAGTCTCTACATCAGGTTCTTATATCAGAGTTTTTTCTTTCTTGGCACTCACATCCTAACAGAACGATGGTACTGATACGGTGTGCAGCTGTAGGACGTCGTTATGGATCGCTTTACCAACTGGGTTTAAAGAGTTCACAACGATGGACTCAAAGACGACGACCCAAAACGTTCACTAACAAGACAATCATAACAGGTCCTAAACCAAATGTTTCAGCCGTGACTGTTTGGATTTTAGCTGATATTGAGTATAACTCAGAAACACTAGCCAGTAGAAGACCAGCTAGCACAGATTTAAACAGTAGTAACCACATAAAACCATCATATTCTCTAGTGTAAATGTAGAGGTTAGGGTTTAGTGTAAATGTAGGGGTTAGGGGGTTTAGTGTAAATGTAGGGGTTAGGGGTTTAGTGTAAATGTAGAGGTTAGGGTTTAGTGTAAATGTAGGGGTTAGGGGTTTAGTGTAAATGTAGAGGTTAGGGTTTAGTGTAAATGTAGGGGTTAGTGGGTTTAGTGTAAATGTAGGGGTTAGGGGTTTAGTGTAAATGTAGGGGTTAGGGTTTAGTGTAAATGTAGGGTTAGGGGGTTTAGTGTAAATGTAGGGGTTAGGGGTTTAGTGTAAATGTAGGGGTTAGGGGGTTTAGTGTAAATGTAGCGGTAGGGGGTTAGTAAGTGTAATGTAGAGGTTAGGGAGGTTTAGTTAAATTGTAGGGGTTAGGGGTTTTAGTGTAAATGTAGGGGTTATGGGTTAGTGTAAATGTAAGGGTTAGGGGGTTTAGGTAAAGTGTATCGGTTAGGGTTGGTTAGTGTAAATGTTAGGGGTTTGGGGTTTAGTGTAAATGTAGGGGTAGGGGTTTTGTGTAAATGTAGGGTTAGGGGGTTTTAGTGTAAATGTAGGGGTTAGGGGCGTTTAGTGTAAATGTAGGGTGAGGGGTTTAGTGTGTAAATGTAGGTGGTTAGGGGTTTTTAGTGTAAATGTAGAGGTTAGGGGGTTTTAGTAGTGTAATTGTAGGGGTTTGGGGGTTAGTGTAAATGTCGGGTTAGGGGGTTTAGTGTAAATGTAGGGGTTAGGGGGTTTAGTGTAAATGTAGGGGTTAGGGGGTTGAGTGTAAATGTAGGTGTGAGGGTTTTGTGTAAATGTAGGGTTAGGGGGTTTAATGTAAAAAAGTACAGGGTTAGGGGGTTTTAGTGTAAATGTAGGGGTTAGGGTTTAGTGTAAATGTAGGGGTTTAAGGGTTAGTGTAAATGTTGAGGGGCTAGTGGGGTTTAGTGTAAATGTAGGGTTATGGGGTTTTTAGTGTAAATGTAGAGGGTTAGGGGGTTTGTAGTGTAAATGTAAGGGGTTTAGGGGTTTAGTGATAATGTAGGGGTTCAGGCCGGTTTAGTGTAAATGTAGGGGTTAGGTGTGAAATGTTTAGGGTGGTTTAGAGGGTTTAATGTGTAAAACCTGTAGGGGTTTAGAGGGGTTATGGGTTTAGTGTAAATGTAAGGGGTTAGGGGGTTAGTGTAAATGTAGGGGTTAGGGGTTTAGTGTAAATGTGGTTAGGGGGTTAGGGGGTTTTAGTGTTAAATGTAGGTGGTTAGGAGGGGGTTTAGTGTAATAATGTAGGGTCGTTAGGGGGGCTGTTTTGTGTGATTAGTTGTAGGGGTGCGTAGGGGTGTAGTTTAAATGTAGGGGTTAGGGAGTATAGTGTAAATGTACGGGGTAGGGGGTTTAGTGTAGTCGTAGTGTTATGGGTTTAAAGACGGTGAATTGATAAAGGTATCGTGGGTAGGTGTAGTTAGGGGGGTTTGTAGTGTAACTGTAGGGGTTAGGGTTTAGTGTAAATGTAGAGGTTTAGGTTTAGTGTAAATGTAGGGGTTTAGGGTTTAGTAATAAATGTAGGGGTTAGGAGGTTTAGTGTAAATATAGGGGGTGAGGGGTTTTAGTGTAAAAATGTAGGGGTTAGGGGTTTTGTGTAAATGTTGAGGGGTTAGGGGTTTAGTATGTAGTTGTAGGGGTTTTGGGTTTAGTGTAAATGTAGGGGTTAGGGGGTTTAGTGTAAATGTAGGGGTTAGCGGGTTTAGTGTAAATGTAGGGGTTGGGGGGTTTTAAGCAGTAAACTAGTAGGGGTTATAGGGTTTAGTGTGTAAAGGTATTAGGGTTAGGGGGTTTTGTGTAAATTCGTGTAGGGGTTAGGGATAGGGTTTAGTGTAAATGTTTAGGGTTAGGGTGGTTAGTGTAAATGTAAGGTGGTAGGGATCAGTTTAGTGTAGTTAGTAAGGGGTTAGGGGGTTTATGGTAAATGTAGGGAGTTAGGGGTGGTTTTGTAGTGTAGTTTTGTAGGGGTTAGGGGTTTAGTGTAAATGTAGGGGTATTAGGTGCTATAGTGATAAATGTAGCACTCGTTTAAGGTAAATGTAGTGGTTTAGTGTAAAATGTAGAGGGGTTTTAGTTGTAAATGTAGGGGTTAGTGGTTTAGTGTAAATGTAGGGGTTTAGGGGGTTTAGTGTAACTGTAGGGGTTTAGGGGGTTTTGTGTAAATGTAGGGGGTTAGGGGTTTTTTTTAGTGTAAATGTTAGGGGTGAGGTGTTTTGAGTGTAAATGTGTTAGGGGGGTTGGGGGTTTTGTGTAATTGTAGGGGTTAGGGGTTTAGTGTAAATGTAGGGGTTAGGGGTTTAGTGTAAATGTAGGGGTTAGGGGGTTTAGTGTAAATGTAGGGGTTAGGGGGTTTAGTGTAAATGTAGGGGTGAGGGGGTTTAGTGTAAATGTAAGGGTTAGGGTGTTTAGTGTAAATGTAGGGGTTAGGGGGTTTAGTGTAAATGTAGGGGTTAGGGGGTTTAGTGTAAATGTAGGGGTGAGGGAGTGTTTAAAATGTAGGCCGGACGGTAAATGGTCTAGGGTTAGGGTGTTTAGTGTAAATGTAGGGGTTAGGGGGTTTAGTGTAAATGTAGGGGTTAGGGGGTTTAGTGTAAATGTAGGGGTGATGATGTGGCCTACATCTTGAAATTTGTCCAGTACATGTACACGGACCCCACCTACCTCTTACTGAAACACTCCCCGGTATTTGGGGGGTCCCATGTTAGTTGGCTGCTACCTCATTCAAGTGACCGTCAGCTCTGAGATCTTCCTCATCTTCTCCTTTTCCATCTTCGGTTTGAGAAATGCTCCACTCTCGGCCGTTTTCAGATGTACAGATATGTACAGTACATTGTAAAGTTCTCTCAGAGACCACCGTGTTGAGCCAATGTGCTACAGCGCCTCACTGAGGCAGAGCCACACTCCAGCTCTACTTTCTCAAGAATAGCCTCAAGCTCACCAACCAAACCAAAACAAACCACAAACTTTCCCTGAACCTGGACTTGAGCCTCTGTTTGACTTGAGCCTCTGGCAAACTTCATAACAGCTTAATTTCAGGGACCCCCAGGAGGTCAGTTAAGAGGTCCTGGACCCCCTAGGACCCCCCTATTCCACACCTTGATTTTTCTGGGTATCAGCCCACACAGTGCTACACAGCTAGGTACAATTACCCCAGGGGCTAAAAAGGTCCACAGCCAGCTTGTCAGCTAGTGTAGAGAACACGGGTTGGGTTCTAGATATCTTCTTGATGCCAAAAAGGACATGATGGGGCCTGATTCACTCCTTCAGGATCAAAAGTATCCATCCATCCATCCATCCATCCATCCACCAGCCCAACACACACTAACACAGTGTGTGGTCAGTGTCACTGCAGTGCTGAGAATGATCCACCACCCACATACTACCTGCTCTGTGGTGGTCCTGTGGGGGTCCTGACCATTGAAGAACAGGGTAATACAGTACACAGAGAAACAGATGGACTACAGTCTGGACCTGTACACCTACAGAGGGTCCTGTATGGTCAGTGGAGCTGATGTAATGGCCGGTGGGTGTACAGGGTGGTCCTAATGAAGGCCATGTGGGCTTTCCTTGTTGTAATTTTAGGCTGTGTACTTTTTCAGGATCTTGTTTTGTTCTGTCAGTGTGGAAAGCACATCAGAGAGTTTCTGTTGCTGTTCATGACCGAAGCAGTTTCATTTCTTTGGTCAGTCAGATACGATCAGACGGCGGGCCTGAGCGGACTGAGAGAGAGAAACAGAAAAAGGGAAGTTTTGACTGAAGAGGACTGTAGTGAATGTTTCAGGAAGGCGTGCCTGCTTGACATCACAAACGCACACGGTGACACACAATGAGGAAATGTCAGCAAGGGTGTCTGTCTGTTTGTGTGTGTGTGTGTGTGTGTGTGTGTGTGTGCGTGAGAGAGAGAGAAAGACAGAGAGACAGACAGACAGAGAGAGAGAGAAGGGCGATCATAACTGCTGGGTTCAAGATGCCGGTATGGTGCTGTGTTTTTCTCTTTATCCTTTATAGAGCTCAGCTTTTGGTCAGTCTGAACTGGTCAGTTGGGGTCAGTGTCAGTGGTTCATGCATTACTGTGTCTGCATGTGTAAAGTCAAACTGGTCAGTTTCACTGTGTGGAGCAGTTTCCTATCTGAGTGTAAAGCAGGACTTGAAATGATTAGATAGCTGCGTGTAAAGCCGGGGGTAAACTGGTCAGTTTACTGAGTGTAAAGCCGGGGCTAAACTGGTCAGTGTACTGAGTGTAAAGCAGGGGGTAAACTGGTCAGTGTACTGAGTGTAAAGCAGGGGCTAAATGGGTCAGTGTACTGAGTGTAAAGCCGGGGCTAAACTGGTCAGTGTACTGAGTGTAAAGCAGGATTTAATGGGTCAGTGTACTGAGTGTAAAGCCGGGGCTAAACTGGTCAGTGTACTGAGTGTAAAGCAGGATTTAATGGGTCAGTGTACTGAGTGTAAAGCAGGGGGTAAACTGGTCAGTGTACTGAGTGTAAAGCCGGGGGTAAACTGGTCAGTGTACTGAGTGTAAAGCCGGGGCTAAACTGGTCAGTGTACTGAGTGTAAAGCCGGGGCTAAACTGGTCAGTGTACTGAGTGTAAAGCCGGGGTTAAACTGGTCAGTGTACTGAGTGTAAAGCCGGGGCTAAACTGGTCAGTGTACTGAGTGTAAAGCAGGATTTAATGGGTCAGTGTACTGAGTGTAAAGCGAGATTTAATGGTCAGTGTACTGAGTGTAAAGCGAGATTTAATGGGTCAGTGTACCGAGTGTAAAGCTGGAGCTAAAGAGGTCAGTGTACTTAGTGTACAGCTGGGGCTAAACTGGTCAGTGTACTGAGTGTAACGCAGGGGCTAAATGGGTCAGTGTACTGAGTGTAAAGCAGGGGGTAAACTGGTCAGTGTACTGAGTGTAAAGCAGGGGCTAAATGGGTCAGTGTACTGAATGTAAAGCAGGGGCTAAATGGGTCAGTGTACTGAGTGTAAAGCAGGGGCTAAATGGGTCAGTGTACTGAGTGTAAAGCAGGGGGTAAACTGGTCAGTGTACTGAGTGTAAAGCAGGGGCTAAATGGGTCAGTGTACTGAATGTAAAGCAGGGGCTAAATGGGTCAGTGTACTGAGTGTAAAGCAGGGGCTAAACTGGTCAGTGTACTGAGTGTAAAGCTGGAACTAAATGGGTCAGTGTACTGAGTGTAAAGCAGGGGCTAAACTGGTCAGTTGGTTGAGTGTAAAGCAGGGGCTAAACTGGTCAGTTGGTTGCGTGTAAAGCAGGGGCTGAACTGGTCAGTTGGTTGTGTGTAAAGCAGGGGCTGAACTGGTCAGTTGGTTGAGTGTAAAGCAGGGGGTAAACTGGTCAGTTGGTTGCGTGTAAAGCAGGGGCTGAACTGGTCAGTTGGTTGTGTGTAAAGCAGGGGCTGAACTGGTCAGTTGGTTGCGTGTAAAGCAGGGGCTGAACTGGTCAGTTGGTTGCGTGTAAAGCAGGGGGTAAACTGGTCAGTTGGTTGAGTGTAAAGCAGGGGCTAAACTGGTCAGTTGGTTGCGTGTAAAGCAGGGGCTGAACTGGTCAGTTGGTTGTGTGTAAAGCAGGGGCTGAACTGGTCAGTTGGTTGCGTGTAAAGCAGGGGGTAAACTGGTCAGTTGGTTGAGTGTAAAGCAGGGGCTAAACTGGTCAGTTGGTTGCGTGTAAAGCAGGGGCTGAACTGGTCAGTTGGTTGTGTGTAAAGCAGGGGCTGAACTGGTCAGTTGGTTGCGTGTAAAGCAGGGGCTAAACTGGTCAGTTGGTTGAGTGTAAAGCAGGGGCTAAACTGGTCAGTTGGTTGCGTGTAAAGCAGGGGCTGAACTGGTCAGTTGGTTGTGTGTAAAGCAGGGGCTGAACTGGTCAGTTGGTTGCGTGTAAAGCAGGGGCTAAACTGGTCAGTTGGTTGCGTGTAAAGCAGGGGCTGAACTGGTCAGTTGGTTGTGTGTAAAGCAGGGGCTAAACTGGTCAGTTGGTTGTGTGTAAAGCAGGGGGTAAACTGGTCAGTTGGTTGCGTGTAAAGCAGGGGCTGAACTGGTCAGTTGGTTGAGTGTAAAGCAGGGGCTAAACTGGTCAGTTGGTTGCGTGTAAAGCAGGGGCTAAACTGGTCAGTTGGTTGCATGTAAAGCAGGGGCTAAACTGGTCAGTTGGTTGCGTGTAAAGCAGGGGCTGAACTGGTCAGTTGGTTGTGTGTAAAGCAGGGGCTAAATGGGTCAGTCGGTTGCGTGTAAAGCAGGGGGTAAACTGGTCAGTCGGTTGCGTGTAAAGCAGGGGGTAAACTGGTCAGTTGGTTGCGTGTAAAGCAGGGGGTAAACTGGTCAGTTGGTTGCGTGTAAAGCAGGGGGTAAACTGGTCAGTTGGTTGCGTGTAAAGCAGGGGGTAAACTGGTCAGTTGGTTGTGTGTAAAGCAGGGGGTAAACTGGTCAGTTGGTTGCGTGTAAAGCAGGGGGTAAACTGGTCAGTTGGTTGCGTGTAAAGCAGGGGGTAAACTGGTCAGTTGGTTGCGTGTAAAGCAGGGGGTAAACTGGTCAGTTGGTTGCGTGTAAAGCAGGGGGTAAACTGGTCAGTTGGTTGTGTGTAAAGCAAGGGGTAAACTGGTCAGTTGGTTGTGTGTAAAGCAGGGGGTAAACTGGTCAGTTGGTTGTGTGTAAAGCAGGGGGTAAACTGGTCAGTTGGTTGTGTGTAAAGCAGGGGGTAAACTGGTCAGTTGGTTGTGTGTAAAGCAGGGGCTGAACTGGTCAGTTTGTTGTGTGTAAAGCAGGGGCTAAACTGGTCAGTTGGTTGCGTGTAAAGCAGGGGCTAAACTGGTCAGTTGGTTGCATGTAAAGCAGGGGCTAAATGGGTAAATTTAGAGTAAAGCGGGCCATTGCCAGTTTCTACCACTGTGATTATGATCCAAACTGGTCCGTGTGGTTAAGTGTAAAGCAGGACCTAATCTGGATCAGTAGTTTTGCTAATGCTGAAGCAGTATGTAAACAGCGTGGTTGCTAAATTAGCCACGTTTGCTAGGTATTAAGCAAGAGCTGAACAGGGCTGGGTTTCCTGACAGCATGTTCCCGTAGTAAGGTCATTCTTAGAAGCTAGAACGAGCACCACACTGAACACTGCGTCTACCACTGAAATGCTTCTGGGAAGCTAGGCCCTGGTCAGTATTGCTAGTGGATGAGTGATGGCTTAGTAGTGTTTTTGGCTGCAGCAGGTCAAAGGTCAGCACTGGCTTCTCATACTTCACTGGATTTGAAGACTAAAATTCAAGGCTTCTTTTTATTTTCAGAGAAGCTGCTGACTCACAATATGCCTCATTCATCCACTTCTGAAATATCATTCTCCCACTCGTTCGCTCATGCACCCACTCACAGATCAGTGGAGCTCGAAAGGTCGCCGGCTTCATGCAGTCAGGACCAGGGACTAAGTTCTGATCACATGGAGTGAAGTGCTGCATGTACTCAGCTGCCAGGGCATTGAGATCAGGGAACCCTGCTCACGTTAAGGAGTAGGTTCAGAAGCTCCGAGAGACTCTGCTGATTCATGATCCGCCTCTCACCTTATTCATTTAACTCTGAAATCATTGTTTCGTTCTCTGCGCTCGGATTTCCTCACCCTGAGTTTCTGCTCTCTTTTGCAGACGTACGAAACTCCAGAGGAACTTCTCTACCTCTAATTTCAGGCTGATCTCCAGTCGTGCTCAGGGGCCATACATCGGTGCGGTTAGCGCATTGACTGCTATAGTAGGACTGCCTTCCGAGGCCTTCAGGAGGACGCTTGCAGACCTTGCTAAGTTTTGATCTAGCAGTAAAATCAATGCATATCGTCGCCTGATTTTGCGGCTGTTGCTTTTCTTTCGTTATTAGTTTGGGTTTTTCGCTGCTTGGACTTTTCCCTCTATGACTTACAGCTGTTTACGGATGGACGAATTTCCCTAGAAGATTTTCTTCATATAGCTTTCTGGACACAAACCAAAGAACTTTACAGCCACAAAGGAGCGACCCTGAGCCGTAACAAACGAGAGCAGGATGGAGCCGGGTCCAGCTGGCTGCCCACAAGTGTTCGTGGTGGACAGTCAGGCTCCTGTGACCCTTCAGCCCAGTGGAGTCAAACACACGCAGGGTAAAAACAAGACTTATATACTCTACCTGCTGGTGAGCCTCGCTCTGCTGGGGGTCGCCATAGAGGGGGTCTTCCTCTATCATCTTTACCAACCATCTGAACCACAGGTCAGTGTATGTGTGTGTGTGTCATAATGGCTACCAAGGTGTTGGTTTTTCAGGTGTTCATTTCTGAGATTAGATAGAAGATGCTTGAACCGGTACTCAAATTAACCCCACGTGAAAAACAAAGGGGGGAGACTCCTAACAACCACCTGGAAGACCCAGCAGACTCACCAACACTGCAGCCCCCATCATTTAAACAGCTCTTTCATCTCTGAGAGAGAGGAGAACTTCAAGCTCCACTCCTGCTTCAGATCTGAGGACCTGTCCATCCTTCTTCTTCCACCGTGAGAAGACACCTTGATGCTCACTCTGGAGGTCTGAAAGGAGGTAGATGTTTAAGAAGCTCCTCATTGAGAAAAGGACAGAAGAACGTTTGCAGTAGAACACAGAAAACTGAACACCTGAGATGCTGAGCTTGGTGTTGGGATGGTGAGGATGAAAATGCGAGACTGAAGGTTGGAGGAAGCGTTTACTTACTGGGCTGAAAATGAAATTAATGAAGGTCAGTTTCTGACTTTTGCACAGTAATATAATGATGCTGTTGGAGCAAAACCTCGTACCTCTAAAATGACAAACTGTTCTTTTACTGTAAGTCAATGGAACCAGAGGTTTTTCTTTAGCATGGTTATTATGAAATTTGCAGACAATGTAAAAAACAATGGGTGCTTCTCAATGTCAAAACCTGAAAACTGAAGTGATATTTACTATATATAATACAGTATAGATTTCTACACATGATCCATTCTATATAATTTCTATAGTGCATAACCTGCTGTTAAGACAAAACCCTATATATAACATATATTATATTATTGTATTTCTTATGTTTACTGATGTTATATAGTATATATATAGTACATATATAGTACATATATAGTATATATATATATATATATATATATATAGTACATATATAGTACATATATAGTATATATATGACACATTACACTTACTGAGTTACCGTACACCAACACACTACTTACAGCACACTAACACATTACACTTACTGAGTTACTGTACACCAACACACTACTTACAGCACACTAACACATTACACTTACTGAGTTACCGTACACCGACACGCTACTTACAGTACACTAACACATTACACTTACTGAGTTACCGTACACCGACACGCTACTTACAGTGCACTAACGCATTACACTTACTGAGTTGCTGTACATCAACACGCTACTTACAGTACACTAACGCATTACACTTACTGAGTTGCTGTACACCAACACGCTACTTACAGCACACTAACACATTACACTTTCTGAGTTACTGTACACCAACACACTACCTACAGCACACTAACACATTACACTTACTGAGTTACTGTACACCGACACGCTACTTACAGTACACTAACACATTACACTTACTGAGTTACCGTACACCGACACGCTACTTACAGTGCACTAACGCATTACACTTACTGAGTTGCTGTACATCAACACGCTACTTACAGTACACTAACGCATTACACTTACTGAGTTGCTGTACACCAACACGCTACTTACAGCACACTAACACATTACACTTTCTGAGTTACTGTACACCAACACACTACCTACAGCACACTAACATCAATCTTTTGCACACAACTATCCAAGTGTATAACGAAGTGCCCTTGACCTTCCACCTCCTAACTGCTGCCCACAACTCCAGGCAGGTGTCCTCACGGTCCCCTAGTGTGTCTGCTCACTAGTGCATGTGCATATCGCTGCATAAATTCAGCAGTGAGGAACTACTTAACCAGCAGGTCGCTAACTGTACATCATACTACCTTAAACTGCACTACATCTACACGAACCTACTTCACGGCATGTCAGTCCGTCCTCCACAAGGAGAAAGACTTACTTCCCCAAACAAGCTGCAGCCTTCCTGCACATTTTGGCTGCTGATGTCAAGCGGAGGGTTGACTTGGGCAGCCGAGCAGCATGTACACGTACACATGTTCGCACATTCGTAGGAACGTGGAAATACCCCAAGGTCCT
This sequence comes from Prochilodus magdalenae, assembly GCA_024036415.1. NCBI lineage: Eukaryota > Metazoa > Chordata > Actinopteri > Characiformes > Prochilodontidae > Prochilodus > Prochilodus magdalenae. The sequence goes on along the minus strand of JAMWET010007446.1, from coordinate 7,583 downwards.
TGTGAAATCACCCAAGACCATCTGACTGCCCATCTCAGAATTGCTTAATATTTTTAGGAAATAAGATCCATGTGCCGTAGACCCAGCTTTCATCTGAACGTTAACCGGGGCTGGATACATGAAGCTATGGTGAACTACTCCTTGGCTTGAGGCATGGCCTGCCAGAATAGGTATGCATTAGAGGAACCTTAGTCCTGTACATCGCTACACTCGTTTAGACTAAACCTTTCAAAAGTGAAATTAGATGTCTAGCATCTAAAATACCCCGCTCAATAGGGGGCAGTCATGGGCTGGAGGCTAGGGAACTAGCCTTGTGAGTAGAGGGTCACTGGTTCGATTCCCTGAACCAAAAGAACATGACTGAGACCTTGACAATGACCTTGAGCACCCAACTCCTAACTACTCGTGGATAGGGCTGCCCACCCCTTGGGGCAAGTGTGCTCAAACTGACGTGCCCTTGGGCAGGGCACCTAACCCATAACTACTTCCTTGGGTGATGTGGACAGGGCTGCCCACCACTCTGGGCAAGAGTGCTCGTGACTGAAGTGCCCTTGAGCAAGAGGTGGAGAACAGAACCAGTGTTAACTCTTCCTTTGCTTCTATATGTTTCCCTGCTGAACGTGGTTTCTTGCAGTGGTGGTTGGCAGTGGTCGCCCTCCAAGAGCTTCAGCCATGGTTGTGTGTCCTGCTCCTTTCATTGGCTACCTGCTTTTAAATGATCTAGCCAGGAGCAGCACCTCCAACATGACTGATACGAGGCAGCAGAGCTACTTCTACATCCTACATACTTCTACAGTGACTCACTATCTCACTACTCACTAGACTCACTACAGGTATAAAGTAGTACTACAGGACAGGCCGGAGCTAGCTGGTTAGCATGCTAACTTCAGTAGATCTCTCTGTTACACAACACATAGAGGTCTTTAACACACAGTCAGTTCTGTTATTTCTACATTCTGTCGATCACTTTCCATCATGTTGAAACAGAACTTTCAAAACATCCTCCAATTTAAAAAATCTTCCAAAATTATATACATATATAACAAACACATGTACGTATACGTTACACTATATACCAGTCACATACTGCACAGTCGCGGTAAACTCTGGCTAACTAGCTCTTTAAACCAAAGAACAATCTCTGATCTCTCTGAAAACCTCATGAATGCAGCCTTAATGGTTCAAACCATGTGATCTTGCTGATGGATGTGTTCATATGAAGCCATGACCTCATTCACCAGCTGTTACATACTGCACAATATAATATACCGGCAAGTAAAAGTATCTTACAGCTAGCTGAAATATTTAAGATCTCTGTAGGCTAATTTTAAGAAGTTGTTTTTGCTTGTGTCATGTGATTGTAGTAGCCAAATTGTCATGCTACATTTGCAGATAATCTGGCCCACTAAATAATCTAACTTACTAAAATCATACATGTAAAAATGTCTGGGAATTAGCTAAACGTGCTTAGAATAAACCTATCGCAGGTTTAACATGAGCTATATTAGAGATATCAGCTAGATATTCGATCATTCTACGTCTGATTTCTTGCAGTGTATAGAATCATTACTGGTACGTATGCAGTAAAACACACTTTACGCACTTTGGCAACGTTTCCTGAAAGTATGAAACAAATCTCAGTCGGGATCACTTTTCTGAAATCTGGCTATTTGCGGCGAAAGTACCCACATGTTAGCGTGTGCTGGGAAAAGTGTACACTGCAGTCAGCACTTTTTCTTTGTTTGTGGTATCTCTGACGTCTTTGCGTGAAGCATCTGTTGAACTTCCCCATTTTCAATTCACGTCCACCAAGGAGGTCAATGCTAATACACTGACAAACAAAACTGGGGCTGTTTGTTCAGTACGTCTGCGGCTAGTGGAGTTCAACCTTGTACTGTAGAAGTTCGCATAGGACGTCCTGCATTGTGAGTGGACCTGGTCGTCCCAAGCTATGTTTCCTCAACGTAATTTTAGGTACCCTGGATTTTAAAAATAAACCCAATTTAGGCCAATTTCAAACGGGATGGTAAACCTTTGCATGGTAGTGAGTACTCTAGAATAAGATCAGTTAAAATAGCTATATCAAAACATATTGAACAATAATTTAAATGGGAATTAAAATGGCATATGGAGGTTTTCGGCCTTGCATCAGCTCGGAAACATGGCGGAGGGCTCAGTGGACTGATGCAATTACCCAAGCATTGTTTTAGTAGCCAGTACGTTTTATCTCTATGCTTTAGCCTATAGCATTAAACATAACCCCCTTAAATTTTAACTTTTAAGATTGAACTTTTAAAGATTTGTCTGTAAAGTCGCTCTGTGTTTGAGTTTACATAACATCAAGAGCTGATAACCCTGTTCGTGTCAGATCCTTGGCATGTTCTAGCTATTTGATTGGATTGAATTTGACTACTGGTTACTGTTAAGTTCAGTTTGTCTCTGCAAAACTCGACAGCCCACTACATTACACTAAAGTATGTGGACCCCCCTCCTAATTATTGAGTTCCGGTGTTTCAGACACACCCATTGCATGTAGACTGCAGTAGAGTAGCTCATCCTGATGATGCCATCTTTGCCAGAGGTCAGTTTGTGAAAGGTCCACACTGCTAGAGCTGCTCTTGTAACGCAACTACTGTGAAGTGGAAGTGCCTATGCGTAACAGCAGCTCAGCTACATAGCGGTAGACCACACAAACTCACAGAGCGAGGCTGCCGGGTGCTGGTCCTCTGTTGCATCACTCACTACAGAGCTTCAAACTGCCTCTGAAAGCATCAGCTCAACAACTGTGCAACGGGAGCTTCACGAAATGGCTGTGCAGCTGCACACAAGCCTAAGATCGCTATGTGTAAGACCGAGCGCCAGCTGGAGCGATGCAAAGCTCCACCCCTGGACTAGTTAAAACCGTGTTCTCTGGAGTGATGGATCTCCAGTGAAGGGTGGTGTTAATGCTACAGCACACCACGACCTTTGACCCAGTTATATGCTCCCAGCTTTGTAGTAGCAGTTTGGAGAAGAACCCTTTCCTGATCCAGTAGACTCTGTCCCAGTGCACAAAGCCAGATCCATACAGACATGGAGTTCAGAACTCCAGTGGCCTGCACCGAGTCCTGACCACAACCTCACTGAATACCTTTGAGACGGACTGGAATGTCCAGCCTTCTCGTCCAACATCAGTACCTGACCTCACAAATGCTCTTTTGACTAAATGGACACAGATTCCCAGAGACACATTCCAAAATCCTGCGGAAAGGTTCCTAGAAGAGTGGAAGCTGTTGTAGCTGCGAGGGGGAACTCCATATAAGCGTCCATGGGTTTGTATGAGTGTGATGTCCACATACTTTTGGCCATGTAAGCCATAACCTGTTTGATGTTTGAAGTTTGCTCCTGTATTTTGAGCACTTGGGGCTATGAGGCTAATGTAGACCTAATGTAAGACGCAATAGAAGCTAACTAGCATGCTGCTAACTAGCATGGTGCTAACCGTGTCGCATGCTTGTCTTAATCCATGTGGAGAGGTTAAGCAATCTCTAATAGACGTGGTTATGTGGTTGCTGATATCTATAAACATGGGCTACAGAACATTAGCATAGCTAAATACAGTAGCACCCAGCTAGATTAGCTAGATTGGCCGAATTACGCTAGCAACCAATGTTTGCAACACATGCTAACAGCAAATAATGTATTATTAGCCAAAGTGTCACACGGGAAAGGGGGTTTTCTTGCCAGTGTTGCTTAGTGTGCATTCAGTAAGCGCTCCTCCAGCGGTCTGCCCAAAGCCAAGATGTAATGTCACTATGACTATTGTGTATATGTGTAAACAGGTTGTTACTAGCATCTGCAGCGTGGAAAGTCTGAACTGCTGCATCATCGATTCTCTGCTGTTTGACATTGTCCTCCTTCTCAGATGTGGTTAGCCTTTATGGTTTATTGTTTCTCTCTGTGTTTTTTTTAGGCCTCCTCAGACAGCCATCGGACCGCCCAAAGAACTGTGAGTACGACACAAACAGGAGTATTCTTGCTATGGTGGAAAAATGACGGTAGTTCAAGTAAACATACGTTTCGTAAGGCTTTAGTACGAGTTCAGAAGTAGCCATTCAAAGTACTGGGTAACTTAGTCTAGCTGAGTTTTTTGGATCTTAGTTGTTATGTTTTGAACTGTTTTGGCCTAAAACAATTGTGTCATATACCCTGCATCTCTCATCCACCTCAACCTCACCATAGTGCTATATGGAAATGTGGATCTGGATCTGGATATATCATCATTTTTATTCATAACTTTATATTACTGTTATATAAAACTGTATATTAGTATAAACAGAAATTTTAGTGCTTAGTATTATATATATTTATTGTCTAATGTATATTTTTGTATTTTAGTACTGTAAGGAACTAAGTTTTTCACTCACCTTCTCACCTGTGATAATATGATGTGTCAATAAAAGTGATGTGGTTTGATTTGAAACAAGGTGCAGTGGGTGGGGTTAACAGTAAAAGAGAACCGGACCTGAACTAACACAAGAATTAAATGAAAAATCAATGAAAAGTCTGGTGTTTCTTGTGGAGTACCACAGGGCTCAGTGGTAGGGCCTTTGCTTTTCTCTGTGTACATGTTACCTCCAGGTGATGTCATTAGGCAACATGATACAAACTAGACTCAGTTCCTTATCTCTGTATATCAAGCCTGAAATCTGGGTGTGGTCTTAAACTTCGAGCTTTGTATTATCTCACATGTAAACACGGTCACTGAAGTAGGTTTTAATTATGGGAGAAATACTGTGTCTCTAAAGTTCAGCCTTTACTATCTCAGTGCCACACAGAGGAACATGGCATGACCCTCTCACAGTAGAGTGGATCACCGTATGGTCCTCTTACACCAGAGTTGATCACTGTAATGGTTCTCTTACACCAGAGTCGATCACCGTAATAGTCCTCTTACACCAGCGTCGATCACCGTAATGGTTCTCTTACACCAGAGTCGATCACCGTAATGGCCCTCTCACAGTAGAGTCGATCACCGTAATGGCCCTCTTACACCAGTTGAGTTGATCTCTGGGGCTCCTAAGGATCTCAGCTCAGCTTCTATTAGACAGTCCAGCTCAGTGGTTAGTTTTAATAAGCCCCTACAAACGTCCTTCTATAACTCAGAGCTGAATTAAACCGCTATATTTTTGTGGTATTTAAACGTGTGATTTGTGATTTTAGCTCATAAGAAAATATCATTTATGCTATTATGTCTGTAAACCTGAGCTGCCGACAACATGAATAGTGCTCAACAAACAAACGATAAATAAACAGTATCATTCTATTATTCATTCATTCATTCATTCATTACTAAACCCTAAAAACAGCATTGGGAGTTTAATGATAATGACTAAAATAAAACTGAGGAGGAAGGGAGGTTAGTCATTTTTGCTTTTGGGCACACTTGACCCTGCCCCTCACTCCTGTATGCTAATGCGTGTGTTTGTGTCTGATATATTAATGATATTAATGTATACGTGTTCATTTCCAGGGAGAAAACGTAGACTGGGATGGTACGTACACACCCTCTGCTCAAAACACATACACATACATTTCTATCACTACACAGCTGTGAAATGCGTTGAGAGTTCAGGTGGTAGTAAAGGTGTTATTGCTTACTCAGGAAGATCAAATGAAATCCCTCCAGTCCGGGAAAAGAAGACTGACGAGAACAAACCAGCCGCATTTCTCCAAGGTAAGAGTGAACATGCTTTACAGGAGACACAACACACTTTACTATAAATGTCAGTCAATGGAACCAGGCGTCTCTCCAGGCCATTTAGGTCTGTTTCTCTTGATCCATTCACCATGAAATTCACCTACAATATAAGCGGCAACAGGGACTTTCAAATAAAATAATATAAAAACTGGAAAACGACAAAAATGAACATATTTTCCTTCATAAACAAACATACATACATATATACATGCATAACTGCAAATAACCAAAATAGCAGCTGTTAAATGCAATTTGGTTTAGAGACTGAGCACCCAGTACTTTTAAATTAAATTGGAAATTTTATTTAGAAAACATAAATGTATGATTAATATTTAAGAATTATATTTTAATTACATTTTGAATTTAAGTAGAATTTTTGATTATGCTGGCGGAATGGCTACTACAGAAAGAACTGTGATACAAATGTGTGTTCTACAGTTTCTCATTAGGTGGAGTGTATAACTCTAAGCTCTAAATGTAGGTACTGTGGTATAGACTGAGTCTGTTCTACAGTTTCTCATTAGGTCGAGTGTATAACACTAAGCTCTAAATGTAGGTACTGTGTTGTAAACTCTGTGTGTGGTTTGTTGTGTAGGCCTTGAGCAGGCACGTGGGGATGGAGTGATTCAGTGGAAGAAGGACGGTCTGGCTCCGTTTGTTCGTGGACTGGGATATAAAGACGGCAGCCTGCATGTAGAGACAGAAGGATTCTACTACGTTTACTCTAAACTCTACTTCTCCGAAACCTGCTCCCTTTTCAAACACCAGGTCATACGACGCTCACCACGATACAACAACGCCCCCACTGACCTCATGCAGAGCCTCAGGTAAGGAGATGCGTGACCATCCCCAGCGATGCTACAGCTCCAAAAAGCATGGCTGTCCCCTTGCTCTGTAGCATGGAGGGTGGGGTCCTAGCTAATACAAACCACAAACCAAATTGAGCAGAATTCATATCAGTTTAGATAATAATAATAATAATAATAATAATAATAATGCTAATTATAACATGGCGGTGGTGATGACGATTATGCGGATGTTAAAGATGATGAGTCTTAAGAAAAGGCCCGAATAAATAAATGTGCCTAATAGGCAAGTTGTTTGAGTAACCACTTTCATAGCATGATGCAATTTAAGCAGTGATATGGTGAAAGGGAAGTTATGGGTATGATTGCGGTTTTGCTTTACTAGCAGGATTTCTCCCTTGGCCACTCTGTCCAGGAGAAGGAGTGGTCAGGGCATTCTCAAGAGTGTAGGCCATGCTCATGTATGGTTACTCTATAAGATGCAGTAAAATGTAGGGTTAGTGTTGGGTTCCTCTGCACTGAAGTGTGTGCTTGGATCTTCTGTAGGGTGTAGTTAAGTGTTAGGTTAGTGAGGTTTTATTGCTCTGACTTGTTAATGTGTTGGGTTTGTTTTGGTAATATGTTGGGTTTGTGTTGGTGATGTGTTGGTTTTGTGATGTACTGGGTTTGTTTTGGTAATATGTTGGGTTTGTGTTGGTGATGTGTTGGGTTTGTGTTGGTGATGTGTTGGGTTTGTGTTGGTGATGTGTTGGGTTTGTGATGTACTGGGTTTGTTGGTGATAGTTAGGTTTGGGTAATGTTTTGTGTATGTACTGGGGTGATGTGTTGTGTTGGTGATGTGTTGGGTTTGTGTTGGTGATGTGTAGGGTTTGTGATGTACTGGGTTTGTGTAGGTAATATGTTGGGTTTGTGTTGGTGATGTGTTGGGTTTGTGATGTACTAGGTTTGTGTTGGTGATGTGTAGGGTTTGTGATGTACTGGGTTTGTGTAGGTAATATGTTGGGTTTGTGTTGGTGATGTGTTGGGTTTGTGTGGGA
>JAMWET010007445.1:0-64638 GCA_024036415.1 Prochilodus magdalenae | reverse complement strand
AAACTTATCTGTGAGTTGTTAATGAAAGGGGGGATAATCTCGGCCTCGGCACACACACACACCGACTCTGGTGAGACAGGTAGGCATTCTCAGCTCTAATGGGAGCACGGCTATTTTCAGTTTGGCTTTTTTCCTGGCTGTGTGTACATCTCTGTCTGCTGTGGTGGAGCACACACACACTGGCATATTCAGGTCCTGCTGGAATCAGAGACTTTCACTCCAAGAGAAGAGAAGAGATTACACTAAACTAGGTGGATTTGGCACTGTGTGTGTCTGTGTGTATTTCAAACACCACCAGTTTTACATTTTAACATAATACTCTCTACACACGCCGAGTTAAATATCTCACCATACACACACACCATACACACACACACCATACACACACACACACACCATACACACACACACACACACTCACTTACACACACACACCATACACACACACACACACATATACACACCATACACACACATATACACACACCATACACACACACACACACACTCACTTACACACACACACCATACACACACACACACACATATAGACACCATACACACACATATACACACACCATACACACACACACACACACTCACTTACACACACTCACCATACACACACACACACACACTTACACACACACACCATACACACACACACACACATATACACACCATACACACACATATACACACACCATACACACACACACACACACTCACTTACACACACACACCATACACACACACACACACATATACACACCATACACACACATATACACACACCATACACACACACCATACACACACTCACCATACACACACACACACACACCATACACACACACACACACACTCACTTACACACACACACCATACACACACACACACACATATACACACCATACACACACACATACACACCATACACATACACACACACCATACACACACACACACACACATATACACACACACACACACACACCATACATACACACACACACACACACACACACACACATACACAGAGACACACACATACACACACACACTTACACACACACTGTAAATCTTTAAATTTTAGGTTGGGCTAATGTTAGAGTTATAGCACCGAGTTATAGCATGGGTGGGCGAGGGTGTTGTCGGTGCCTTCCTCGTGAACTGATTTAAGGGAGACCTGTTATGCTCCTCTAGTCTTTCCATTTGCTCCCATGTGCTATGTAGCTCGCTGTGTATATACGTGGTTTATGAAGTTACAAAGCCCCAGGTACAGGCAAACTCTGGTACATCACGACACCACGCACAGCCACTACCGGAGACCAGGGGGAGTTTGGAGCCATGTTGAGAAGACGTTATGTTCTGCACTGTGAGAGACAACGCTGTGAGACAGTGTTTACCTGTAGAGGTTTATCATTATCATTATTGGCTGTAAGGTTACAGCCGCAGTCCACTGTAGCCTTCTGCTAACTGGCTACCAGGAGCTTGGGAATCACTGGACTCTGTAACGAAGCAGAACTGCACTGGTGGTTGAGCCGTCGGAACAGAGAGGATGAACTGACCAATCAGAACTCACCAGGTGCGTTGGGAGGCGGATCTTAAAGACACAAGGACCTCTGCTAGAGCTTTTAAGGCAGACTGTACTGCAGGAAACACTGAAAATGAACCTTATAGATCCGCTTTAAAAAAATACCACACTGGTGGCCAGATGTGGCTGTTTTAAAGGCTGCCATGGCGATAGCATCCGGCAAAACGAGCTCAGTAAGCACTCAGCACCTTGGGGCTCTTATATCATAAGAATATCTCCGCTTCCATCAGAGGACGTTTTCTCTTTGAGCGGTCTCTGTGTACTGGGGCCTAGGCTCCCTAAGGCCCCCACAGCTCTGTAGCGGTGCCTTTGGTGTACATGTACGCGATGATATGCTCTGCTGATTTTTCGTTAGTGTGCTTGTGGCTCTCTGTTGTTTCTGCCTAGCCTAGAAAGCCCATGTGTCTAAACAGATCAAGCCATAATCCAGTCTTCCAGCTCGTCTCACTTTGTCCACTCAGCAGGACTTATTTTAGTGTTCTCCGTTTGTTATTATTGTTAGAGCAGTAATTAATAAGGGTCATAAGGAAACTACATCCTGTAAAAATCTGCTGTACGTGTCGGATAACGTGAAACGGTAGGCGGAGTGGGTGAATGAGCGGGCGAGTGAGAGAGAGAGAGAGAGAGAAAGAGTGGGGGAGTGGCTTAAGAACAGCATTCAGCAGTAAAGAGTGAAGTCTATGAGCGAGTCTCCTTCACTTAATTTCACCAGATCAGCTAACACATAGCCCAAGCCTGAGTCGGACCACCAACTTCATATACACTTTTACATTATGTTACCTGGAAGAAGGAACAAAGGAGGTCACCAAAGGTCAGCCTGGCACTTTGGTTTGTTTACCATGGGCTTGTCCACACTTTACCGCACTTGCTATTTTTATTTTAAGTACACCAGTGCTTGTTAAGAGCGGATTTTGACGTGTTGCCTTGTACAGCTTTGGGAAGAGACAAGTCTATGATGCAAAACAACCAGGAAAAACAAGGAAAAGGGAAATAATTCAGAATGTGTGGATATACTGGCAAGAGAGTCCTGGATGACCGAGCGACAGGCACTTTTTGTTGTGTCTGGGGGTTTAGGTCTTTGGCGAAAGGTGGGTTTCATAGGTGCTTTGCCCGTTTAACAGACTGGTTACTGATCAATCGGTTCTTCTTTCAGAAGACTTGTTATAGAGAAGATACTGCTAAAGATCTGGGAGTCAATCCATAATTAGTGCTCTCCCTGGAAGCGGCGCCCTGTGACGATCGCTTGACGAGCAGTCCAGAATTCAGTGTATCCAACCATTCTGCAGGTGACTCCTTTGGATCATGCTCTCTGGTTCTCAACCTCGGCCTGCCTCTCTGGTTCTCGACCCTGGCCTGCCTCTCTGGTTCTCGACCCCAGCCTGCCTCTCTGGTTCTCGACCCCAGCCTGCCTCTCTGGTTCTCGACCCTGGCCTGCCTCTCTGGTTCTCGACCCCAGCCTGCCTCTCTGGTTCTCGACCCCAGCCTGCCTCTCTGGTTCTCGACCCCAGCCTGCCTCTCTGGTTCTCGACCCCGGCCTGCCTCTCTGGTTCACCTCCCTGCCTCTCTGGTTCACCTCCCTGCCTTGTCCCCTCGGTAATGTTTGGCTGGTCCATGCTGTGCTTTTATTACCAACCTCTCTAATAAATCTAACTGAGTTTTATCTTGGCGTGCTTTGATCTAAGTTTGTTATCCGTGACTGCTTTGTCTGCACTCAGTAAGCAGGAGTCCTAGCTTTCTTTTATCTCTGAAAGTTTGGGGGAAGATAAGCCTTCATGTTACTGGAACTGTAACTCAGCACTCTTTAACAGCTGCAGGTCACAATGAATGCTGTGTGAACACGTGAGCGGGTGACTACAGTGGGACCATCATCCCGCTGCCTCCCTAAATGGTCTTGCGTCTCAGTAAACACTGATGTTAGCTGTGATGCTACAGTGCAGGTGAGGTGAGACACACACACATTACGTGTTGTATGGCAAAGCAGGAGAGGTGAGATTCTGCTGTCTGGTCACACTCATCAACAGCTTGACTGAGAAACTTCAGAACGCTCAGTTTCTAAAAAAGTTGGGACGCTGTGCAAAACAAAAACAAGCTGGAACAGTAAAAATAAGACTGGTAAAGCTGTGTAGGGCTAAGAAAAGCAGCTGGCATAAGATCTTAAAGCCAGTTTGATTAATCCACAACAGGTCAGCAACTGTACGAAGAGAGCGGTGCTGTGTTCAAAACCACATAGTACCACGTACCAAAGAATATGGTAAGATGAGTATACCAACATTAGAAGTCATTTACTAGTCCAGGATAAGCATGCCTTGGTTTGGATGCAGTTTAAGTCCTTCAGAAATATATATGGGTGGTGTTGAGACGGGTCTCGAGATCATAAAGGTTCCTCTCTAACTCATTCCAGTCTCATTGGAACTGAAATGTCAGTAGTGATATTTAAAGCAGACTTTAATCAGACATCTAACTACTCATTCCAGCTATTTAACTGGAAACAGGTTTCTATTTTACATTTATGGCTTTAGCCGATGCTCTTCTCCACTCACAGGGTTAATCATACTACAGGGAGGCCAGTGTAGTGTTAGGAGTCTTACCCAAGGACCTATTGGTGTAGCACAGTATAGTCACCCAGACTGGGATTCGACCCCCAGTCTCCCACATGTAGTGGTGCCACCCCGGGGGGGTTAGTGGTGTTATCTGCTGAGCTACACCCACCACCAGTTTCCTGTTCTGCATCACAGTAAAGAGGCTATAGAGAAGCTGATGATGAACGCATGCGTAATATTCCTGTGTCTGCTGTTCCCCACATTATCACGAACCATAAGGCCCCTGGGACTGCAGCCAACATCCCTTAACAGGCCACAAGGGGAAGATCCACCTTGGACTCAAGGTAAAACTACAGCAACAAAGCAAAGCTTTAAGACGTGCCTTCAAGCACAGGGTGCAACACTTTCCAGTAGCAGCAGCTGAACAGCTCCTGCTGAAAAGAAGAGCATGGTAGACAATTCTGTGATACAGCGCGTCCCTTGACCGGACAGTGTGTCGTAGTAGAGGGCACCCTTTATGGATAGTGTTGGGCCAGTAGCCTCACGCCTGGAGAAAGTCCGCTCTCACAGTCAGGAAAATAAATGAAAACAATCATCTCTACCAGCTAGAGGCTCTAGATCTCATGACTGCAAAGTCGTGTGGATCTAGGTCTGGTCTCTGTCTTGATAAGAACCCTCTCTCCCCCTCCCAGTACCCCCAATAGCACCACATATGAGCAGGTCCCCCACCCTGGAAGCTCACAACTTCAGTCTGCTCTGTTCTCCCCACCTCTTCTACAGAGGTTGGACTCCCCCAGGGAGGTAAAGCTAAGGTGAACCCTACACTTGCCTTTTAACCCATACCCATACAGCTGAGCAGCGTACAGGTAAGTATACATGATCTTTAGGTGCTCTGTGATGTGTGCAATGCCTCACATCATCACGTATTCTAAGAGTGAATCACATACAGTATATACACTACATTACATCTGTATTCAAACGGCTTTCAAAGAATCCAGCACTGTGCAAGCTGTGGAGGACGCCTAAAGGAATGTTGGGGTTTACCTGCTGTATGTATGTGAACCTGGACACTATGAAATCCATTCTGAAGAATCCTGATCTGAACATCTGTGGACAGAGCTGGAATTCCCACCTGGGACAGGCCACCCATCAAACCTGAGAGAACTGGAGCAGTCTACTCAAGAGGAGCAGACCGAATTACCAGGTGGGTAGGAATCTCATTCAGAGCTGGGAAAAGTGGGAAAAGAGCTTGGTTCCAGTTCCCGTCTCTGAAGGCTGTGCTGCAGAATTACAGGTTAAATGTCTGAATATTTTTCTCTGTTTTATTTTTATTGGGTCTCATTATTTAAAATCAAATGATTTAAAAATGTTTAGTAAATAAATCAAAAACATAATTTCACTTTTATTAAACGGGAAACAAGGAATGATACTGGTCAGTTTAGCCTAGTTGAGAGAATATTGGACCCATTTAGCCTTGTTAGTATTTATACACAGTATGGCCAACAGAGCGCAGACGTCCCTGAGTTACTGAGCTCAGGTGACACAACTGTGGTAAGTCATGTAGTATCCTTAGACAAACACTGGCAGTAAGAGGGGGGCTGAAGATCCAGAGAAGGGTCTTTCAGGTTAGGGCTTGGCCCCTCTGTTGCAGTGAATGGTACGATTACAGGATACAACGGTAAATGCAGATATGTAAATGAGTGCAGCCTTGTCCATGGTTTGATATTGTCCGTTAGAGCATGGTGTGATGAGTGTGAAGCAGAGGAAGTCCAGTGGCCTGCACAGAGCCCTGACCATAACCACCCCGGCACAGAGCCCTGACCATAACCACCCCTGCACAGAGCTGAAAGAGAAAGCACATGGGTTACAACCTACTACAGTATGTTGGCGCCACCTTCTGTTTATGAGTGGTGGTACATACTGTCCAAGTAACCCCAAACTCATTCCATGGTCCCAGCGTGTGGACTCTGGGGACACCAGAGTGTTAGTCTTTCCTTTTCTCAGTGAGGGCTTCTTGACAGCTACACGGCCTTTCGGACCCATAGTCCTGAGTTGTGTTCTCACAGTAGACTGAACAGAAGCCCGGGTGGATGTTAAACCAAGAGTGAAGCTTGGTTTTGTCCCCTTGATGAAAAGCTCATCTGGTTGGGAGCGTTCAGCACACCGGGTCGTGGTGTTCGTCCCTTTGTCTTTATATTTTTAGTAATATTTATAAACTCTCTTTATTATTTATTTATTTCTGCTGTATTACAGTACTGGGGTAAAGTGTGTCTAATCCCCTCAGACAAGTCTACTGAGGAATCAAAAACCGCCCGTCTCCACTGGTCAGTCCGCTCCACCTGGGAACTGCGTTCCTTAGAATCGCCTAACGGAGGACGTTACCACCACATGCCCTCCTGCAGCCTCCGTCACCTGAATATGAACTACACCTGTTGGTGATCACCGCTCAGTCTGCTACTTCTGACCCTGCCTGTTTCTCCAACTGTTCTTCTGGTATTTCCCTAATAACCTCTACACTGTTTTACCCTCCGTGTGCGATGTTGTTGTTAGAGAAGTGTTTTACTGGACACTTATAAACGGAGGTCTCTGAGTAATTTTATTTGTCTTTTTTTTTCTTTAGTGTTTTTATTTGTCATTTTTTTTCTTTAGTGTTTTTATTTGTTGTTTTTTTCTTTAGTGTTTTTATTTGTTGTTTTTTTCTTTAGTGTTTTTATGTGTCCTTTTTTTTCTTTAGTGTTTTTATTTGTCGTTTTTTTTCTTTAGTGTTTTTATTTGTTATTTTTTTCTTTAGTGTTTTTATTTGTAGTTTATTTTCTTCAGTGTTTTTATTTGTCGTTTTTTTCTTTGGTGTTTTTCTGTCTGTACTTCTTTCTTGCTGCTCTGTGTTAAAGCTAGTGCTGTGTTCTAAAGGAACTACGTTCTGTAACATAATGAGAATAAAGTTAACGTTGATGTTGAGATGTGTTTCCTGTGTGTGTGTTTTCCAGCTCTATGAAATGTGACACCGGGGCGGAGGGAGAGAGAGCTGAAGTGTCTCTCTGGTGAACATATGAAAGTAAAAGCCCGTCGGTGTTCTACACCACTTTGTAGCTTCAGAGTGTCGATGTTATTTTTTGGGAGCCATGGTGACATACTCATCGACAGCCAGGAGATGTACCTCACACGACGGGTGGCACCTTCAGTTCATGAATCTATTTCTGGAATGCTGGTTGTAGAGGTAAGAAAGATGTCTCTGTAATTTAGACACTTTTATAAAGAATAAGTAACAAGATTGTAATCCACAGTAATCCACATTAATCCACATTAATCCTACTTACATTAACGTGATTTCACTTTTTCTATTAAATGTCAAACCATAAATTCAATAGCAGTGTTGTACCTGTGTG
Source organism: Prochilodus magdalenae (assembly GCA_024036415.1). NCBI lineage: Eukaryota > Metazoa > Chordata > Actinopteri > Characiformes > Prochilodontidae > Prochilodus > Prochilodus magdalenae. The sequence goes on along the minus strand of JAMWET010007445.1, from coordinate 57,115 downwards.
TTCTAATGGGCGTCTTCTGTTGTGAAATCATGGGTTTTACTTTTACCCTGATAAAGAAATAACTGAGCTGTTGAACATACTAAAAATGAATTTTGTACACATTTATTTGTCATTTTCTAATTTCTGGAATGTATCATTGCTGCTGTTCTAAGTCTTTTCCGACGTTGATCTTTATACAGAGTTGTTGATCTTTTAGACACTTGGCAGGTGTTGCTAAACCAGAAAAACGAGATGAGCCTCTCTGAGCAGGACGAGGAACAACGTTTCACCTCCTTAAAGCATTCAGGGTAAAGGATTCAGCAACATACATACCTGAAGCCCTGTTCAGTCCTTGACAGTGTTAATAGAATAAGATGTACGTTCTCTGCATTTCAGATTCACATCAGTGCAAATTACAAGTGAGTTCTAATCACAGTATGCATATTAATAACCGAACTGAGGAAATATTTATTTTAAGAGTATTGTATTAATATGTATGTTAGCTCAGTGATTTAATACTCAATTATACATTATATACCTGTACAGTAACTTATAACTTATAGCAGTCATTTATACCTGCACTGTGTAGCCACATTGGTACTGTGTTCCCTCCACCCAAAGCTGGAGTTGGAAGTGTTGTGGCAAATGCCATGTCTGATGTCATGACAGATTATATTTGACATGCATATTATAGCTAAACATACTCTATCTAGCCTTCATGACATCAAACATTACAGAACCTGTCATGACAGTTCCAAAAGTATTGAGACAGTATGAGATTTTTCTATATAAGTGTAAACTTACTTTAAAAACTATGCCTGCAACACATTCCAAAATTATACCTGAAGACTAGGAACATTTTTAAATGTTCAGATGTAAAAGTAGCACCCAGGACAAACTCAGCCCATCCTTTTATGGACTAGGATGGGTCAAGGTTCACCAACTTCCCACAAAGGAATCAACACATAATCCAACAGGTATTAAGACATCAGGTCATTTCCACAGTATCTAGAGCATAATGTCATCAATAGATTTAAGGTTTTAGAAAAATCTACATAATCTACATGGGCCAAAACCAAAACTGAATGCTAGTGACCTTGTGACCTTTCAGGTGATGGTGATATTTCAGACAACGTTGCATTAAAACATGGTATGCTTTAATAATGAATATTACCACATGGTTTTGGGAATGCTTCAACAAACTATTATTCAAGGAGACTTTGTCATTCGTATCACATGTGGTTCATGGGGTGGATGAAATTGTAGTACTCAAGGACCCAGTTACACCCAGACAGCAGGACTTAAATAAATAAAATATACATGATATATAAGCATATATAAGAAAAAAGCAGCAAAGTGTATTTAAAGTGACTAGTGTCCACAAAGTGTCGGTGCAGTGGTTATGACTAGTTGGCGTTTAGAAGTCTTACAGCTTCTGGAATGATATCAGTAAGTAATGTTTGCTGTGTCCACAGATAAAATCTGCACGGTGTAAACCTTTAGGCGTAGGATGCATTTGTACGCTCATAGACTTGTCCACACTCCTTTAAAGGTGTATGGTGCAATAGCAGGTGACAGGAGCGACAATGCCCGGGATGCCAGTGTGATTATGAAGCTGTGATTTTAGCATGTTGTAAATAATACACAGAATATACTGTTACATTTGTACAGTGTCCAGTCTTCTGAGTTCTAAACTTGGAGGCTTGGAGGCTGGTGAACATGCTACAGAATATCCAGTTTCATTTCATGTAGTTCATTTCCAGCTGAACGTGTCACTCTCCAAACTGACTGTATATCCATGACGATTCCTGTAATGAAATGAAAACTTTGCATATCAGCGTTCTGAGTAAATAACTGTACACAGCTGATGTTAGCTAATGTTCCTGTTGTATTCCAGTCCAATCGAGGGGGGGAGATCAGACTCTCCAATACCCAGCTGTGCATCCATGAGGAGTCAGAGGTCCATCCATCCTCCACCTGAGTTTAAAGATGGAGACCCCTCATTTGGACACAGGTAATGGCTCTTCACAGTTCATACACTATATGTCCAAACTTTGTGGACACCTACTCATCCAGTGTTTCTAAACATGTGCTTCTCAAACCAGTCCTCAGGGAGCCCAAGACCAAGAATCCACATTTTCACTCCAACTCTATTAAAATGCATTGTAATAAAGCAAAAGTGTGGACCACCAAAAAACCCTTATGGTCAAACGGTGGTGCCTGGATGTGTTCCTAAGTTTTTACACAACAGTGTTATGAATGCATTGTCTGATGGTGGAGACATTGTTTTATGATAGCTAGAATATACTTATAGAATATATATATATATATATATATATATATATATATATATATATATATATATATATATATATATCCTTTAGAGAGAGGAGACGTTCCTGTACACATTTACTGTGTTGTGTTTTACTATTTAAATAAATCACTGGTGTAACAGACCTGCTGTGTTTCAGACCAGTCCAGCAGGAGAAATTAGACTCACCAGTAACCAGCTGTGTGTCCATGAAAAGTGACCGATCTATCCATCCTCCACCAGAGTTCACAGACAGAGACCCATCATCTGGACACAGGTAAACACTGCTAGGTGTTCCGCCATTAGACTCTCCGATACTCAGCTCTATTGGGTGTAGAAGTATAGGTTCCACAGAAGCACTCTGCTGTCCTACAACTACGACATCTATTCCAAACCGTAGTTTTTACATCTGGAACTAAAGTCATTTTTAAGGTAGTGAATATGAATTTTTAAAATATATGGCGAATATCTATGACCTCATTGTTAGGATCAGTATTTAAGGGATCAAGCGTTACCTTTCAGTATTAAAATTAAAATAAAACACATGACGTACTTTATATTCAGCAACAAGTTATAGTGCTGCATTAGAAATAAACTCTTTAGAGTAACACTAAATATCTGAGGTTATAAACAGTAAGGTAAACATGTTTAAGTTCTGTAAAGGATACTTTATACTGTACTCTAGACATGATCTGACCAAAACACTGGTACATTAGTCAGTTCCAGTTTTTCTACAAAAGTTTAAATACCCACCATGGTGAAACATGTTTATTTGATTTTCTGATTAAAAATGAAAAACACCAGTTGGCTTTTTTTCCTGTTAATTTTAGGTTCTGCAATTGTTATTTGAATTTAATTATTTTGTATATTATTCATTTTTACTTGCTAATATTATGAAAAGTGAAACATGAAAGTAAACAGTGCCATAACTGTTGTACTTATTGCAGTTTGTTAAATTCAACAAATAAACTTTAACTGTGGATTTATACATCCAGAGGTGTGTTCATACATCCAGAGGTGTGTTCCCTATGGAACATTAATAAACATGTCTTGTAAACATGACTATGACTGCACCCTTTAACACATTTAATTCCTTCTATCCTCCAATTAACTATTAGACTACTATAACTACTATTTAAGATGATTATTTTCCATCAGTAAGTTCACTAAACACTGCAACCACAGTTTTGTTCGTTAAATGAAAATCAGTCAGGCTAACTGGTTCTTCAAACTATAACCTGAAGAAAATGGTCTGAACTGAAGCTGTGGTGCCCATTCCACTTTTGGCAATAAGGAAATGCATAGCACCCCCTCCTCCATCTTCACCTCCATCCTTACCAGTCTAGAAGAAACTACACCCGTGTTAACTTGTTTTGCCTCTATCATTACTCAGCACTACCATAACTCACAGTCACCGTGTGTGGTACTACGAGACAGGATGGGCCAGGGCCAGCATGTTAACTTCTGTAGGTTTATTTTTCAACATGACACATACATTTCTTCATATTTTGTTAAGAAGTTTACTAAACTAAAAAGTTTTAAAACAGTATATATTAGGACAAGGAACGTTTTTTAGGACTTGGGTTTCCTGGTTCAGCTGTACGAGAGGAAATGCGTATACCTCATCCTCAGAGGTAGGTCAGCTGATGTATGTCCTTCTGATGTATTTCAGTCCAATCCAGCAAGAGAAACCAGACTGGGTGTCCCTAAAGACTGATCGGTCTATCCATCCTCCACCAGAGTTTAAAGATGCAGACCTTACACCTGTACACAGGTAACAGTCAATAGTAGTTCAACCATCAGATTCACCCATTCTTTGCTCCATACATGGATTTATTGGACATAGCATCTTACTGCTGCCTTCCAGTCAGAACATATATCCCATTTACCACATGTAAATCACTCTATTGTTTTTATTCTATATTCTGTGTTGACAGAAGTACTATTAAATGATGGCAATGAAGATTTATTTTATATTTAAAATGGCCTGTACCCCTACACATCCTAAGTATAGCAGGCCTTTTTAAACCTTGGCTAATCTATTTTCCCCAAGTGCTTCGTAAACTTCTAAAGAGTTGATTAAAGTTTATAATCAGGTTTGGTATTTTTAAGGTAGGGTGTTAAAGCACATGCTGAGTGTAGTGGTAACTTCATTTGTATAAAATACCCAGAAGTCACTGTTGTGTTTTCCAACCCCTGTGAAAGTGAGAATTAAACACAGATACAGAAAAAGCTCAAACTATTTTTATTGTTTTCCAGTCCAACCCAGGAGGACAGATTAGACTGTCCAGCTCTTACACTTGAGTCTGCGCAGAGTGATGCACATATTCATCGGGAGTTTGAAGATGGAGAGGCCCTAATGGGATACAGGTAACAACTCCTCACAGTCACAAGTACCCCGTACCCTGTACCCTGGATATATGTTATAGAACAGCCTAGCCTACCGTTCACCCAAAACCACAAATCCTGCTTCACATGATTCATCATCACTGATATACTATATCTGTAGTATTACTAGGGTGGTTATATTCTTTAACCATGCTACAAAGATTCGTCTGATGATAAGCAGTTATAAGCAATCACTGATGCAGACCAATAACAGAGTTCAGTATAATTTCTTCATGTGAAGTTTCTCAAAACTGAAGATATAACACTGAAGTTTTTATTTCTAAAATTAATAGGCCCATACAGACAAGAAACATGTGTAAAGTGTTTGTCAACATATCCACACCAGAACGGTTTTGTTGATTAATGTAGTTTAGTTTGTAGAATCCTCTTTATCAAGCCACATAAACATGCTGGGCCTTTATAGGCTTTATGTGTCATATGGAGGCAGAGTCTGTGGGGCTGTAAAAAAATAAATTCTAAGTTTGGTTTGAAAAACTCTACAGTACAAAATGGATGTGGTCTGTCAAATCCAATCTAAAATGATAATCCTATAAGATATAGGATAATATAAAATATCATGGTTGATATTATCAAGAGTTGAGTCTCTATTATTATGTTTCCAAAAAACATAATAGATGAACAAATGTAATTAAATAATGTAGGTCATAGCATTGTATAATTATTTATATATTCTTTAAGTACTAAGTATTAAAAAATTAATGTATAAATATTTATATTTATTATTTTTTAATAAATTATTTAATTTAAATGAGTTATTATTTAATCCATAGCAATAATTTCTTGAGATAACTGATCGTTGAGGTGCAGAGGCAGGATGCAATTAATAAAATGTATCAACAATAAAATGGGTCCTTCTCACAATTAGTTTGGTTACCCAGCTACACTCAAGTTCAGATGCATTAATATTTTTCCTGTCCTGCTTCTTTATTGCCAATTTATATTACCTCCATAGAGAACCACAGAAAAGACCATTAGGAGCCATACAGCGGATTCACCTCTCTTTGCTAAATATGAAAAATATATTCAAGGTTTTGGACATTTACCAAGATTAAAATTAAAACATTTTTCATTCTTTGTCATTTTATTACCTCACAGATCTGGTCCTGTGTATGCTAAAAAAGAAATCTCCCAGGACTTTAAACTATCTCTGAAAAACAAATACCAGTGTTTGAATGAGAAGATAACAACTCAAGGAAACCCAACACTTCTCAACGAGATCTACACAGAGCTCTACATCACGGAGAGAGACTGCAGAGAGGTCAATAAGGAGCATGAGGTACGACAGGTCGAGGCAGCATCCAGGAGAACAGCAACAGAGGACACACCAATCAACTGCAACGACATATTTAAGCCCTTATCTGAACAGGACAAGCCCATCAGGACTGTACTGACAAAGGGAGTCGCTGGAATTGGGAAAACAGTCTCTGTGCAGAAGTTCATTCTGGACTGGGCTGAAGATAAAGCCAATCAGGATCTCCAGTTCATATTTCCACTTCCTTTCAGAGAACTGAACTTGATGATGGCCCAAAAACTCAGCCTGCTGGACCTTCTTCATAAATGTGTTCAGGAGACAGAAATAGAAACGTCCAGCCTGCACAAAGCTCTCTTCGTGTTCGATGGTTTAGACGAGTGTCGTTTACCTCTAGACTTTCAGAGCTCTGAGAGCGTGTGGGATGTGACTGTATCAGCTTCAGTGGACGTACTGCTGATAAACCTGATCAAGGGGAATCTGCTTCCCTCTGCTCTCATCTGGATAACCTCCCGACCTGCAGCAGCTGATCAGATCCCCTCCGAGTATGTGGATCGAGTGACAGAAGTACGAGGCTTTACTGACACACAGAAGGAGGAGTACTTCAGGAGGAGAATCAGTGATGAGGACCTGGCCAATAGAATCATCTCACACCTAAAGACATCTAGGAGCCTCTACATCATGTGCCACATACCTGTGTTCTGCTGGATCTCAGCCACTGTTCTAGAGAGAGTGTTGGGTGAGGCAGAGAGTGGAGAGATCCCCAAAACTCTGACTCAGATGTACACACACTTCCTCATCATTCAGACACAGATCATAAGGGAGAAGTACACACAGATCCAGGAGACAGATGAAGAGATACTTCTCAAACTGGGACACCTGGCCTTCCAGCAGCTGATGAGAGGAAACCTGATCTTCTATGAGGAAGATCTGAAAGAGTGTGGCATCCACATTCAAGAAGCCTCAGTGTACTCAGGTGTGTGTACACAGATCTTCAGAGAGGAATCTGGGCTGCTGCAGAGTAAGGTGTACTGCTTTGTTCACCTGAGCGTTCAGGAACACCTGGCAGCTCTGTATGTGCACATGACCTTCATGATCCAGAGGAGAAACGTGCTTAAACAGAACGTCCTTTTTAAACGGAACAGCCTGAAAAAAAGCATCTCGGATCTTCACAAGACCGCTGTGGATCAGGCCTTACAGAGTAAGACTGGACACCTGGATCTGTTCCTTCGATTTCTTATGGGTCTCTCACTGGAGTCCAATCAGACTCTTTTGCAAAGCCTAGTGACACAGACAGGAAACAGTTGCCTTAGCAAAGACGAAACGATTCAGTACATCAAGAAGAAGATCAGAGACAATTCGTCTGCAGAGAAATCCATCAATCTGTTCCACTGTCTGAATGAGCTGAAGGACCATTCTCTAGTTGAGGAGATTCAGCAGTACCTGCAGTCTGGAGATCTTCAAACAAGCAAACTTTCTCCATCCCAGTGGTCGGCTGTGGTCTTTGTGTTACTGACATCATCACAGAAAGTTGACGTATTTGATCTACATAAATACACCAAATCATACAGTGATTCGGACGAGGTATTCCTGAAGCTGCTGCCTGTGGTTGCAGCATCCAGAACAGTGCAGTGAGTATTGCTGAGTAGAACTGTTACACTCACACAGCGCTAGAAACACACACAGACCACAGGTGTTCACTGTTCAGTTTCTAATTCATTTCTAACCACATCAATGTAAACATGCAGAACTAATTACAAGGATGTCCACATACGGTTCAGAGTTCAGTCACATGTCCTGAACGCACCAATCACACTTCATTTCCCTGATTAGGCTCTGCTGAATTTAACTAGACTCCCCTGCACCTCATTTCCCCTTCAGTACTTATACCCATCTGTTACAGTCCCGCTTTGTTACGTATTGCCAAACCCTGTTTGCATGCTCAGCCATCTCTCAGTATTTCTGTGATTGCTATCTCTGGTTCTGACTCTTCCTTGTTCTCTGACTCTCTCCCTCTCGGATTCTCCCTTCTGGTTTAGTTCCCTTGTCTGATTGTTTCTGATTTTGGCCTCCCTTTGATCTCTGGATCTCTCTCTGGTTTCTCCTCTGATTTGTTTCCCTGTTTATCTGACTCTCTGGTTCTTGACCTCTGCCTTTCTTTCTTACTTGTCAAATAAATACTCTGACTTTTAGCTCGGTGTGCGTCGAAGTACGTTTGTTATTGGCACATACACTGTTGAACTCTCACTTAAAACGAGTGCACAAAAATGTAGTTAATTTTTATTTAATTGAGATTTAATCATTTATATTGTTTTTTATTATTTTGCATTTTGCTCATTGTCTGAGCCCAACTAAGAAATCCAGAAAGGTAATACATACAATCAAATACACGTCAATTGATTAATAATTGATGTCTTTCAGAGTCCTGAGGTTTAATTTCGATCAAATTATCAACTTTCTTTAGACGTAGACTAGTGATAACAGGTTTAGACTTACCCAGTGCTTGTACTCAATAGGAGCATGTGGTTATATGGGCGAGGGACCTTTGTGATTGCAAATTATATGATGTAATGTATCCCTTACATTAAAAAAAAAAAACAGTATTACTATTCTGATACTGCATCATGTACCTCATAACTAACATACTTGATTTCTAAAGAAACACTGGGGGAGTGGATGCAACTTCCTAAAAAACATACAGTGTATTTGCTTGACTTTAATAGGAGAAGATAACATCATGTAAGTTTTCATGTTAGCCTTTCACATGTTGTGTTTTTGTGTTTCAGTCTTACAAGTAGTAATCTGAAAAAGAAAAGTTGGACAATGCTGGCCCAAATGATCAGCTCAGAATGCTCCAATGTGAGAGAGCTGCATCTGTCTAGGAACGAACTAGGGGATTTAGGGGTGAAGCTGCTTTCTGCTGGGCTGGAGAATCTTCAGTGTAAACTGGAGACACTTTGGTAAGATCCAGTGACTTCATTTTCATTTCAACATTGAGGAAAGACACATTTCTAATACAACCCAACTCATTATTTCATCACCTGATTATTGTTTTGCTACATAATAACCTTAACCTATAAATATGAGAGATCAAATATTATCACTTACTGTATCAACTTTCTTGAATAAGGACATAAAAACATAAGGAACAAGCTATACGTTTTTCATATTACTGTGGAAGATTTGGGCAGAAAATTGACCGATCTTACCCCCTCCCAAACTTCACATTGAAGACTTAGACAATGTAGTTCCAATTAAATTCATCTGTATCCTGAACTATAGAATGTGACATTGTTCTGTCTGCAGGTTGTTGGATTGTAACATCACAGAAGAAGGCTGTGCTCCTCTGGCTTCAGCTCTAAAATCAAACCCATCTCACTTAAAAGTGCTGGATCTGTCTAGGAATAATTTAGGAAATACAGGAGTGAAGCTGCTCACTGCTGGACTAATGAATCTTCATTGTAAACTGGAAACATTAAAGTAAGATAATCTTTCTGAGAGTCGTATATGATCTGATCCTCAGTTAGGCTTGTTATATAGGAATGTAAATAAAGCTGAAGCTGTATGTTCATCTGCAAAATTCTATGGAGGACAGTCAGTTGATATATTACATTAGCAAATAAATACATTTGTGCTGTGATTGTCCTAGAAGACTGTTGATGACTGTTGTGACTTGTTGATGCCATTCCCGGCTTAACTGTGTGTTCTTAAATAAGAGTAAATAAAAAAGTAATAAAAAGTGCCATTATTCTCTCTGCAGGTTGGAGTGCTGTAACATCACAGGCAAAGGCTGTGCGGCTCTGGCTTCAGTTCTGCAATCAAATCCTTCAAACCTTAGAGAGCTGAATCTGTATGGAAATAACCTTGGGGATTCAGGAGTGAAACTGCTCTCTGCAGCACTGGAGAATCCTCACTGCAACCTACAGATACTGTGGTAAGATCAGAACAAATTTAACAAAGAAACTCAATTGTTTTTACAGTATCATTCTGGGAAAAAATACTAGATGGTAGTATGTTCTATATTTTCTGCAGAACTACAAAAATGCATGAACACTAGGCTAGAAATAGTTCTCAAATGAGAGACAACTACTTTTGTGACTGTGTGTACATGTGGAAAAAGCATGTGGGACAAGATTTCATACTTCAGGTGTGGTAATCATAGCAAAATAAGTCAAGTCAAGTCAAGTCGAGTCACTTTTGTTGTCATTCCATGTATGTATGAGTTCACAGTGGAGTAAAATTACATTCCTCCAGGAACAAGGTGCAGCATGGAACAACAGAGTACAAAGTGCAAACATGCAGACATATGTGTGTGTAGACAAAAATTAAACTAGAAATTATATATAAATAATATTAATGATATATTAAACAGACACAGTAAACAGACAGGACAGTGCAGCTCCAACACAGCATTCATTTTCAGACATGAGTGGTGAGGACTGATTTAACAACTTCTGAAAAGAGTCCAGTTTGGCCATGGCAATTTTTTTTTTCAGAGATAGTTACGGTTGCTAGGCTATAAAGGACCAAATGGGTGAACCAATTTACAATAGCTAAACTGACAACACAACAGACAACACAACATCATAATTTGTTTATTTAATGACCCTCACAAAATTTTGATTTTGGGACATATTGTGTTTGTCAAAACAAATATTTAAGTATTTATACTTTATAGGCTCCGCTACTGTAATATCACAGACGAAGGTTGTGCTGCCCTCACCTCAGCTCTGCAATCAAACCCCTCACATCTGAAAGAACTGCATCTGTCTGGAAATAAACTAGGAGACTCTGGAGTGCAGCTGCTCTCTGCTGTACTGGAGAATCCTCTCTGTGAACTGGAGATTCTGTGGTAAGTCACACAAACAAGTAACACATATTCTGTGGACATTTACATTTACATTTACATGTAGCAGTGGAACTGAAGCAAGGACTTCCTGTGCACAAGTAAAACACAAGGCCAAAATTTGCCCAACGGTAACACGAGATTTAACACTGGAACATTGTTAACTGGTTTTAAAGCCCTAGTGTTGTGTTGCCTTTATCCCTCTTTGAGATTTCAAAGACCCCTGTGAAAGTTTTTTACCACATTAAAGTTTTAAATGTTTCCCCAGACATGACCATAAAACATTATTACTGCACTAAACAATGAATTCTCAGATTATATGTTATATTTACCTATTGTGAATTTTCATATTTAAATATAGTTAGTTTTCAACACATACCGTGTGTGATTGGAAATACTACTTCAAAGATCTGTCTTAACCAGTTCTAGGACATTAATATATGAATATACCCATAACATATACCTATGAATTATGTTATCCAATAAAGGCGGACATTCTGTCAAATATGTCTGCTTATATTTGTATATGATAATACAAATTAGACATTGTCACTGGTAAAAATGCACAATTGTCATGCTGCATTGGGCGAACCATGAACCCACAGTTATGGAACAGCTCATAGACATGTCAAACACAATTAGCTGAGATTTACAGTATATAGATTAGTATATATTAAAGTATGTCAATATTGTTTTTTAGATCATTAACACTTTTTGTTTTAAGTATTGATAAGCAGTTATAAAACATGGCAAACATTAGCTTCTAAATATTATATATATAAATATGTACTGAAGCTGACAGGGTGCATGTGGACTGATGGAATAGATCAAGTAAGACATAACATAACATAAAAAATCTGAGATATAACAGTATAAACACATCTGCTTACTGTTAGATTAACAACAGGTCACTGTTGTCCATCTTATTTATGTATCGTAACTGCTCGTTAATGATATTAAGGTGTTTATGATGTAATTAATAATCATTGGTAAACTCTTTTTAAACAACTCAGACTCTTTATAAAGATGTGGCACTGTCACATCTTATAGAACATAATTCTAAACTGAATGGCGTGCTATGTAAACTAAAGACTGAAAGTGTGTCATGGTTCTCTCTTCAGGCTACAGTTTTGTAATATCACTGATAAAGGCTGTGCTGCTCTGGCTTCAGCTCTGAAATCAAACCCCTCACACCTGAAAGAGTTGGATCTGTCTGGAAATGTCAAAATAAAGACAGGACATGAGCTATTGTTGGCGCTTAAGTATGATAACCATTACAGACTACAAAAGCTAAGGTAGGTAAAAGTAATGTGAGATAAATATGTACATATACAAAATATCGTTGGTTAGCTTTCATGACAAGAACTGCATATTTTTTTGTTCCTTTTCACAGACTGATAACTGATGCCACGAATAAATAATGACTGAAGAGACCAAGTCATGAAGACATGGAAGTGGTTTCTGAATGTGTGTGCATAAATCTGTTTAATGAATGGTGTTGATTGAACACATACATATTTTTGTAAATGCTGAGCTCAACAAATCAGTTTACAAGTAATGAATATGAAAACTCACATTTCACAGCGCAACGGATTACACCTCCATAAACACAGACACGCATGGCTGGTGCTAGTGGTAGAGACACACCTGCAGAAGCTGGTTTGAGCATATGACTCCGGTTCATTAACACAGTGGTGGAAAATAACCTGTCTCTCTACAAACTGTGCTCAACGGGTGTTAAAATCCTGCCATCAGCCTCTTTTGCATAACATTTCAAAGCACCAACCAAAGCAGACAAATATCAAGTTTGTTTATTTTTTAGTTATGATGTTTTTTTTAGAAGTCATAAAAAATGTTGGTTGCATATTGCACTTTAAACCACTACTTCTGTTTACATTCAGGTTTGTTTGGTGTTGTCATGGTAATAGCAGTACAGATTATTCTATTAATCCATTTTTTTCCCAATATTTAGAATGACTCAATTTTTGGGGGTTTTAAACCACAGTATAATATATTTTTATTACATATTAATATTTTTTTTAAATAAAAATTAAAAACTAATTATATATATTATACTGTCTCAACATTGGTTTTTAATGTGACTTAATGTTTAATACAATAATTTATTTATTTTGTGAGTAGGGAAAAAAGAAACTTGAGAATTTTTAAAAATGATTTATGAACAGGAACTAGTTTATTTTCATCAGTATGAACTGGACTTTAACTGAGTTCATTTTCAGTATAAACTGGCATGACACTGGTGTGACGTGTTATGCTAGCAGAAAGATGAAGTCTGTGTAAATGGAGAAATTCATGGACTATGGAGTATCATCTGTCACAGTGACTCAATAAATGGACCATCTGATGGACTGTATGTTCACTGAAGAAAACAGACTTGCATGAGGACTTACCTGAGGATACATGATGATGGATATAAAAAGAGAGAGACCATTGTAATCTGTGAGCTTATCCAGAAAGGACATCTGTTTCACACTCATACACATTCTCTCCTCTGTGCACTAAACAATGTGCTTTTGTTGGGTGTTAGCAAAAATGTCCAATGAACTTTGAAGTTTTTAAAACAAAGTAAATTTATACCTATGCACTTTTCTCTAGATCATTATTTACATTTAAGCAAATGTGTGACTGACCATTTTAACCCTTTGTAAATGAATAAATAAACAAATAAATAAACACACAGTCTTATTCTTTTTTTTGAAACTCATGTTTAGACAACAATGTGAAATTCATCAAGTCATCAAAAGCTGTTGGCACCTTTAGTAATCAGAGCCTGTGCCAGCTGAAGTGCATGCTGGCATTAAGCTAAAGTAGTGACAGATGCTATTCATGCAAATACTTAAAAGCTTCCTGTTTTTTTTAGATTGTTTTAATATAATGTGTAATTTAAAAAATGATTAACACTTTATTTTAACTGCTTCTTAATGATTACTAAATTGTGCACAAGCATTTAATTGTGGTCTCTTAAACAGAACCATGTTATTTGTTAGCAATCTCGGGAGTGTATGTTAATGAATAGTAAGCTTCCAGTTGGAAGCATATTTGTAATATTATTGTGATAAAATGAAATGCCCAAAAGCCAGCTGTATGATCCATATAAGCTTACAAATTCCTTAAAATGGTTAAATAATAAAATACATTAAAAAGCATGTACTACAAAATCTTACTGTTACTAAAAACTTACATAAGACTTGGACACAACTTCCAATGAACTAGTTATGTTTGAAAGATCTTTTGAGTAATCTTTAAACAAAGTGTTACTAAGTAACTTGTGACCTCATTTCAGTATTCAGTATTTTGCATGTGTGCATGGCAGTACATATAGCAGTATACAGTAGAATGGAACATGTGCAATGTCAGCACAGCACATTTTCAGTACTTCTGTATTTTATAGTTTATATTATAATTTAAATAAACGTTGGTGAGCTTATAAGTGTCATGCTTTACTTTTCATAATTGTGCCGTCATGAAAAACATTCCATTTTGTCGCTTACAAAACAATTATAATGCAGCTGAAACTTTTTCAAATGTTTTGATGCGAATTTTACCTAAAATAATTCTGAGAAAATAAATTGAAATGCTAGTCATTACATCACTAGCAAACACATTTTCTTTTTATTCAAGAAAATAACTTTTTTAAGTTCAAAAACATAAAAAAAAAAAGATCGGTGTGCTTGCTTTGCGCCCCTTTCATTTCGACATATTATGCTCTTATGCACACAGGAACAGCAGATTTCACATAATGTGGTGGAGTTGAAATTATTAATGTAGTAGAGTTAAAATAATGGAAATATTTCAGTGAAGATTCATGGAAGAACTAAAGTACAATAACCTATTTCATTTACTTCATTACTGTCCACCACTAAAAAGGGATGCAATGTCACTCTGCCTTTGGGCTAAAGTGCTTTCTGTCATGACATAAAAATGTGAAAGAGCATTTTTTTAATAGAGATTTTTATTAAAACTCATTAAACATCAAAGATGAAAAAACATGAAAGACTGACAGCACTGTATTAATTATTACTTAATTACTTCATCATCTAAACTGCATATCCTCCTAGGTTGCAGGGAGAGTGCTGGAGCCTGTCCCAGTGCTCACTGGGCAGAAGGCAAGACATAACTTGGACAGGGTGCCAGTCCATCACAGGACACTGTATACTTTTGTATTTTGGTTATGAAAAAGGATCTGGTGCCGTTATTATTATTGGTATAAGTTATTTTTACAGGTGCAAGGTAAATTATGAGACAGACGGTGTGGCTTACTTTTAACAGATGCCTCTCTGGCCTTGGTTTAAATATAAAAATATTATTTTCATATAGGAATCTCTTTGCTTTGTTTTGCTCTTTGTCCACAACAGAAATATATTCAGTACAAAAACATGCAAATATGTAGACATATATTCACAGCAAATCCACCAGAATAAAAAATAAAATAAATTAGTAAATGAAATAAAGTACAATAATTCAGTTAACTTCCTATAAGCTTCTCAGTATAGTACCAACTGAATGTCTATATATCTGAGCTATATGACTGCCTGCTACAGTCCCATTTAAAAACATCCAGGGCGACTGCCATTTAACAAACTCAGATCTGCACATCTGCCGTTTCACCCTATAAATAACATGTACTCAACTTACACACAAACAGAAACATACTAATATGTACTCAGAGGGTGTTAAAAACACTTCTGTATGATTTTAGTGTGTTTTAAACACCGAGCTCACCTGCAAAACAGGGTAGAAATGATAAGACAGATGATGTGGCTTGTTTTCACGAATGCCTCTCTGATCTGTTTTGAAATTTTGAGACCGTAGATAACCACAGCACAGCCAACGCTAGACTGGCCCCTACACATGAGAACAACAGGCTTGCATGCCCTCTAAGAGAACATTTGCAATGGAAGTGCATTTAGGAGAAGGTCAAATTACATACAAATATTTGTAATAAATAAAAACACAAATGTGACCACAACTCTTGGGATGTGTACGAGTCTTGTGTGTCCATCTAGGCTCCATCTCCATCCTCAGCAGTATTTTGA
This sequence comes from Prochilodus magdalenae, assembly GCA_024036415.1. Lineage (NCBI taxonomy): Eukaryota > Metazoa > Chordata > Actinopteri > Characiformes > Prochilodontidae > Prochilodus > Prochilodus magdalenae. Next base: position 41,264 of record JAMWET010007445.1, on the reverse strand, counting down.
GCCTCTCACTCAAAACAGTATACATGAGGAGAAGAGAATTGTGCTGTTTTCCATGTGCATGCCCCAAGAACAGGTGCCAGTTTTAGTCAGGTGCCAGTTACATACACAACACATGGGCAAAATGCTCCAGAACTGTCCGACACCAGCACAAAAAGTTTAACATATGGGGCGCTTCATGTCTCAGTCTGCTGCTGGAGCTCCACACACACATTTAAAAGTCACACCAGCAACATCAGATTCTGAAAAAACAACAACAAAAAACTTTCAATATAAAAATTAAAAGTATGTGTGTATGTTACATATCTATATGATATCATTATTACTTACATTAGCTCTTTCAGTCTGTAGTGTTCATCATGCTTAAGAGCTAACAGCAGTTCGAGTCCGGTCTTTATTTGGAGATTCTCATGCAGATTCAGCTCCATCAGGTGTGAGGGGTTTAATTTCAGAGCTGCAGTCAGAGCCACACAGGCTTCATCTGTGATATTACAATCCCACAACCTACAGGGTGAACAAGGTTGGTGTCTGATTTAAATGCCTACAGTCCAAAGGCAAGTACATCTGTTTTTAAACTGAGCAGTAGTTAATGTTAACATGATACCAGATTTACACCAATTTTTGCTAATTTTGATGTAAAGTTAATATAGCATAGCAACATTTGTGCATTCTGTTGTCTTTGTTCAGTCATTTTGAAGTGCATATATATATATAAAAGTCAAAAGAGTAGTGATGTAGAATTTGAGTTCAGTCTGAAGCACATTAATTAAAGATCTTGGTCTTTTTTTGTCTGAACGTGAACGCATATCATAAAGGTACTCAGACATTACATCAATGCACTGCATACCTTTCATGGGTTTATAATACATTCTGCAGTTGAAGTGGCTAAATAGGTTAACTTCAAATAATGGCACTGCTGTAAGGTAGCACTTACAAGTCCTTGGGGACAGTCTTTAATGATCAAATTTGAGGACAACATAAAGGCCAAGACTAGCAATGTATTTATTTCCTTAGAAAACACCTATTTTATACTTTTTTTATTGCTCTTTCTTGAGGGATTGCTTCATTTTCCCTTAATTGCTGATTTCAGTGACTGATTTTAAAAAGAAATCAAAATTGTCTACAGCAAATAATATCCCATGTGCTTCAAAACGACTGTAGTGATTTGCGAATCTCATAGATGCATATTCTATTCACTATGAAACAAAAGTCACATCAAATGATAATAGTAATTTCTAATAGTACACATTTCACTATTTAATAAAGAGTATTAACTCATTTAGAACTTGATGGCAGCAAAGCATCTTAAAGAAGTATGTGGTACTAATAGAAAAGTTACATGACTGGGTATAAAAAGAGTATGAAAGATGAAGTCTCTCAGCAAAAAAAGGCAGAGGTTCACCAATCCAACATAAAATTGCAAAGAATTTGAGTAGCCCACTAACTACAGTACACAATGTCATTGCAAGATTCAGAGAACCTGGAGACATTCTTATGTGCAAAGGACAAGGCAGACAGTCAATATTGGATGCCTGTGATCTTTAATTCTGCCCTGGAACACTTCCACAAATCATTGCCTGTGAACACAGTTCACCATGCAATCCACAAATGCACATGTATCATCCAAGAAGAAACGTTTACATATTTACTTATTTTAAAACTACCCAGAAAGATGATGAGAAAGAGCTATGATTAGATTTGTCCAAACTGGTACCCTCTAAAAAAATAGATACATAATAATTTTATTTAAAACTGAACTCACCATGATAAGGGAGTAATTCTATAGTCTGTTACAGGTCAAAATATAAACACACAAAAACTATAAACACAACAAACAGCATGATGACGGAAAGAAAAATTTATGAAGAGCTAAAACAAATACCCTCAAGACACTGATTATGTACCTACAGAATCAAAATGCCACACTGAGAATTAAGTGACTGTCAAAGAGATGATCTTACCAAAGTGCCTCCAGTTTACAGAGTGGGTTCCCCAGTACTTCACAGAACAGCTTTACTCCGGAATCCCCTATATTATTCTTAGACAAATGCAGTTCTCTCAAGTGTAAGGGATTTGATTTCAAAGCTGAAGCCAGAGCAGCACAGCTTTCAGTTGTGATATTGCATTCCCTCAACCTGCAGAGATAAAATGAGATGTTCTCATGATGTAGATGATCATTTATTAGGAATATAAGAAATGTTTAGTGTTTAGTGAGACAGAGGAAGTAAATACAACTGGCTATTAATGTATAACTTAAGGACAGCCTACGGGTGAGAAAGACTAAGTCTCAAATCATGATTACAATCACTGGTTTACATCAGCTTTTTGAAACCATGTCATTACTTAAATTGCTTAACCTAATTAGAAGTCCTTAATTAATCCCCATTTTTTGTAATGTGTCGCAGGCCTGATATTCTATGATAAAGGAACTGGACTCTAATCTTTAAACAATATATGTTTATAAATAATTCATTAACAAAGATCTGAAACTTTTGCCAGAGCATATGTAAGAACATGTGAACTAGATCATGTGTTGCTCTCTGTAAAAATGATCTTACCTCAGTGATTCTAATTTACAGAGAGGATTCTTCAGCCCATCAGTGAGCAACTTTACTCCTGAATCTCCTATTTTATTTTGAGAAATATGCAGCTTTCTCAGCCTGGAGGATTCCGAGATGAGCACTGGGACCAGACCTGCACAGCTTTTCTTCGTCAGTTCACAACGTAAAAGACTAAAGAAAACACAATTCTAACATTAGCATGACTGATATGAGCAAAATAAGCTACATATGATGTTCAGACATACGACTACAATTACTTGGTTCCATATTTCACTAAAAACAGCTTTACTTTCTTATCATGTTTCTATTATTGTGTGTATCAGTGAAATTAAATATCACTTACTTGGCTGTTCTGGATTCTGCAACTACAGGTAGCAGCTTCAGAAGAACATAATCTGATTTTCCATAATTCCATAAAATAAATTCACCAAACTTTTCTTCTGATGACAAGATTATATAAACCACAGCTGACCACTGAGAGGAGGAGAGTTTTCTTTCATTTGATCTGTAACGCTGCAGGCACTTTTCTACTTCCTCAACCAGGGAGTGATCGCCCAGTTCATTCAGACAGTGGAACAGATTCATGAATTTCTCTGGAGATGAATTCTCCCTGATCTTCTTCTTGATGTACTGAACCGTTTCCTCTTTGCTGCAGGAGCTACTTCCTGTCTGTGTCTCTAAGCCTTGTAAGAAAGAATGGTTGGACATTAGCGAAAGACCCAGAAGAAAGCGAAGGAACAGGTCCAGGTGTCCATTCGTACTCTGTAAGGCCTGTTTCACAGCGGTCTTGTGAAGATCTGAGATTGTATTTTTCTCTCTCAAGAAACTACACAGTCTAAAGGGCTGACTCTCCCTAAGCACATTTGTCTTCTGGATCATGAAGGTCAGATGCACATACAGAGCTGCCAGGTGTTCCTGAACGCTCAGGTGAACAAAGCAGTACACCTTACTCTGGAGAAGCCCAGATTCCTCTCTGAAGATCTGTGTACACACACCAGAGTACACTGAGGCTTCTTGAACGTGGATGCCACACTCTCTCAGATCTTCCTCATAGAAGATCAGGTTTCCTCTCATCAGCTGCTGGAAGGCCAGGTGTCCCAGTTTGAGAAGTATCTCTTCATCTGTCTCCTGGATCTGTGTGTACTTCTCTCTTATGATCTGTGTCTGAATGATGAGGAAGTGTGTGTACATCTGAGTCAGAGTTTTGGGGATCTCTCCACTCTCTGCCTCACCCAGCAACCTCTCTAGAACAGTGGCTGAGATCCAGCAGAACACAGGTATGTGGCACATGATGTAGAGGCTCCTAGATGTCTTTAGGTGTGAGATGACTCTATTGGCCAGGTCCTCATCACTGATTCTCCTCCTGAAGTATTCCTCCTTCTGTGGGTCGGTAAAGCCTCGTACTTCTGTCACTCGATCCACATACTCGGAGGGGATCTGATCAGCTGCTGCAGGTCGGGAGGTTATCCAGATGAGAGCAGAGGGAAGCAGATTCCCCTTGATCAGGTTTATCAGCAGTACGTCCACTGAAGCTGAAACAGTCACATCCCACACGCTCTCAGAGCTCTGAAAGTCTAGAGGTAAACGACACTCGTCTAAACCGTCAAACACGAAGAGAGCTTTGTGCAGGCTGGACGTTTCTATTCCTGTCTCCTGAACACATTTATGAAGAAGGTCCAGCAGACTGAGTCTTTGGTCCTTCATCAAGTTCAGTTCTCTGAAAGGAAGTGGAAATATGAACTGGAGATCCTGATGGGCTTTATCTTCAGCCCAGTCCAGAATGAACTTCTGCACAGAGACTGTTTTCCCGATTCCAGCGACTCCCTTTGTCAGCACAGTTCTGATGGGCTTGTCTTGTTCAGATAAGGGCTTAAAGATGTCGTTGCATTTAATTGGCGTGTCCTCAGTTGTTGTTCTCCTGGATGCTGCCTCGATCTGCCTCACCTCATGTTCATTATTAATCCCTACACGGTCTCCCTCAGTGATGTAGAGCTCTGTGTAGATCTTGTTGAGAAGTGTTGGGTTTCCCTGGTTTGATATCACTTCATTCAAACACTGGAACCTCTCTTTTAGAATGGCTCTGAAATTCTCCTGGACTTGCACTGAATCAGAAGTATGGCCTTGCCTGTGTGATGGTGAGACATATGGTGTGGTATAAGAACAATTTTCAGCTTCAACTTTAAATAAATTAAAAAATAAATTATATCACAATCCAACAGAATGCTTCTTTGTGTGCCCCATCTGTTATTCTAATCCTATTTTAACGTCACTTATTTTTAGTGTTCCTGATGATTAAAGTTTCAATTAAAGATTTTTTATGTTTCTTAAACGTTCTTGTGAACTACACCATTTTACGCAATCTTAATTAAAAGCACACTGATCTACATTTTAAATGTATAAATGTGCTGTGGACATTATTAAAACACTACAGTAAAAATCTGTAGCTGAGACCTGCAACATAATTCAGATTTCTTTCATCAGTAGTTATTAGTCACCTGTGTTCAGATGAGGGGTCTTCATCTTTGAACGCCAATGTATGATTCATAGACTCATTACTCCTCCTGGATACACAGCTGGGTCCTGGAGAGTCTGATCCCTCGATCTCCTGTAGACTATAAGAATACAAGGTATTTGAGAAATTGTTATTATTGGCACTTTGTGTTTTACAGACTCATCTTAACATTCGGATGTCTTTATTTTGTAACTACATTAAATTTGTTTCATCGTGGCGAAGCTGATGATTGGTGATTTCTGAAACGTGCTACTGACATGATTGAAAGAATAATAACATAACCGCTCTGAGCTTCAGTTACAGCAGTAGTTACTCTGATAAGTCGTTACCTGTGTTCAGATGAGGGGTCTTTGAACACCATTGGAGGATTCATAGACCCATCACTCCTCATGGACACACAGCTGGGCTTTGGAGAGTCTGATCTCTTGATCTGTAGTAGACTGTAATATTATACAATACAGGTGATTGTGTGGCCCATCTTGATACAGTAATGACTTTATTTTAGTTAAATTACAGTTTTTAAATTGTCCTAATTTTTGATGTACCTGATGTTTAGTGTTTCCCATTGAATACTTGCAGCTCTGGAAACTGTAAGAGCCCACCTGTAACTGATCAGGTTCTCTAGGTGTACAGGTTCTGGGTTTGTGTTGGTTCTGTTTGATTCTCTACACTACTGGAACCATGTCTCCCAAACTCCAGATCAGATATTGTATTAGATCTGTGTATTTAGAAAATCACTAATGACCTCCAGAAGCCTGTTTTTAGAACCATGCTCGCTGTGCATTTCACCCCAGCCACCGCTCGCCAGTCTCTCTGTAGGTCACTCGAGGTCATCTTACGGTGGGTAAGGGACATTGGAATGAGGTGGTGCTCATCACGGTCAGTAGAGAGTGGGTTTGGCCCTCTGCCAGTCTGTAGCTGTGTTGTCCTGTGTGTTTGCTGCTGGACCTTGTTCTTATGAACCAGACGCTCACTGTATCTGCCAGCAAAGCTAGAACCCAACTTTCGGTTCCTCACTGAGAACCTGCTGTACATGTGGAGATGCTGATTTAGGAAGACGCTGAAGGGGGCTCTGAGTTAATTGTGAGTATAAGTTCCCTATCAGATAGTTTTGATTCAGTTCTGCTTATATTATATGAGTGCTGGTCGACTACAGGACAGATGTTAGACATGTCTGCCAGAATACAGCCAGATGTGGGACAGCTTCCTACAGGGTTGCCTCATGTCCATGTTTGGGGCCAGTACCCACATGAATATTATGGACCAGCAATGTAGATGAACTAGCCCGGGCACTATCCAATAGTTCTACACACTTTCACACTGTGTGGGCCAGATGTGTGCCAAGGACCCAGACGTATACTGAGCCAGAACTAACCAAAGAATGGGCCACACCAGTGGACCAGACATATTTTGCTAATTAGGTCCTGTTTAAGAGAAATATTGTTCACAAATATATATGTGGTGTATTCATTGTGAAATGAGCAATGCACATTACTGGTCTGACCTATTCTGCTAAAAGGTGTGAATCAGCTGGGATTGTCCAGATGAAGGAAATCCATCTCTAAACAGTATTGGACGATTCATAGACACATCATTCCTCATGGACACACGGTTCTGGTGAGTCTGATCTCTTTAGCATAGTGTGTACATGCTGTTTTCCCACCCTAATATTCTATTTACTTTTATTTTAATTACATCACTATTTTTAAATTTGCATTTTTATCAAATAGAATTTGTGTGTTTTTTATGTGTTTTTAAATGTTTCTTGTGAACTGCACCATTCTAATCACTCTCACTTGAAAGCACTTTGATCTACACTTTAAAGGTATAAAACATGAGAAAGAGTAATAAAACTAAATCTCTGTGTACTGCTGTCTCAGCAGAAGCTCAATTCTGATTAGTCAATACCTGAGTTCAGATGAGAGGTCTTCATCTTTAAACACCATTGGAGGATTCATAGACGCATCACTCCTCATGGACACCATGCTGGGCTCTGGAGTGTCTGATCTCTGTAGTGGACTGAAATATTTATACAAGTTATTTAATTAATTATTATTATTGGCTAATGTCTTCTAATTACATTACCACTCTTAATTGAAAGCACTTTGATCTACATTTAAAATGGATCAAACATGGTACTGACGTTATCAGAACAGAAGGAACACTTGTAACTGAGAGCTCCGATATAATTCCGTCTTCCTTACAGCAGTAGTTAACTCTGATTAGTCATCACCTGAGTTCAGATGAGGGGTTTCCATCTTTGAACACCATTGGAGGATTCATAGACGCATCACTCCTCATAGACACACAGCTGGGCTCTGGAGAGTCTGATCTCTGTAGTGGACTGAAATATTTATACACGTTATTTAATTAATTATTATTATTGACTAATGATGTCTAATTACATTACAGTTTTTGATTTCGTCAGTTATTGATATGCCTTATGATTGATGAATTCTATTTAATAATTTCTTTCATTTTCATCATTCCAGTTTTCAGGTTCTTGTAACCTACACAATTGTAACCGCTCCTAATTGAAAGCACTTTGATCTACATTTGAAATGGATCAAACATGCTACAGACATTATCAGAACAGGAACAACAAAGGAACAATAAATTAAAAACTGAGAGCTCTGATATAATTCAGTCTTCCTTACAGCAGTAGTTAACTCTGATTAGTAATCACCTGAGTTTAGATGAGGGGTCTCCATCTTTGAACACCATTGGAGGATTCATAGACGCATCACTCCTCATAGACACACAGCTGGGCTCTGGAGAGTCTGATCTCTTTGTTTCTATTGGACTACACAAACACATGACATAAGTGATGTAGGCTATTTTTAGTTACTGCCATTTCATGTTTAATTAACCCATATCGTTTACATGCTCATGTTTATTTAACCTATATAATATTTGTAGGTTTTCTTCCACCCCCCATTTCATCTTTGAACATAGAAGTACCCCTCATGGACGCAGAGTTGGGTATCTGGATCAGACTACAGAGGATCATAGGCATTTTTGCAGGCATGTGAGATTTACATGCGGAATTTGAATATCTCTCTGAATCAAAAATGCTAACGAATCTAGATGTCACCGATAAGTAATAACAAAGGTGTGACTTGTCAATTTCATACAGAGCCACTGAGAGGACAAGGACGCTGTAGCTCACCTCTGGCTTAACGATGGGGTCTCCATGTGTGTGTCCTGTTGAGGAGTCTCCATCTTTAAAGTGGAGTGGTTAGTGGAGTTTCCTCGTCCAGATGACTGTTCATGGGCATATACCTGGACACTGGCGAGTCTCTTCTGCTAGAATGGACATTCCTAAAACAATGCCCGAAACAACACTGTTAATTATTTCTGTTGAGGTATGTGGGAATGTGTAGCTCCTTTGGCGAATACAGATGTGTGGTTTTACGGTATTAGGTGGTCAGTGCACACGCCCAGACCAGTGTACAGACCAGTGGTATGGCAAATTCTCATCAGCAAATATTAAATTCAAGAACGCCGCTGTAATTTCCTAATTCCTCCAGGTATAATATCATAATACTATAATTATAATAATAATTATTTTATAATAATAAATAATAATATAATAAATTATAAAGTTGTGCATGCTCTGATTCTAAAGAACACCATCCTGACATTCGCAGTCTACCAGCAGGATCTTCCATTGTCAATCAGAAACGCTGGTCCTCATGTCCTTAAGGATCAGGTAATACCAGTACATCAGGTTTTACGAGTCATTTCCTGGTTCATAGCATGGTTATGAAATACTGAACAGAAAAAATGTAAATATGAGCTTTGAATAGCCCACTGTTTTAAAACTTTAAGCTCTAATTCATTCTATTTTCATAGTTTATATGAAGAAGCTAATACGTCCAGTGGGTTCAGAATTACCGCGGTGCAGAACTGAACATGTTTTGAACAGCCTAGAGGAGGAAAGAATGTCTGACGTCCGGAGTCATTCTTCATCTAACTACTGCCTGTGTGCCTGTTCCTCTCTGTAGTTCCCTTTGCTTGATTACTCTCCAGCAGCTGGACTGTACAACCACAACAACCATTCCGACAATGCCCCCTTCTCTTTCAGCATTAATGATTAAAACTTCTCACCTTCGTAGTCCCGTCTGCACGGAGGTAAATAAAGGTCAGGCTGCACTGAGCTCTTTCACTTTCAGTTATACCAACCTTAGTCGATCCATCACTCTGTCACCCTTGTGCCCATATAAGGAATTCCGGGTCTAAGAGGAAGAATGAACAGAGCTTTGAAAACTGCCTCTGTCACACCCTGTGGAAATTAGACATGGTCCAAACCTGATACTTTTGTCCTCTGAACATTTTTCTCTCAACTATCACTGAACCGTCTGAATTATAAGGTCATTAAAAAGTTTACATTTGAAAATTGCTTACAATTGAATACATACATCAAAGCTACCGCACTCTGATCTCCGTAAAATCAATACAAGCTGTATAGTTTGCCAGTGTGGCAGTGTATTTGTCTGGTCCCATCAGTAATAACACCCCGAAGCCTTCTTTTGGCTCCTCATCAGCGGTGAAGGAGTGTCTCTGTGTAGCACACATTTCATTAGGCTGAATTAAATCTGGAAATTTTACAGAGGCCATAGAACAGGGGACGGTGATGCCTTCTGCTTATGTGACCTCATCTCCTGAATTTCCAAAGGGTCTCTAAAAGAGGAATGTTCCTGAGGAACCGTTTAACACAGCAATATGAGACTACACTGCTCCTCATCTTCATCACTAACACACTGCTCCTCATCTTCATCACTAACACACTGCTCCTCATCTTCATCACTAACACACTGCTCCTCATTACTAACACACTGCTCCTCATCTTCATCACTAACACACTGCTCCTCATCACTAACACACTGCTCCTCATCTTCATTACTAACACACTGCTCCTCATCACTAACACACTGCTCCTCATCTTCATCACTAACACACTGCTTCATCACTAACACACTGCTCCACATACTAACACACTGCTCCTCATCCTCATCACTAACACATTGCTCCTCATCTTCATCGCTAACACACTGCTCCACATCACTAACACACTGCTCCTCATCTTCATCACTAACACACTGCTCCTCATCTTCATCACTAACACACTGCTCCTCATCCTCATCACTAACACACTGCTTCATCACTAACACACTGCTCTTCATCACTAACAGACTGCTCCTCATCCTCATCACTAACACACTGCTCCTCATCACTAACACACTGCTCCACATCACTAACACACTGCTCCTCATCACTAACACACTGCTCTTCATCACTAACACACTGCTCTTCATCACTAACACACTGCTCCTCATCACTAACACACTGCTCCACATCACTAACACACTGCTCCTCATCACTAACACACTGCTCTTCATCACTAACACACTGCTCTTCATCACTAACACACTGCTCCTCATCACTAACACACTGCTCCACATCACTAACACACTGCTCCACACCACTAACACACTGCTCCTCATCACTAACACACTGCTCTTCATCACTAACACACTGCTCTTCATCACTAACACACTGCTCTTCATCACTAACACACTGCTTCATCACTAACACACTGCTTTATCACTAACACACTGCTCCTCATCACTAACACACTGCTTCATCACTAACACACTGCTTCATCACTAACACACTGCTCCTCATCACTAACACACTGCTTCATCACTAACACACTGCTTCATCACTAACACGCTGCTTCATCACTAACACGCTGCTCCTCATCACTAACACACTGCTCCTCATCACAAACACACTGCTTCATCACTAACACACTGCTTCATCACTAACACACTGCTCCTCATCACTAACACACTGCTCCTCATCTTCATCACTACCACCCTGCTCCTCATCTTCATCACTACCACCCTGCTCCTCATCACTACCATCCTGCTCCTCATCACTAACACACTGCTTCATCACTAACACACTGCTTCATCACTAACACACTGCTCCTCATCACTAACACACTGCTTCATCACTAACACACTGCTCCTCATCACTAACACACTGCTCCTCATCACCAACACACTGCTTTATCACTAACACACTGCTCCTCATCACTAACACACTGCTTCATCACTAACACACTGCTCCTCATCACTAACACACTGCTCTTCATCACTAACACACTGCTCCTCATCACTAACACACTGCTCATCACTAACACACTGCTTCATCACTAACACACTACTCCTCATCACTAACACACTACTCCTCATCACTAACACACTGCTCCTTATCACTAACACACTGCTTCATCACTAACACACTGCTTCATCACTAACACACTGCTCCTCATCACTAACACACTGCTTCATCACTAACACACCACTCCTCATCACTAACACACTGCTCCTCATCTTCATCACTACCACCCTGCTCCTCATCACTACCATCCTGCTCCTCATCACTACCATCCTGCTCCTCATCACTACCATCCTGCTCCTCATTACTAACACACTGCTCCTCATCACTAACACACTGCTCCTCATCACTAACACACTGCTCCTTTGACCATTGAGATCATGTACCCTAAGTGCTGTCTGGGCAAAGCAAGAAACATCATCAAGGAGGTTTCTCATCCTGATCACAGACTCCTTACCCTACTCCCATCAGACAGGTGGTAGAGGAGCCTCTACTCCCACCCCAGCAGCTTTAGGAGGAGCTTGTTTCCTGAGGCTGTGACCTTTCTGAACTGCACACCGCCACTTTAACTGCACTCACTGCACTGAACTGTACTTTAAGCCTCTCTGCACTGTTCATAACTACACAGTCTATTACTGCACTGTCCTTATCAGGACAGTTACTGTACACGCTGTATATGAACTCACTGTCATGTGTCCTTAACTCTGCATACACACCATATTCACTCCCATAGTACATACAGCCTCCATTAATCTCTCCACTCACTCTGTACATACGCATATACCCATCTGTATTTTCTACCGCTCCACTGTCCATTAGTGTACATACTGAACCTCTGCATCACATGCCATGGCTACTTTCCTGTAATATATATACAAACAATATTTTATTTTGCACTTTTGGTTAGATACTAACTGCATTTCATTGGCATTTCACCTGTACTCTGCAAAATGACAAAGTTTAATCTAATCTAATCTAATCTAATCTAATCTAATCTAATCTAATACTTGGTGCAAGTTCACTTTAAAAGTCTGAAGTAAAAGCTAAGAAAATTCAAAATGGTGGAAAACATGATGATTGCTTCAGCAAATACATGCATACATAATACAGAGGAATGCATCAGTACAAGTGACCAGCCTAAATGTAAAACTTGTAGGACTGTAATTAACCCATGACTTTATTGTGAATATTATCGTAAACTGTAGCTACTTGTTTTCAGTTCAGTGTGAAGAACTTCTGAGTAATAATTAATAATGTTGATGTGTTATAATGCTATATTGTAAACTTATTTTACATTATATTTTTTTAAAACCTAAATTATGATGTAGTAGTATATAGAGTGTAATGCAAAATGAATTATCATTGTACAATACTAACAAATTAATTTGTTCGTTTTTTTTATTTAATAAATTAATTATTTGGGTCTCGGCCTTGACTTGGCCACCCCTAGCTTTGGTCTTCACTTGAACTCAGCTATTAAAAATACAGGTCTTGACTTGAGCTCAGTGTGCCCTGGTCTTGACTCTACAGCAGTGCTTAAATATAATGTGTTAATATATAAGACAGAGTCAGACTTTCGTACACCTGATGGTAAAGTAAGTTAGAGTCAGGACGTGTGATATGGGTGGGGGGTGTTTTACAGCTGTGTGTGAATCCGAGTGTACAGAGTGCAGAGAACTGAACTTTGTCATTAGGGTGGGGATCGGGAATGTTTTCCTGCAGGGAAAGGGGTTTCTCTGATCTCAAGACCACTCGGCAGCTCGACAGGGGCAGCTCGATTATTTTTAGGGACATGATGACATAGCAGCGTTTTGAAATGAGTATTTACTCAGCGTTCTCGTTTATAAAGGTAAGAGCTCTATGTCTGATTTGGTCAGTAGTTTGAAACAGCAGCCCATCAGGAAACGACACTCACTTCATCAGCAGCTGCTGTAGGACAGATTACGTTGGTCCTCATTAAAGTAATGACCTCCTCTTCACTGAACATGTAGGAAGGATACAGTCCTTATATGGAGGTCCGTGTGCCACATGTTTGACTTTGATGATGTTTTATGAATTAATATTTGACCATTTTTCAAAGTAATGATCCATGAAGTGGTTCATGTGTTTGGCTCAAACAGAACAGCAAGATGAATCCTGTAGAGGAGTGTGAGGAAGACAGTTTCAGATCCAAGAAACACTCAGGGTAAGACCTCAATCTTCCAGGAGGAAACTCAAAACTGGTCTTTAATATTTATAACTGAATCTTTACATTTAGGCATTTAGCTGAGGCTCTTATCCAGAGCGACTTACAAGGTTATCCGTTTTGTGCAGTGTTGGGAGTCTTGCCCGAGGACTCTTATTGGTGTAGCTCAGCATTCGCTAGCTAGACTGGGATTCGAAACCCTGTCTCCCACACGGGCTAATAGCTCTCTGGGGGGTAGTGGGGTTAACTGCTGAGCCACACCAACTACACCACCTCTTTAACCTCCTCTAATGCTTCTAAATTATGGAACTCGATGTTTTTTAGACATGCAGGTTCAGTCCACACTTACAAGATTTAAAAACATTTCTCTTACTTAGCATTTAATTAAAATGACATTCTTGGTATATAAAGATTTGGTCTATGTATAATTTATACCGAACAGTAACGTTTTTAATGGCGCTATCAAGTTAGTCTAGTTCCTCTGTGTTTTAGTTCCCGGGTGTAGACAGGAACCAGACTGAAACCTTTTCTCCTGAGCTCCAAGGCTAGCGCCATCTGCTAAGAGCTAACCCCCTCTTTATCTGGATATTTTTCCACACGGGAGCTCGCTGACATCCCCCAGCTTTGATTCAGTTACTAGCAGTAATTTCAACTTAAGAGCAAACCACTAACAAACCACCAGTGCAGGATGTTCTTTTCCTTTGATTACTGTCGTTTTTGAAATCTTGTAGGTAAAACTACAGGTGTGTGACACCTATTACAGAAAAAAGTGTAGTGAGTGTTATTGTACTCAGCTTTGAAGACGAGAAGTTAAAAAGACTTAGCCAAGCTAGTTGGTATTAAATTTGAGACCAAATGTCCTCTATATGTTTTAGCATTAAAGAAAAATCATATTTTGGGTTTGGGGCATTTTTGCATAGGAGTGCACATATTTATAAATATGAAATGCTGATGTAACATTGCTGTGTATTACAGTTTCATTCAGCAGGAGAGATCAGACTCTCCAGCCCCCAGCTGCGTGTCCATGAAGAGTGATGCGTCTATAAATGTTCCTTTGATGTTTAAAGATGGATGCAGGTAATGTCTCCTCAGATTTGACCTCATTCAGATTTACCTGTGCTCAGTGCATTCTGTGTAGGGGTTTATACTGCAGAGCAGACTGCCAGTGGCCCCGAAGAAACGTGTGCTACAACAAGCCACAACAAACGTGTGTAGAAAAATGGGTTAATAATAAATTAAAAACGATGTGGTGTAAATCACTGATGTGGTTTTGCTTTGATACTATTTTCTAGAACAGTCAATCAGGAGAGATCAGACCGTCCAGCCCCCAGCTGTGTGTCCATGAGGAGTAACGCATCTATAAATGTTCCATTAATGTTAAAAGATGGAGACCCCTCATCTGCATTCAGGTAACACTGCTAATGTATACTGATTAGACTCACCGGTGCTCAGTGTATTCTGTGCAGGGAGACGTACCTTCAGATGTACTTAAGTATGGAGAGTACCAGTACTAAAGTATGGAGAGTAACAATACTAAAGTATTTACCTTCAGATGTACTTAAGTATAGAGAGTACCAGTACTAAAGTATGTACCTTCAGATGAACTTAAGTATGGAGAGTACCAGTACTAAAGTGTGTACCTTCAGATGTACTTAGGTATAGAGAGTACCAGTACTAAAGTATGTACCTTCAGATGTACTTAAGTACGGAGAGTACCAGTACTAAAGTGTGTACCTTCAGATGTACTTAAGTATAGAGAGTACCAGTACTAAAGTATGTACCTTCAGATGTACTTAAGTATGGAGAGTACCAGTACTAAAGTATGTACCTTCAGATGAACTTAAGTATGGAGAGTACCAGTACTAAAGTGTGTACCTTCAGATGTACTTAAGTATGGAGAGTACCAGTACTAAAGTATGTACCTTCAGATGAACTTAAGTATGGAGAGTACCAGTACTAAAGTGTGTACCTTCAGATGTACTTAAGTATGGAGAGTACCAGTACTAAAGTATGTACCTTCAGATGAACTTAAGTATGGAGAGTACCAGTACTAAAGTGTGTACCTTCAGATGTACTTAAGTATGGAGAGTACCAGTACTAAAGTGTGTACCTTCAGATGTACTTACGTATGGAGAGTACCAGTACTAAAGTATGTACCTTCAGATGAACTTAAGTATGGAGAGTACCAGTACTAAAGTGTGTACCTTCAGATGTACTTAAGTATGCAGAGTACCAGTACTAAAGTATGTACCTTCAGATGTACTTAAGTATGGAGAGTAGCAGTACTAAAGTATGTACCTTCAGATGTACTTAAGTATGCAGAGTACCAGTACTAAAGTATGTACCTTCAGATGTACTTAAGTATGGAGAGTAACAGGAGCATGGTTTATTACGGCTCTAATGTCCTATTATCATTTCTGGAACAGGACTCTTCATCAGCTCAGTGTAGGTGAAGAGACTCTAGTGTCTCTCAGTCCACCAGTCTTTAATAGAAGCTCATTCATTAGTCTGACACTGACGTCTGTTCACATCATCATCAGCACTGTCCTGTATCTGTAGGTCTCTGTTCACAAACATAACCCAGCCAAACACATGTACTTGGAACATGTGATTATATACATAAAGATTATATACATTCAGAAAAAGACCAGTCAGACAGCTGTGTGTATGTGGTTCTATACTGTGTCTATTTACCCACAAGCTGTCTGATCTGATTTCTAACCCCATCCTGCTCTACCTGCCTTCTCCTTGATGTAGTCCATGATAAAATCCATGAATAAGCTTCTTTGTAAGGAGGCATGCAGCGCCATCTGCCACCAGCAGGGGGCTGTGCGGGCCCAGGAGCTTCCAGGGTAATCAGCAATTACTAGATGCACCTGCCGAGTGCTCTATTTAAGACAGTGCCAAACTGCACGCTTTGCCACACTGTTTAGAGAGGCGAACGGTATGAGGAGAGGAGAGGAGAGGAGAGGAGAGGAGAGGAGAGGAGAGGAGAGGAGAGGAGAGGAGAGGAGAGGAGAGGAAAGGAAAGGAAAGGAAAGGAAAGGAAAGGAGAGGAAAGGAAAGGAAAGGAATTTTGATAAGTAACATAAAGTCCTCTTTAAATCCCCACTACTGCAGTAAAGGACTGGTTGGGCTGGTCCTGTATCCCTGGTCCTCCCCACAGAACCATACTGTGACACCTTCATTTTGACATGTTATGTTTTTACGTGCACATGAGCTGAAAGGAACGACAGATTTCCCATAATGCAGTGCAGTATACAGTCATATATTGGAGTTTGAGCTGTGGTGGAGTTGAAGTACAAAGTTGCCCAAAATGGAAATACTTCAGTACAGATACACTGGAAAAACTATTTGAATACAGAAACAAATTACATGTAACTCGTTACTGCCCAGGAGTCCACTGGAGCAGCCTTGTGCGTGTAGGATGGCTTTTCCCCCTCCCACTACTCTTATGTACGGCCTTTAGCTGAGGCTCTTATCCAGAGCGACTTACAACGTTAACCATATTACAGGGAGGCCAGTGTAGTGTTGGGAGTCTTGCCCAAGGACTCTTATTAGTGTAGCACAGCATAGTCCCTCAGACCGGGATTCAAACACCAGTCTCCCACATGTGGTGGTGGCTCCCTGGCAGGTCGTGGTGTTATCCACTGAGTTACACCAACCACTGTCAACATAGACATCTGTTAGCTGACATCTGTCACAGAACTGGCAGTCAGCGTTCTATACCAAGCGTGTCGAGCTGTCCCTTTACATTGCCTCAGTGGGAATTCAAATGCAGTGGCTGGCTTTCCAAGTCTTGGAAGACACATGCTAGACTTCATCATTGGAGTTTGTGGAAAATGGCTAAAAAACAAAAGAACAACAAAATGTGAGTCTCTAATGTGGTATTTCTAATTTACTCCAGATCAGCCAGTCAGGAGAGACCATACTTCCCAGCCCCCAGCCGGGTGTCCATGAAGAGCGAGGCCTCTATAAATGTTCCGCTAATGCTCAAAGACAAAGAACCCTCGTCTACACACAGGTAACATCACCAGATGTGAACTAATCAGACTTACCAGCACGGGATTTATACTGTAGCAGTCTACCACAGTTAGTTTACATAAATACATTTCTCAAAATTAAATAGTGACGCATATACAATGTGTCTCTATGCGTGTAGGATGGACTTTCCTCTTCCCAAAGAACTTTGCAAAATGCAACTCAGACATCTAATAGCTGATGTAACAGAATTGGCAGTTAGGTAGCTTTGTGTAGTAGCGGAGACGCGACTACACCCAACAAAATCAGGAAGCAAAGTTAAATCGGTTTAAACTGAAAGAACAGTGAAGCGCGAACCACTGATGTGTGGTTTTCCTGTTTTACTCTAGATCAGTCAATCAGAGGAGACCATACTTTCCAACACCCGTCTGGGCGTCAATGAAGAGAGATGCCTCTATAAATGTTCCACTAACGCTCAAGGACAAAGAGCCCTCCTCTGGACACAGGTACCGGCCCCTCAGTTCAGTCATCAGACCTGCCAGTACTGTGTATTACTGTATGTTCAAGGACGTGTACTGCATAACAGCGACTGATCTCCAGTCAGAACATTCCATTCAGATCAGACTCACCACTGCTGGCCTGTATATGGCAGTGGTAAAGTTGAGGGGTCCTCAACAAAGCTGCCAGAGATCTGTTTTAGAGAGATTCATTTAATGAAGCAAAACTAAACATGCTTATTAATGTTTATGGTGATCAAGGCTCGTTAATAAAGGTTAATCAGTATCCCTTTCAGCAGAAGATCCAGATACACAGCTGTAGGTCCATGTAGGCCGATGGACCCTATGGGTATGTGTTTTATACTGGCTGTCTGTGTCTGATTGGTTAACATGTTAACTGAACAGGTAACTGAACTTGTGCCATGGGTTTCAGTAATGATTATGCTTATCGTTTAAAGAAGGCTAATGCAATGAATCAAGAGATTCCTTAAAGGTCGGGTGCATGGGGGGCACCCTGTCGCGTCCTATAAGGGATCTCTACTTGGGTGCATTCAGGACTAGAACACACACACACACTGAGTCTGTTTTCATGCTACTTATTCTGGAAAACAAACAGAATCTTAAACGTCTTCTTATTTCATCGCTGTCCAAAGAAAAACAGGTATCTCCAAACTTTACAGGAGAGGCCAAAAACCTCATTTCATTTGAATAGATGTCAATGGAACCAGACATCTTACCAAGCAGTTTTTGGCCATTTCTGTTGCTCCATTCTTCATGAAATTCACACACAGCGTGAACAGCAGCTCATGTGATCAAATGAGGCTTAAAAGTAAAAATCAACAAAAATGGAGATACATGTTTTTCTTTGGACAGCGACGATTTAATCCTTATGTGGTGTGATGGTGGCAGACTACACTCAAAAAGGCTGTATATTACAAATACATATTTTAGGCAAAAAAGGAAAAACCATGAGCCTGGTTTGACTGTGCATGGAGTAACAGTACATTTATAATATTTATAACTGTATAACAGTTGTATCTATATTATATTTAGCTTAAGAGGGTTTTTAATTTGTTAAACTGTCTATTAAATAAAAGGCAACAGCACCTACCTGCTGCACAGGGTCCAAACTGCAGTCCACCACATGTTAGTAGGGGGCTTCTAAACACTATTAAATGATGCTACATCCTTTATAGCTCATGCACCTTTATATTTTAGCATGTAGGTGTCAAAAACACAAATAGGGAAATGGTAATAACCACCTGCATCCTGTAGATTATGTTTAATAAATTACTATGAAAAATAACATTTATATTGGTGTGTTGTGCCGCCATCTGACAGATCTGGCCCTATCACTGAGGTATCCAGGGGAGAGGAAAACAATACATGCCAGGACACGCCAATCAACTGCAACGGAGACATCTTTACGCCCTATCTGAACCAGGACAAGCCCATCAGGACGTGCTGACTTAAAGGAGTCGCATGGGAATTCTGGTGAAAACAAGTCTCAGCTGCAGGAAGTTTCATTCGGGACGGATGAAGATAAAAGCAATCAGGATCACACCTTCGGAGTTATAATTTCCACGTTCCAGTTCAGCAGAACGGAATTGTATGTAGCCAGGACCCAAACTAAACTCAGGGTACAGCCGACCTGGGACCTTCTTTCAATAAGATCCGTGTTACAGGAGACAGGAATAGAAAAGTCCAGCCACGCCTGCACCAAAGTATCTTGTGTTGATGGTTTAGACGAGTGTCGTGTGTTACCTCATAGACTTTCAGAGCTCTCGAGAGGGTGTGTGACTGTGACTGTATCAGCTTCAGTGGACGTACTGGCTCATAAAACCTGATCAAGGGGAAATCTGCTTCCCTCTGCTCTCATCGGATTCACCTCCCGACCCCTGCGCAGCAGCTGATCAGATACCCTCCGAGTATGTGGATCGTCAAAGTGACAGAAGTACGAGGCTTTACCGACCACAGAAGGAGGAGTTATTCAGGAGGAGAATTCCGTGATGAGGACCTGTCCAATAGAATCATCTCACACTAAAGACATCTAGGAGCCCTACATCATGTGACACATACCTCAACTGTGTTCGTGCTGGATCCAGCCATGGTCTAGAGAGAGTGTGGGTGAGCAGAGAGTGGAGAGATCCCCAAAAACTCTGACTCAGATAGTTACACATCACTTCCTCATTATTCAGACACAGTCACTAAGGAGAAGTACACCACAGCTCACAGAACACAGATCAAAGAGAA
This sequence comes from Prochilodus magdalenae, assembly GCA_024036415.1. Lineage (NCBI taxonomy): Eukaryota > Metazoa > Chordata > Actinopteri > Characiformes > Prochilodontidae > Prochilodus > Prochilodus magdalenae. The sequence continues at coordinate 21,089 of JAMWET010007445.1, read as the reverse complement.
GATATTCTCAAAACTGGGAACCTGGCTTCCAGCAGCTGAGAGCAGGGCAAACTGATCTTCAATGAGAAGATCTGAGAGAGTGTGGCACCACGTTCAAGAAGCCTCAGTGTACTCAGGTCGTGGTTACAAGATCTCAGGAGGAATCTGTGATTGCTCCAGAGTAAGGTGTACGTTTGTTCACTGAGGCCCTCAGGAACACTGGCAGCTCTGTATCCCAAGACCCTTCATGATCCAGAGGCGAAATGTGCTTTAGGGAGAGTCAGCCCCTAAAGTGGGGAACTTGAAAAGTAAACGAAATATAAAATCATAGATCTTCACAAAAGACACGCCGTCTGGATCAGGCCTTACAGGGTTCACACCCGTCACGAAATTCCTGTGTGTGTGGCCCACCACCGTTGTTCCTACCGCTATTGTTCCTGTCTGTGGTCTCTCCTGGAGTCCACAATCAGGATGCTGCTCTTGACAAGAGCTAACGACACAGGACAGGAAGCAGCTTCCACAGCCACTAAAGAGGTGAAACAGTTCTGTACGTCAAGACAGAAAGGACCAGAGAGCTAACCATCTACAGTACCGAAATGTACACTCAATACCTGTCCACGTTCTGAGTGCAACCTGGGCGATCACTCTCTGTTGAGGAAACCTCCAGCAATACCTGAAGTCAGCGATCTAAACAAAGTAAACTTCCATTGCCCACGTGGGCAGCAGTGGTCGTTGTGACTACTCGACCTCAGGGGATGGGACCGAGACGAATTTGTCTTCGGAAAATATGTGGCAATTCGAGGAGCTGCTTGTCTGAAATTCGCATGGCCAGTAGTCGTACAGCCAACTCAAAAGCGCAAGTAAGTAAAGATGAATAATAGCTTCACACCTGGACACTTGAATAAGATGTGGTACACACTCTAACCTTAATTTGAATATTTTCCACAGTGTCCCGCCAGAATCCCGATAACAGCAATAAATGGAGAACATCTGCAATTATGTTTATCGCATCGGCAGTGTACTTCAGCATCACTAATGGCAGCTGAAATGCCAATGTCATGGATCAGCATGGCTTCACAATAACACGCAAGCTCTAGTTGGTCAGTAATCTAGCTTTGATCACGTTTTATCACAACCTTAAGATGATACAGAAAAGTATTTTAGATTTTAATCATTTATTATAAATAATTAGAATGATTTAAAGGACACAAGAAACTCATGGCAAAAGCACCTTTCAGAAATGTTCCGAACATTAATCCCTAAACAAACCTAGATGGCCCCAATAGTGAAAAAGTGAAGCAGAGTTACCTTTCGATAGTCGGCTAGGGCAAAAAAAAAAACAAATCACATGTTTCAAGCCTCAGCGGATCAAAGCTAAATACAGTTTCACGCAGAGCAGAAAACAGTGGCTCATGACAACAAAAAGCCAAAGAATGTAAATTTTTGTTCTATGGTACTGTAGATGGTGGGGGTAGAACACTGCATTTACATGCAGAAGTCTATGGTCCAATAATCATGTGCACACAGGGAGTGATGTAATACTACCATGGGGATACAGATCTAGTAACGCTGTGCTGAAATGTGTGGCACATAGTTAATTACGACTCTGGATCGTTGACGCTCCAACTTGCAATCATTTTTAAAACTTGTGTTTTTATTATGATTCCAGTCCTTGCATAGTTGTTAACCGACAAGAGGAGAAGCGGTCACGACAGCCCATTCCACTGACCTCACTCACTGTGGTTCATTCAGTATATTCTCTCCTGTTCCTGCTACGCAGCGAGTTTGTTCCCTGTGAGCCACTATAACTAGGGCCTCGTGGAGAATGAAGCTGTGCATGTGTCTCCCACCTCATACTACTACCCGAAACAGTCACTCAGCACTGCGCTAAACTGGTCGAGGTTCACACTCCCAATGACTGTGTGAGAATCTTCACCCCGAGACATATTAACGGATACGTCTTATCGGTGGAGATTGCAACGTCGACGTAGAACTCTTGTAGTGTCTCATGCTCACACCACTAAGGTAGCGCTGTTTTTATTTTATCTTACAAGGCTGAACGAGAGGAAGAGGACGGATTGTGTGGACTAGTTTTGCCTGTCCTCTTAGTTGTGGTTCCTATCTTGTGCCCGTGTAAAACTGACGTCTAGTTTTACGTGTACAAAGGATACTCGACAAGGCTCACATGGATATTAAGTGTGGATCGATCGGAATAAAGCGCCCTGTCACTGTTATATGTTTAAGGCTCTAACCACGATGTGTTCTTTATACTATTCTAACTCTGGTTGTGTGCTATATTACAGCTCGTTGTGTTATAAATTGCTACGTTAAGGACTCTGCAGATGAAGGAGCTGTCTGTCGTCTGTTATGGCTCGCGGCTGCTGAAACAAGAACACATACCATTGGAGAAGTGTAGAAATCTCTATGGCGTAAGGTATCACACCCTCGATGTGATCCTCAGGAGTGAGTGCTGCTTTCAGCTGGACTGGAGGGATCATCACGTACATAACATAGAAACCACCGGGCATGTAAGATAACCTTAAAGTCCAGGGGTGGGAACAGGTTTCGACTCGGTCGACTATTTTTAGTCTGGGATGTATTTATTGGTTTCTCTTGTATATATATATGGGACACGGTAGCAGCCCACTCACACAGATTTTAAAGTTTAAGGCTTCAATAATTAATAGCCAAATTATTTCTGAGATAAGGTGTGTTGCATAAATACTCCTGATGGTTTTTCGATAAGGCGTTTCCAAAAAATAAATCCTTAAACTCTTACTTCTTGCCTAAACAGAAGCAACTTTTTAGCATTAGATAATTCACCAGAGCTATTGCATTAAGGTTCCTTAACTGTCATTTGCTTTAAGAATAGTGTTAGGAAAAGAAATGCTTATTTAAAGTTGACAAGCCAGGGATGGGGAACTGGACGATATGGTTTTGTATTTCTGAGGTTTTCACATGTTTCTTTGTAGGCTGCTAATAACTGTCAAATCACGAGGATAGAGACCGGTGTGTGCTGCTCTTGGACCTGCAGCTCTACCCTGAAATATCAAACCCCTCACACCTGAGACGAGTTGAAATCTGTCTTGGAAATGATCTAAGAGGATACAGGTATCAAACTGAATCTCTGCCGGCGCTGGGAACGAAAATTCCCTCACATGTAACCTGGAAAATACTAAGGTAAGATCACACATCATTTTGAGATCTGGTGGCTCGGACGTTGTTTTTTTATGGCTACTACTTCAGGAAGAATGAGGATTGAAGCATCAGAGATTTCTCAGTTTAGCACCAATGTCCCTGCTGGTATTCTTTACCACATACTGGTGCTCTTATCATTGCTTTTGTCATAATTGACTTTTCTGAGATTGCATTCAAGGATTCAAGAAGACTTTTACGTGCCTATTTCGCATCACATGTGGTACATGGCAGTGGATACAGAAATTTAGTAGTAGCTCAAGGACCAGTTAAGTCTGAAACCAAACAGCAGAGTATATAGTACAATGAAGTAAAATAGTACATTAATATTTACAATAGCTATATAATAACAAAATAGAGAGAGAACACGAGCAGACAGGAAATTTGAAAACGGTAGGCACAGCAAAGGGGGAGTGTATTTTATTAAACGTGGGCTGGTTGTCCCACAGTCATTGAGAATTATGGGTGGTACAACTGCCCTTGAATTTCATTCTCTGCCACCAATATTTTATGCAAACGTGTAAAATGATTTTTAAACAATATTTGTAAGATGAACTTCTTTGAATTAGCCCAATACATGTACCACTTCTCACCACTTTGCAACTAACGAAATATGTTGCACTGAGAAGGATAGTGTCACGGGCTTGCAAGCCTTGTTTGAGAACAGAAAACAGCCATTCTAAAGGATAAATAATAAACGCAGTTAGGAACATATAATTATTGGCAACATCTCATTCAAACTATCATCTTGGGCCAATTATGTTTGCCTTAAGACTTACACATACAAGAAACAGTCGTATCTCTCTCAGTATTTTGTGGTGCTGTTGGCCTCGCCATTTTACAGTGGTGGGTCGTTCTTTATGACATGACCTCTCTGATCGCATGGCAGTTGCGTTGGTAGAGGGTCCCCCGGCAGCTGACACCTGAATATCCTCCACCCAGCACAGTCTCTGCAGGCTTGGGGCCCTAGTGAGGGCTGGAGGTGATGAGCTCACTCGTCCCGGCCTCCGGCCAACCGTCCGAGCCACCACCAGGCCCGTACTTAGAATCCTCATTGACACACCATGTACAAAACAAAAGACCCATTATCTTGGTGCGCTGCCACGGGTAGACCTGCCACACACGCAGTGGTTACACTGGGGCCATTCCGATATCAAGACTAAAGCGCGGATTCGCCACATTGGAGATCCCATGGTGCATGCTTTTGTCCTGCACACACTTCTGAGTCACTCCTATGACAGTCTCGGTACGACCCCACCAGCGCACTGCAAGTGCGGTGATCAGGACAGTCATCTCCAGGTCACAAGTGGGTTGTTAGGGACAGTCATCTCTCAGTCACAAGGTGGGTCTTAGGACAGTAAGCTAACGGGCTGAATGCATGTAGTCTTTGCATTGGACAGAAGTCATTCACCAGTGTAATGACTAAGCTCAAGGCAACAGGATGATCATCAGTGAGCGCTCGTGTATGCATGTCAGAGTAGTAGGATGTGGTGTCCAGTCAGGTACACAGTGCGTGATCCTTGCTGTTATGTCACACTTACGTCATTCATGGGATGATGTGTGAAAACCCTGCAATCATTTCGCCCATTGTCTGTGTCTCATAATGTGTCAAAACCCTACCAACACCAAAGTTTAATGGACTGAGCTCCCGCCCCAGGAGTTACGCAACTATTTATTTTGACTAATGGATCGTCCTCTACTTATCTCATAGTATGTGATGCTACGACGCCCTGTGGTCGCAGTGCTTGCTATAAGTTATACTGTTATATGACACATGTGTTGAGGTCGATAGCTTTACCTTACCTGTGTCGTCGTTTGGTTTTTCAGGTTGTGCAGCTGTTCGAAGTTTCCATGCTTAAAGGCTGTGCTGCTCTTGCTTCAGCTCTGGAAGTTAAAACCCATCACACTTAAGAGAGCTGGATCTGCATGGAAATCATCTAGAAAGCTCAGGAGTAAAGCTGCTCTCTGCTGGGCTGAAGAATCCCCTCTGTAAACTGGAGACACTGAAGTAAGGTCACCTCTCAGGCAGTGAAATATAACTCTTATGTTTAGCAGAGCACAAGAATAAGTCTAGGGTAAATACACACAGCCCCTCATGCAGAAAACCAGAATTTTATATAGACCCAGGCACCGGACTTATGTAAAACATTATGGAGAGAGCAGTAAATTGGCATATAAAGCAAAGTGGTTAAAAAATGAAAACATTATCAATTAGTTATTATATTAAAATGTAAAAAATAATAGCAATGTATTAAAATGTTAACAATGTAAATTACCCACTCAGATAGGCAATGTTTGTGCTCAGTCTTTAGTTTGAGAAATGAGAGACCATGTTTTCATTTTTTTTATGTTTACCAGGGGTTGCCAATATTTAAGGAGAAGTAGTACTCTGTTTTATGACTTAGGTCACAGCCTGTTGAAGTTTCTGCTGAACTGATTTATGTTTTGAACAGAGAGTGAAGGCTGTTGTTCTCTCTGCAGGTTGTCCTTATTGTTAATATATCACAGATGAAGGCTGTGCTGCTCTGGCTTCAGCTTTGAAATCAAACCCCTCACACTTAAGAGTGCTGGATCTGTCTGCAAATGAAGATAAACATAAAGGAAGAGAGCTGCTGTTAGCTCTTAAACAAAATGAACATTACAGACTACAAGAACTGTTACTAAGGATAATTAATAATGATTTCAGATTTTTAAAAAAATTAGTGGCTCTTGCAAAATTAAAAAAAAAAAAAATATTTTGTAAATTATTTTTAGCTAATTTTTGTCCCAAAAGAATAAAATGCATTTATCAAATGTCAAATACAAATAATTAAGCATCAGCATGTTTAAATGTTGTGAATAATTATAAGCACAACAAATGTATTTTTTAATAATGATGCTCATTGGCCCCTTTTCCTATGCAAGTGGTGCATATTAAGTACATATTTGGAAGTTGACTAGGTTATTGTTAATTTAACTGTTATGCTGTTTGCAATTTGCTGCTCAGGTGTTCCATTGTACGTCATATTACTTGTTTATTTTTACTTACAAGTACACAGATAAAGGTCTAGAGTTGATTTTATTAGGCTGAAGAATTGAAACAAACCCACCAGAGCGCGATCAAAAACATTTGGTATGGCCCATTAGGCCTGGTACAAAAAGAATGTGCAAATGAGTTCGGAAATTTCAAAAGACCCAGAAAATTAACTGACAGCTGTGCTAGATGACAGAAGAATATTTTTCTAGTAAAAAAAAATCTAGTAAAAAAAATAGTAAAGTTCGAGAACACCCTCCTGAAAGTAGGTGTGGGCTATTAAAGTCAAAAATCAAGAGAGTAAATGTAGAGTTTACCACAAGATGTAAGTCTCAAAATCAGAAAAACCAGATTAGAAAACCTGTACAGTTCTTACAGACAACTAAACGTTTGCCAGAATGATGTGAAGACAAAAGGAGGCAATAAGAACATGCTAAAGAAGTAACTCCCTCATCCGTCAAGCGCGGTAGCAATGTTTCTGTTACAGTTGGAGGTAAAATACATGGACATCTTGCTTTCTGCACAAATTCACAAGATTTAAGATTGTCTGGAAGGAATGTGTTCTGCTGTAGAACTGTGAGATAAAATTATGTGTAAAAAAATTATGAAATATGTGAATAAAATTGACATAATTTAATAAGATTGTGTGATTAATTAAAATTAAATTAATATTAATCAATTTTAATATGTGGCCCATAAATTCAAAATCAAAGTAATTAGGTATAAAACACTGACTATTTAGAGTGCTTATTACCTTGATTTTATTTACATTAAATTAAATTTTATTTATATTTACTTAATTGTCTTAGGTAGGCTTTATGAGTTGTATATTGCAGATATAACTTGTTAGCTTGTTAAAACTGAAGTAAAATCTACCCGAAAAGAAGTGAGTGCAAATTTGTTTCAGGAAATTCTACACATTTTTTTCAGTGTAGAGGTACATGGTGGATATTTTCATTTCATTGTTGGGAGGGAAGAATAAACATACATTAAACATTTTAGTTATGTATATATGAATGTGTGTGTATGTACAGTATTGTGAGTTCTTTCATTTTTGCATATTTGACACTCTTAAATATTTCAGAATATTGGGTTATGATAACCCAATAACATGCCGTTTAATTTAATATTTAATAATCAAATCATTAATACTAGACTAATTAATACTAACTAGTACTTGAGACACAAATTGCTGAAACCAAATTCCTTGTGTGTCAAACATACTTTATACGGGCCAATAAACCTGATTCTGATAACTGAAGGAGAAATGGTGCTCAGCTAAAGCATTTGCCCCCTTAGCTTCTAAACCAGTTAACCAACTTGACTAATGGGTCCAATCTCACTAGCCACACCCAGGGGTGATTACTGCCAGTCCTGTTGAATCTGAACATTAGTTATAAAGAGCCTGTTTGGCAGTGTGAAGCAGGGAGAGGGTCTTAAAAGTTACCATGTGATAGCACATTTAATAGAGATACAAATACAAAAGCAAAACAAAGTCATTAAAGTCTACCACTGTGGAAAGTTTTACAGAGCCATTGCCAAACTTTGGGATTCCATAAAACCACAGAGACCGCTATCATCCACAAATGGAGAGAGCATTTTGTGGGGGACACCTCCCAGGAGTAGCTGACCTCCCAAACATTCACCAAGAGTACATCAATGGCTCATCCAGGAGGTCACAAAGGAACCACGAAGAGCAGGTCAGCTAATGAAAACCTGGAGCTCGAGCCTGGAGCTAACCACTCCCGATCAGAAAGGCTCATCTTGTATTTGCCAGAAACATCTAGAACGTTTTTTCTCGACTCGGCTCCTGGAGACACCTGCACATTTTAGCAGATAGGCTGCTTTAAACACCCCTGCAGCTCTGTAAGGGCTTGTTCATGAGCTGAGTAGTTGGATCAGGTGTGTCGAGAGCAGGTGCCCCGAGGAGCAGCGTTGAGAAACACTGTTCTAACTGACCTTTAGGAATTTTTTATAATTAATTTTATGGGTTTTTATAATTATATTTTTTCTAGAATATTCTGTGGACGGGGGAGGTCAAAGGTGAAACTTCATACATCATTTACCAACTGTCAAACATGGTAGTGTGTTGGTCTGGGTCTCTAAGTACTTTGCCTTTGCAGGACCTGTACAACTTGCTCTAACAAATAGAACATGAATTTTGCTCTAATAAAGAGCAAAATTCATGGTTCTATTTGTTAGAGCAAGTTGTACAGGTCCTGCAAAGGCAAAGTACTTAGACCCAGACCAACACACTACCATGTTTGACAGTTGGTATGATGTATGAAGTTTCACCTTTGACCTCCCCGTCCACAGAATATTCTAGAAAATATAATTATAAAAACCCATAAAATTAATTATAAAAAATTCCTAAAGGTCAGTTAGAACAGTGTTTCTCAACGCTGCTCCTCGGGGCACCTGCTCTCGACACACCTGATCCAACTACTCAGCTCATGAACAAGCCCTTACAGAGCTGCAGGGGTGTTTAAAGCAGCCTATCTGCTAAAATGTGCAGGTGTCTCCAGGAGCCGAGTCGAGAAAAAACGTTCTAGATGTTTCTGGCAAATACAAGATGAGCCTTTCTGATCGGGAGTGGTTAGCTCCAGGCTCGAGCTCCAGGTTTTCATTAGCTGACCTGCTCTTCGTGGTTCCTTTGTGACCTCCTGGATGTTGTGACCTCCATTGATGTACTCTTGGTGAATGTTTGGGAGTTCAGCTACTCCTGGGAGGTGTCCCCCACAAAATGCTCTCTCCATTTGTGGATGATAGCAGTCTCTGTGGTTTTATGGAATCCCAAAGTTTGGCAATGGCTCTGTAAAACTTTCCACAGTGGTAGACTTTAATGACTTTGTTTTGCTTTTGTATTTGTATCTCTAAATGTGCTATCACATGGTACTTTAAGACCCTCTCCCTGCTTCACACTGCCAAACAGGCTCTTTATAACTAATGTTCAGATTCAACAGGACTGGCAGTAATCACCCCTGGGTGTGGCTAGTGAGATTGGACCCATTAGTCAAGTTGGTTAACTGGTTTAGAAGCTAAGGGGGCAAATGCTTTAGCTGAGCACCATTTCTCCTTCAGTTATCAGAATCAGGTTTATTGGCCCGTATAAGTATGTTGACACACAAGGAATTTGGTTTCAGCAATTTGTGTCTCAAGTACTAGTTAGTATTAATTAGTCTAGTATTAATGATTTGATATTAAATATTAAATTAAACGGCATGTTATTGGGTTATCATAACCCAATATTCTGAAATATTTAAGAGTGTCAAATATGCAAAAATGAAAGAACTCACAATACTGTACATACACACACATTCATATATACATAACTAAAATGTTTAATGTATGTTTATTCTTCCCTCCCAACAATGAAATGAAAATATCCACCATGTACCTCTACACTGAAAAAAATGTGTAGAATTTCCTGAAACAAATTTGCACTCACTTCTTTTCGGGTAGATTTTACTTCAGTTTTAACAAGCTAACAAGTTATATCTGCAATATACAACTCATAAAGCCTACCTAAGACAATTAAGTAAATATAAATAAAATTTAATTTAATGTAAATAAAATCAAGGTAATAAGCACTCTAAATAGTCAGTGTTTTATACCTAATTACTTTGATTTTGAATTTATGGGCCACATATTAAAATTGATTAATATTAATTTAATTTTAATTAATCACACAATCTTATTAAATTATGTCAATTTTATTCACATATTTCATAATTTTTTTACACATAATTTTATCTCACAGTTCTACAGCAGAACACATTCCTTCCAGACAATCTTAAATCTTGTGAATTTGTGCAGAAAGCAAGATGTCCATGTATTTTACCTCCAACTGTAACAGAAACATTGCTGCCGCGCTTGACGGATGAGGGAGTTACTTCTTTAGCATGTTCTTATTGCCTCCTTTTGTCTTCACATCATTCTGGCAAACGTTTAGTTGTCTGTAAGAACTGTACAGGTTTTCTAATCTGGTTTTTCTGATTTTGAGACTTACATCTTGTGGTAAACTCTACATTTACTCTCTTGATTTTTGACTTTAATAGCCCACACCTACTTTCAGGAGGGTGTTCTCGAACTTTACTATTTTTCTGAGATTTTTTTTTACTAGAAAAATATTCTTCTGTCATCTAGCACAGCTGTCAGTTAATTTTCTGGGTCTTTTGAAATTTCCGAACTCATTTGCACATTATTTTTGTACCAGGCCTAATGGGCCATACCAAATGTTTTTGATCGCCCTCTGGTGGGTTTGTTTCAATTCTTCAGCCTAATAAAATCAACTCTAGACCTTTATCTGTGTACTTGTAAGTAAAAATAAACAAGTAATATGACGAACAATGGAACACCTGAGCAGCAAATTGCAAACAGCATAACAGTTAAATTAACAATAACCTAGTCAACTTCCAAATATGTACTTAATATGCACAACTTGCATAAGAAAAGGGGCCAATGAGCATCATTATTAAAAAATACATTTGTTGTGCTTATAATTATTCACAACATTTAAACATGCTGATGCTTAATAATTTGTATTTGACATTTGATAAATGCATTTTATACTTTTGGGACAAAAATTAGCTCAAAATAATGTACAAAATATTTTTTGTTTTTTTAATTTTGCCAGAGCCACTAATTTTTTAAAATCTGAAATCATTATTAATTATCTTAGTAACAGTTCTTGTAGTCTGTAATGTTCATTTTGTTTAAGAGCTAACAGCAGCTCTCTTCCTTTATGTATATCTTCATTTGCAGACAGATCCAGCACTCTTAAGTGTGAGGGGTTTGATTTCAAAGCTGAAGCCAGAGCAGCACAGCCTTCATCTGTGATATAACAATAAGACAACCTGCAGAGAGAACAACAGCCTTCACTCTCTGTTCAAAACATAAATCAGTTCAGCAGAAACTTCAACAGGCTGTGACCTAAGTCATAAAACAGAGTACTACTTCTCCTTAAATATTGGCACCCCTGGTAAACATAAAAAAAATGAAAACATGGTCCTCATTTCTCAAACTAAAGACTGAGCACAACATTGCCTATCTGAGTGGGTAATTTAATTGTAAACTTTTAATACATTGCTATTATTTTTTACATTTTAATATAATAACTAATTGATAATGTTTTCATTTTTTAACCACTTTGCTTTATATGCCAATTACTGCTCTCTCCATAATGTTTTACATAAGTCCGGTGCCTGGGTCTATATAAATTCTGGTTTCTGCATGAGGGGCTGTGTGTATTTACCCTAGACTTATTCTTGTGCTCTGCTAAACATAAGAGTTATATTTCACTGCCTGAGAGGTGACCTTACTTCAGTGTCTCCAGTTTACAGAGGGGATTCTTCAGCCCAGCAGAGAGCAGCTTTACTCCTGAGCTTTCTAGATGATTTCCATGCAGATCCAGCTCTCTTAAGTGTGATGGGTTTAACTTCAGAGCTGAAGCAAGAGCAGCACAGCCTTTAAGCATAAACTTACAGCTGCACAACCTGAAAAACAACAACGACACACTGTTCACTCTCTCAGTTTAGAGTACCCAGGTAAGTTCAACATCAACAAGGCATAACTATACTTATTAAGCACTGAGCACTGAGATGATAGAAAGCATGGTGGCCCAACACAAAATACTGAGAGATACTACTTCTGTATGTGTAGCTTAACAAATATTGCCCAAATGAGTTGAATGAATTTGATAATTTATTGTTCCTGGTTATTTTTATCCTTTAAGGTTTTCTGTTTCAAAAAGGCTTGCAAGCCGACACTTCCTTCTCAGTGCAACTATTCTTTTGATGAAGAGTGTAGTATAGCAATTAAAAAGTTCATTTAAAAATATTTTTAAAAATCATTTTACACTTTGATAAATGGTGCATGAAATCAGGCACTTGTCCACCATAATCTCAATGACTGTGGACACCAGCCACTTTAAATACACTTTGCTGCTACCTTTTCAATTTCCTGCTGCTCTTTCTCTCTATATTTTTTTATATATATTTAAATATTATGTATATTTTAATTATTTAAGTACTGCTGTTTGGGTGTAACTGGGTCCTTGAGTACTACAATTTCGTTCCACTCCATGTACCACATGTGATGCGAATGGCAATAAAGTCTTCTTGAATCCTTGAATGAATCTCAGAAAAGTCAATTATGACAAAGCATGATAAGAGAAGATGTGAAATGAAATACCAGCAGGACATTGGTGCTGAACTGAGAATCTCTGCTTCAATCTCATTATTCCTGAATATGCCATAAAAAACAAACGTCCAGCACCAGATCTCAAAAGATGTGATCTTACCTTAGTATTTCCAGTTTACAGTGAGGATTCTCCAGCGCGGCAGAGATCAGTTTGATACCTGTATCTCTTAGATCATTCCAAGACAGATTCAACTCTCTCAGGTGTGAGGGGTTTGATTTCAGAGCTGCAGCCAGAGCAGCACAGCCTTCATCTGTGATTTTACAGTTATACAGCCTACAAAGAACAATGTGAAAACCTCAGAAATACAACCATATCTTCAGTTCCCATCCTGGCTCGTAACTTTAAATAAGCATTTTCTTTTCCTTAAACTATTCTAAAGCAAATGACAGTTAAGGAACTTAATGCAATACTCTGGGAATTATTTAAGGCAAAGTTGCTCGTTTAGGCAAGAAGTAAGAGTTTAAGGATTTCATTTTTGGAAACCCGTACGATAACCATCAGGGGGTTTTATGCAACACACTTAATCTCAGAAAATAATTTGGGCTATTAATTATTTGAACCTTAAACTTTAAATCTGTGTCTGTCTTCCATAATATAACATAAACAATAAATAACCCAGACTAAAAGATCACAGTCAAACTGTACCACCCTGCTTAAGGTGATCTTACATCAGTGTTTCTAGTTTACAGTGAGGATCCTCCAGTCCAGCTGAAAGCAGCTTCACTCCTGAGTCACATAGTTTATTCACAGAGAGATTCATCACTCTCAAATGGGATGTGTTTGATTTCAGAGCCGAGGCCAGAACAGCACAGCCTTCATCTGCGATCTTACAATTACACAACCTGTAACAACAACCAAAAGAATAAAGACACATCGTTAACTTAAACAGTAGACATACAGGCTTTCGACTACTGTAATATCTGAGAGCTGTCATATCCTTGTACATACTATCAGTTTTAACAAGAAGGAACATAAGACAGGCACACAGCCACAAATCCGTCCTCTTCCTCTCGTTCAGTGTAAGTAAAATAAAAACAGGCTCCTTAGTGATGCTGAACCTACAGGTTCTACCTCACTATCTCACTAGTCGTTAATATGTCTCAGAAGATCTTACCTCAGGGACTCCAGTTTACAGTGAGGACTGTTGAGTACAGAGGAGAGCAGCTTCATTCTCGAGGCCCCTAGTTTAGTCTCAGACAAACTCAGCTCTCGCAAACTGGAGGATTCTGAGCTAAACACTGAGGTCAGAGCTGTCGAACTTCTCTTTGTCAGTTTAAAATATGCAAGACTGAAAAATAAAACAGTTATAATGAGTAGTTAAAATGATTAGTTTGAGCTAACAATACATCTGTTGCTATTGCCACACATTTCAGCACCGTACTAATCCTATAGCTCCTATATATTCCACACCCCTGTGTGCACATGATTATTGGACCATAGACTTTCTGCATTATGCAGTGATTCTACCCACACAATCTACAGTACCAGAGAAAAACAAAAATTTACATTCTTTGGCTTTTTTTGAATGAGCCACTGTTTCTGCTCTGCAGTGAAACTTGTATTTAGCTTTGACTCCGCTGAGGCTGAAACTGATTTTTTTTTTTTTGCCCTCTACCACTATCAAAGTAAATCTGCTTCACCTATTCACTAATTGGGGCCATCTATGTTTGTTTAGGGATTAATGTTCGGAACATTTCTGAAAGGTAGCTTGTTTCCATGAGTGCTTGTGTCTCTAAATCATTCTAATATTTATAATAATGATTAAAATACTAATGAACTGTTCTGTATCATCTTAAGGTTGTGATAAAACGTGATCAAAGCTAGATTACTAGACAACTAGAGCTTGCGTTTAATTGTGATGCCGGGCTGATCCATGACATTGGCCTTCAGCTGCCATTAGGTGATGCTGAAGTGACACTGCCGACGCGATAAACATAATTTGCAGATGTTCTCCATTTATTGCTGTTATCGTGAACATCTGCGGGACACTGTGGAAATATTCCATGTAAGGTGAAGTGGTGTACCACTCTTATTCAGTGTCAGTGTGACAGCTGTATTCAGCTTTACTTACTTGGCGCTTTTGGATGCTGCGACTACTGGCAGCAATTTCAGAAGCACCTCCTCCGAATTGCCATATTTCCGAAGGACAAATTCGTCTAGGTCATCCCCTGAGGTCAGTAGGACAAAGACCACTGCTGACCACTGGGAAGATGAGAGTTTACTTTTGTTTAGATCGCTGGACTTCAGGTATTGCTGGATTTCCTCAACCAGAGAGTGATCGCCCAGTTCACTCAGACAGTGGAACAGGTTGATGGATTTCTCTGTAGAGGGATTCTCTCTGATCTTCTTCTTGACGTACTGAACTGTTTCCTCTTTGCTGTGGAAGCTGCTTCCTGTCTGTGTCGTTAGCTCTTGTAAGAGCATCTGATTGGACTCCAGTGAGAGACCCAGTAGAAAGCGAAGGAACAGGTCCAGATGTCCGTTCTTACTCTGTAAGGCCTGATCCACGGCGGTCTTGTGAAGATCTATGATTTTTATTTCTTTACTTTTCAAGTTCCCCACTTTAGAGGGCTGACTCTCCCTAAGCACGTTTCTCTTCTGGATCATGAAGGTCATGTGGGTATACAGAGCTGCCAGGTGTTCCTGAACACTCAGGTGAACAAAGCAGTACACCTTACTCTGGGGCAGCCCAGATTCCTCTCTGAAGATCTGTGTACACACACCTGAGTACACTGAGGCTTCTTGAATGTGGATGCCACACTCTCTCAGATCTTCCTCATAGAAGATCAGGTTTCCTCTCATCAGCTGCTGGAAGGCCAGGTGTCCCAGTTTGAGAAGTATCTCTTCATCTGTGTTCTGGATCTGTGTGTACTTCTCTCTTATGATCTGTGTCTGAATGATGAGGAAGTGTGTGTACATCTGAGTCAGAGTTTTGGGGATCTCTCCACTCCCTGCCTCACCCAACACTCTCTTTAGAACAGTGGCTGAGATCCAGCAGAACACAGGTATGTGACACATGATGTAGAGACTCCTAGATGTCTTTAGGTGTGAGATGATTCTATTGGCCAGCTCCTCATCACTGATTCTCCTCCTGAAGTACTCCTCCTTCTGTGGGTCGGTAAAGCCTCGTACTTCTGTCACTCGATCCACATACTCGGAGGGGATCTGATCAGCTGCTGCAGGTCGGGAGGTGATCCAGATGAGAGCAGAGGGAAGCAGATTCCCCTTGATCAGGTTTATCAGCAGTACGTCCACTGAAGCTGAAACAGTCACATCACACACGCTCTCAGAGCTCTGAAAGTCTAGAGGTAAACGACACTCGTCTAAACCATCGAACATGAAGAGAGCTTTGTGCAGGCTGGACGTTTCTATTCCTGTCTCCTGAACACATTTATGAAGAAGGTCCAGCAGACTGAGTTTTTGGGCCGTCATCAAGTTCAGTTCTCTGAAAGGAAGTGGAAATATGAACTGGAGATCCTGATTGGCTTTATCCTCAGCCCAGTCCAGAATGAACTTCTGCACAGAGACTGTTTTCCCAATTCCAGCGACTCCTTTTGTCAGCACAGTCCTGATGGGCTTGTCCTGTTCAGATAAGGGCTTAAAGATGTCGTTGCAGTTGATTGGCGTGTCCTCTGTTGTTCTCCTGGATACTGCCTCGATCTGTCGTACCTCATGCTCCTTATTGATCCCTCCACCCTCTCCCTCAGTGATGTAGAGCTCTGTGTAGATCTCGTTGAGAAGTGTTGGGTTTCCCTGGTTTGTTATCACGTCATTCAAACACTGGAATTTGTTTTTCAGATGATGTTTATAGTGTTTCTGAACTGCAGTCTCCGCAGGTATAGGGCCAGATCTGTCAGATGGCGGCACAACACACCAATATAAATGTAAATTTTTCATAGTAATTTATTACACATAATCTACAGGATGCAGGTGTTTACTACCATTTCCCTATTTGTGTTTTTGACACCTACATGCTAAAATATAAAGGTGCCTGAGCTATAAATGATGTAGCAATGTTTGGGAGCCCCCTATTAACATGTGGTGGACTGCAGTTTGGACCCTGTGCAGCATTTATTTAATAGACAGTTTGACAAATTGAAACCCTCTTAAGCTAGATATAATATAGATACAACTGTTATACAGTTATAAATATTATAAATGTACTGTTACTGAGCAGACAAACCTTTAGGGGTATTTCTGTTTCTCCATGGACAGTCAAACCAGGCCCATCGTTTTTCCTTTTTTTGCCTAAAATATATATTTGTAATATATAGCCTTTTTGAGTGTAGTCTGCCACCATCACACCACATAAGGATTAAATCGTCGCAGTCCAAAGAAAACATGTATCTCCATTTTTGTTGATTTTTACTTTTAAGCCTCATTTGATCACATGAGCTGCTGTTCACACTGTGTGTGAATTTCATGAAGAATGGAGCAACAGAAATGGCCCAAAACTGCTTGGTAAGATGTCTGGTTCCATTGACTTCCATTCAAATGAAATGAGGTTTTTGGCCTCTCCTGTAAAGTTTGGAGATACCTGTTTTTCTTTGGACAGCGACGAAATAAGAAGACGTTTAAGATTCTGTTTGTTTTCCAGAATAAGTAGCATGAAAAGAGACTCAGTGTGTTCTAGTCCTGAATGCACCCAAGTAGAGATCCCTTATAGGACGCGACAGGGTGCCCCCCATGCACCCGACCTTTAAGGAATCTCTTGATTCATTGCATTAGCCTTCTTTAAACGATAAGCATAATCATTACTGAAACCCATAGCACAAGTTCAGTTACCTGTTCAGTTAACATGTTAACCAATTAGACACAGACAGCCAGTATAAAACACATACCCATAGGGTCCATCGGCCTACATGGACCTACAGCTGTGTATCTGGATCTTCTGCTGAAAGGGATACTGATTAAACTTTATTAACGAGCCTTGATCACCATAAACATTAATAAGCATGTTTAGTTTTGCTTCATTAAAAGAAATTTCTCTAAAACAAATCTCTGGCAGCTTTGCTGAGGACCCCTCAACTTTACAACTGCCATATACAAGCCAGCAGTGGTGAGTCTGATCTGAATGGAATGTTCTGACTGGAGATCAGTCGCTGTTGTGCAGAACATGTCCTTGAACATACAGTAATACACAGTACTGGCAGGTCTGATGACTGAGCTGAGGGGCCGGTACCTGTGTCCAGAGGAGGGCTCTTTGTCCTTGAGCGTTAGTGGAACATTTATAGAGGCATCTCTCTTCATTGACGCCCAGACGGGTGTTGGAAAGTATGGTCTCCTCTGATTGACTGATCTAGAGTAAAACAGGAAAACCACACATCAGTGGTTCGCGCTTCACTGTTCTTTCAGTTTAAACCGATTTAACTTTGCTTCCTGATTTTGTTGGGTGTAGTCGCGTCTCCGCTACTACACAAAGCTACCTAACTGCCAATTCTGTTACATCAGCTATTAGATGTCTGAGTTGCATTTTGCAAAGTTCTTTGGGAAGAGGAAAGTCCATCCTACACGCATAGAGACACATTGTATATGCGTCACTATTTAATTTTGAGAAATGTATTTACAGTTGAAACCAAAAGTTTACATACACTATATAAAAAGACACATATGCATTTTTTTCTCACTGTCTGACATGAAATCAGAATAAACTTTTCCCTTTTTAGGTCAGTCAGGATTACCACAATTATTTCTATTTGCTAAATGTTAGAATAATGAGAGAGGAATTTTTTAAGGCAATTTTTATTACTTTCTTTAAGCTCAAAAGTTTAAATACATTTCATTAGTATTTGGTACTATTGCCCTTAAACTGTATGACTTGGGTCAAACGTTTTAGATATCCTTCCACAAGCTTTTCACAATAGTTGGCAGGAATTTTGGCCCATTCCTCCTGACAGAACTGGTGTAACTGAGCCATGTTTGTAGGCCGCCTTGCTCGCACATGCCGTTTCAGCTTCGCCCATAAATTTTCAATAGGATTGAGATCAGGGCTTTGTGATGGCCACTCCAAAACATTAACTTTGTTATCCTTAAGCCACTTTGTAACCAGTTTGGCAGTATGCTTTGGGTCATTGTCCATTTGGAAGATCCATTTGCGCCCAAGCTTTAACTTCCTGGCTGATGTCTTGAGATGTTGCTTCAGTATTTCCACATAATGTTCTTTCCTCATGATGCCATCTATTTTGTGAAGTGCACCAGTCCCTCCTGCAGCAAAACAACCCCACAACATGATGCTTCCACCCCCGTGTTTCACAGTTAGGATGGTGTTCTTAGGTTTGCTAGCTTCCCCCTTTTTCCTCCAAACGTAACGATGGTCATTATGGCCAAACAGTTCAATTTTGGTTTCGTCAGACCACAGGACATGTCTCCAGAAATGAAGGTCTTTTTCCCTGTGTGCATTTGCAAACATTAATCTGGCTTTTTTATGTTTCGTTTGGAGTTATGGCTTCTTCCTGGCAGAGTGGCCTTTCAGCCCATGTCGATACAGAACTCGTTTCACTGTGGATAATGATACACTCTTACCAGCTTCAGCCATCATGTTCACAAGGTCTTTTGCTTTTGCTCTTGGGTTGATATGCACACTAGCACGTTCATCTCTGGGACACAGAACCCTTTCCTTCCTGAGCGGTATGATGGCTGGACATTACCATCTTTTTTGTACTTGCGTATAATTGTTTGTACAGATGAACGAGGCACCTTCAGGCATCTGGAAATTGCACTCAAGGATGAACCAGACTTGTGCAAGTCCACAATTCTCTTCCTGATATCTTGGCTGATTTCTTTTGACTTTCCCATGATGTTACTCAAAGAAGCAGCGTGTTTCAGGTGTGCCTTAAAATACATCCGCAGGTGTGTCTTTAATTAACTCAGATGTTGCCAATAAACCTATAAGTAGCTTGCAAAGACATGACATCATCAAATGGGCTGTCCCAAACTGTTTAAAGGCATAGTAATCTTAATGTATTTAAACTTTTGAGCTTGAAGAAAGTAATAAAAATAGCCTTAAAAAAATTCCTCTCTCATTATTCTAACATTTAGCAAATAGAAATAATTGTGGTAATCCTAACTGACCTAAAAAGGGAAAAGTTTATTCTGATTTCATGTCAGACAGTGAGAAAAAAATGCATATGTGTCTTTTTATATAGTGTATGTAAACTTTTGGTTTCAACTGTATGTAAACTAACTGTGGTAGACTGCTACAGTATAAATCCCGTGCTGGTAAGTCTGATTAGTTCACATCTGGTGATGTTACCTGTGTGTAGACGAGGGTTCTTTGTCTTTGAGCATTAGCGGAACATTTATAGAGGCCTCGCTCTTCATGGACACCCGGCTGGGGGCTGGGAAGTATGGTCTCTCCTGACTGGCTGATCTGGAGTAAAATAGAAATACCACATCAGAGACTCACATTTTGTTGTTCTTTTGTTTTTTAGCCATTTACCACAAACTCCAATGATGAAGTCTAGCATGTGTCTTCCAAGACTTGGAAAGCCAGCCACTGCATTTGAATTCCCACTGAGGCAATGTAAAGGGACAGCTCGACACGCTTGGTATAGAACGCTGACTGCTAGTTCTGTGACAGATGTCAGCTAACAGATGTCTATGTTGACAGTGGTTGGTGTAGCTCAGTGGATAACACCACTACCTGCCAGGGAGCCACCACCACATGTGGGAGACTGGTGTTTGAATCCCGGTCAGAGGGACTATGCTGTGCTACACTAATAAGAGTCTTTGGGCAAGACTCACAACACTACACTGGCCTCCCTGTAATATGGTTAACGTTGTAAGTCGCTCTGGATAAGAGCCTCAGCTAAAGGCCGTACATAAGAGTAGTGGGAGGGGGAAAAGCCATCCTACATGCACAAGGCTGCTCCAGTGGACTCCTGGGCAGTAACGAGTTACATGTAATTTGTTTCTGTATTCAAATAGTTTTTCCAGTGTATCTGTACTGAAGTATTTCCATTTTGGGCAACTTTGTACTTCAACTCCACCACAGCTCAAACTCCAATATATGACTGTATACTGCACTGCATTATGGGAAATCTGTCGTTCCTTTCAGCTCATGTGCACGTAAAAACATAACATGTCAAAATGAAAGTGTCACAGTATGGTTTTGTGAGGAGGACCAGGGATACAGGACCAGCCCAACCGGTCCTTTACTGCAGTAGTGGGGATTTAAAGAGGACTTTATGTTACTTATCAGAATTCCTCTCCTCTCCTCTCCTCTCCTCTCCTCTCCTCTCCTCTCCTCTCCTCTCCTCTCCTCATACCGTTCGCCTCTCTAAACAGTGTGGCAAAGAGTGCTGTTTGGCACTGTCTTAAATAGAGCACTCGACAGGTGCATCTAGTCGTTCCTGATTACCCTGGAAGCTCCTGGGCCCGCACAGCCCCCTGCTGGTGGCAGGTGGCGCTGCATGCCCCCTTACAAAGAAGCTTATTCATGGATTTTATCATGGACTACATCAAGGAGAAGGCAGGTAGAGCAGGATGGGGTTAGAAATCAGATCAGACAGCTTGTGGGTAAATAGACACAGTATAGAACCACATACACACAGCCGTGTGACTGGTCTTTTTCTGAATGTATATAATCTTTATGTATATAATCACATGTTCCAAGTACATGTGTTTGGCTGGGTTATGTTTGTGAACAGAGACCTACAGATACAGGACAGTGCTGATGATGATGTGAACAGACGTCAGTGT
>JAMWET010007444.1:170000-189116 GCA_024036415.1 Prochilodus magdalenae | reverse complement strand
GGAGAAGTAAACAAACAACAACAGAAGGCAGGCTTTGTCGAGCCAATTCGATTATACGGGGGAAAGCCATGAGCTCACCTGTTAATGGAATGGCAGATGCGAGGGATGAGCCTGGCGAGGAACATGAGGGATTCCCAGTGAGGAGCTTCTTTACTGGTCAGCCCACACACGTAGCTGTATGACCGGGAGTCGCCCTGCGCAGGATGAGAATGGACAGGATAGGACAAAATGTAAATGGTACATCTCCATAACATTTACAGAGAAATATACAAAGTGCTGGTACCTTCCGCAGAGCACAGTGGCGTCAATACGGCTTATGATAAGACAAAGGGAACAGTAAAGCAGCACTGGGAGATTAATACAAGCATAATATTTACATTTACATATCTGTCAGATCTTCCATACAAGCCTTTATGTTTGTAACCATGTTACAGAGGTAGAGAGACTAAGGCCAGACTGTCTCTAATTGGTATAAAAAAAAAAAAAAAAAATTAATAAATAAAAAGTCACCTTCCGAGTTTAAAACGGTAGTAACTTGCTGTAGAGGGCGCTGCATGAGGATGATGGGGCTACTATAAACACCTGTGGTGGTGAGTGACGGGATCCATAGATGGAGAAGAGGTGGTACAGTGCAGGGAATGTCTCGTTCCATGTGTGGTAAATGGCTCCAAAGCCATGATGATGTTAATGATTGGCTAAAAGGAGGGACTGCATTTGGGCGTGGCCAAAGACCATAGTGTGAAGGAAGTAGCTGAATCTGCAGGTGTATGGAAGCGTACAGTCATACGGGTCTACCAGCAGTGGCTAAAATCCCCGTCTACAGGGAATTCTCCTCAGAATTGTGCCAGGGAAGGCATCCACCAAATCTGGACCAATACTGGAATATGTTGAGAGTATCTGAACACTGATGTGGTCTACACCCAGAAACTTGTCCGGTCCAGGCCAAATCCAATCCTAGCTTTTATTGGTGCTCGTGATGGTATTATACGCTGTTAGGTACGTTTCTGTCACGGGTGAATTTTTTTTGGGTCCGGTGGACAATTGGCTCAGAGATGCTTGCCCAACAAGATAGAAACCCATTTCCGGCAGGTGAAGAATCAACTGATGACAGCAGTTTGTCGAATTTTGGCTATGTAAGAGGTCATTCAACACTTAGATTTAGAATATAAAAATAATGATAAGCCTCAAAGTATAGATAGCATTGCATCAATGTCTTAGCAAGTCATGGTCATAAGTTCACACATACACACACACATATATATAAGTATTTGAACACCCTGCGACTTTGCAAGTTCTCCCACTTAGAAATCATGGAGGGGTCTGAAATTTTCATCTTAGCTGCATGTCCACTGTGAGAGACAATCAAAAAACAAAATCTGGAAATCACAATGTATGATTTTTTAATAATTTATTTGTGTGTTACTGCTGCAAATAAGTATTTGAACACCTGCCAATCAGCAAAAATTCTGGCCCTTAAAGACCTGTTAGTCCGCCTCTAAAACCTCCACCTCCACTCCACTTATTATTCTAAACTAGAAGCACCTGTTAGCTGCATAAAGACACCTGTCCACCCCACACAACCAGTAAGACTCCAACTACTAACATGGCTAAGACCAAAGAGCTGTCCAAAGACACCAGAGACAAAACTGTTGACCTCCACAAGGCTGGAAAGGGCTACGGGCCAATTGCCAAGCAGCTTGGTGAAAAAAACAACTGTTGGAGCAATTATTAGAAAATGGAAGAAGCTAAACATGACTAAAATAGGGTCGTCATACAAACTGCCCGCATAGCAACAGTACCGAGTACCTCTATAGCTCAATCTGCCCCTTTATGTCATCTCAATAAACAGGGATTAGTAGCTAGAGCACAGCGCAGGACTTTCCTTTCACTACTCATTTACCGAACTACATATGATGATGATGATGATAGATACTTTATTGATCCTAGAGGGAAATTTGGTCTCCGCATTTAACCCATCCGTGAAGTGAAACACCACAAACACACTCACTAGTGAACACACTAGGGGGCAGTGAGCACACTTACCTGGAGCGGTGGGCAGCCCTATCCACGGCGCCCAGGGAGCAGTTAGGGGTTAGGTGCCTTGCTCAAGGGCACCTCAGTCGTTACTGTAGGCTCAGGGAATCAAACCGGCGACCCTCCGGTCACAAGGCTGGTTCCCTAACCTCCAGCCCACGACTGCCCCCAAATTCATACACACGACGCTTTCTCTCTAAACGTATACACGCGTCTAAGCAGACCAGACCATATTCCAGACAGGATGTGTAAACTCCACGGATGACCGGGTTGTAACTCAGTAGTCAGTAATTCTGTTCCCCGTCTCACGGCCTGCACTCTGAACAGTAGGGTAAATTTAGCATTCTGTGGTCCTCAGACAGGAAGTGTGGGGAAAGAAAACCCAGCCCTGTTCCAGTGCCCTGGGCTCAGAGTGGGGGCTGTAGGAGTAAACAGAATTACTCACTTAAAGACCCAGTAGAGGCTTTTCATTCAGAGTTACGCAGAACCACAAGCCCAAACATGTTTATTTAATACAACGACAGACACAGCAAAAAGAAAATACAGACCCCAAGCTTGGTGCGGCAGTGCCAACACACGTCCTGAATAGAGTATGGTTACTGTAGAAATTCGGCACTATATATTCTAAAACCAGTTTCACCATACAACAAACCCCCCCAAATTCTGCATGTCTTAACGCGCTGTATTATCGTAACATGGACTGGGGGAGGGAGGGAGGGAACACAAAAAAAAAAAAAAAAAAAAAAAACACTCAACTTCAAAAAACAAGTTGCACAAATAGCTGCACCCAGACGGAATCAGCCAACAGCATTTAGCTGACGCTCTTATTCAGAGCGACTTCCAAGGTTAACCACATTACAGGTGGAACAACGTGGTGTTAGGAGTCTTGCCCAGGGACGCTTATTGGTGTAGCACAGCATAGTCACCCAGACCGGGATTCGAATCCCAGTCTCCCACCTGTGGTGGTGGCTCCCTGGCGAATAGTGGTGTTATCCACCAAGCTACACCAACCACAAACTTGGTGGGTAGGTTTGACATTGTGAGACATGCTCAGCCGCACATGTGACTTAAGCAAGGACGGGCCTTATCGCTGTACCTGACTGACCCAACAGCCACGACTTCAGGGATCCAGTGTGTACTAATGCCTCCATGAGTCATCCCGTTAACGCCGGCACCACTGGCAGACGGCTGCACGGTGCAGGGCTACATGCACACAGACCGTTACACCACGTCAACGCCACCAAAGACTGCAACGGTGTCATGGAGTGACTCAGAATGGTGACAGGTCATCTTCAGTGACGAGTCCCGCTTTCGTCTTGGAGACAACCATTATATCTTATATGTCGTCTTCCCTACCTAAATGTATTGTTCCTGGTAACCTTTATCTTCCTTCCCAACAGCACTGCAATCCCACACCTCCTTCTGGGTGCAGCTATTATATTGACCTGTTAAACTTCTATACTTCATTGTCCTGGTCACACATACAGGGGTTGGACAATGAAACTGAAACACCTGGTTTTAGACCACAGTCATTTATTAGTATGGTGTAGGGCCTCCTTTTGCGGCCAATACAGCGTCAGTTGGTCTTGGGAATGACATATACTGCGTCCTGCACAGTGGTCAGAGGGAGTTTAAGCCATTCTTCTTGCAGGATAGTGGCCAGGTCACTACGTGATGCTGGTGGAGGTTCGTCCTTCTTGGTGGTATGCTGACATTACCCTGGATACCGTGGCTCCTGATACATCACAAAGACTTGCTGTCTTGGTCACAGATGCGCCAGCAAGACGTGCACCAACAATCTGTCCTCTTTTGAACTCTGGTATGTCACCCATAATGCTGTGTGCATTGCAGTATTTTGAGCAGAACTGTGCTCTTACCTGCTAACTGAACCTTCACACTCTGCTCTTACTGGTGCAATGTGCAGTTAATGAAGATTGGCCACCAGGCTAGTCCAATTTAGCCATGAGACCTCCCACACTAAAATGACAGGTGTTTCAGTTTCATTGTCCAACCCCTGTGATGAATACAGCTCCGTTTGTTTACGTTATACATATAAGCAACTGGACAAGCCAGAAACAAAGATTTTGTTACGTTGCGTAGCATCTGTTTGACGATACATAAACACATGACCGTGGCGGCTAACGAAACGGGAAACGGGAAAAAAATAAAAATAACTTGGACCATTATAGAACAACTGTGGAAGGCCTAATAGACACGACCTGTTAACACCAGATATAACGTAGTTGGTGGTGAAGGAGGTCTGACTGCCTGCAAGTTGACAGTAAACAGGACTGTTGCCTAGCAGTTCCACAGCACTTCCAAAATCCAGCCTGAACACAGCACTGATGCTGAAGCATCCATTCAGCAACACAAATATTATGAAAGAGAGAGAGAGAGAGAGAGAGAGAGAGAGAGAGAGAGAGAGAGAGAGAGAGAGCGCCAGGGGGAGAGCAATGTAGACAGACATGGACCGAAATAGACTGCCAACTCTGCGTCACCACGTCTGTGGTTAACCACAGTGCTGGGATGGCAGCGTGAAAAACACGGAGAAGTCTAGAAATGAATAAAGCAACTCCGTCGGCGAAGTACAGACATGAGCGTCTGCGTCGAGACAGCCTACCTATCCAGCCTGCCAGGGTAAACTGTACTCAACCACAGCAGCCAAGAAGCAAGCAAACAAAACCAAGTGCCTCAAAACAGGTCGGTCCTGGGTTCGGCACCGGGACACTCCAACATGGCACTGAACGGACCACGACGCCACTCTGTTCAGTTCAACCTGAATCAAAAGCTCCCACCCAGCTTCACTGACCACACCTGCCATGAAGACGCGGAAGGGTAACGGCTCCGACGGAAGGAGGCTCACCTGGACGCCCACGGTC
This sequence comes from Prochilodus magdalenae, assembly GCA_024036415.1. NCBI lineage: Eukaryota > Metazoa > Chordata > Actinopteri > Characiformes > Prochilodontidae > Prochilodus > Prochilodus magdalenae. The sequence continues at coordinate 184,203 of JAMWET010007444.1, read as the reverse complement.
TTGATTGGCAGCAGGAAGGCATTTAGTGAATGAAGGCTGGTGATCTGCATCAGTTTCTCCTCCTCCTCGTCTGATATGCACGACTTCACTCTCTGCAGCAGAGTGTGTGGCTGCAACGGAAGAGCAGGATTACACACAAGTATGCTAGCAAGTAGCAATGCTAGCGCGCGGTGCGCGAAACACATCCCGGTATTCAGGGGGTTCCATGCTCCGTGTTGTTGTTCTTTGGTGGGATGTATGCTAGGGATATACACAGAATTTATTCCAAGCTGATTTATGTGGGTTCAGTTATGTGAGCAGGGATTTAGAACCACCCCCCTTACCTTTTTAACACTGGCGGAGAAGTCTGTGATGATTTTCAGGATGTTGTTGGTCTCAGCAAAGTCTTTGCAGACGTATGGTTCGTCAGCACAGATGACCCGAATGGCTAAACCCGGACCTACGAAGCACAGAAGTGACCGCTTAAGCATGACGCATACCTCCGATCATTGCATGTCATGCAGTACATACTGTTCACACACACCCACACCCCTCCCTTATTGGCCCTGGTGACCACTGTGTTTAGGTTTCTATGGCTCCTTGTGTTTAAAGATGCTGAACGGTGATGCATCAGTCCCCCAGACAGGCTATCTGTGGGGTTTGGCCCTGTTCTGCCTTTTACTCACCAGGGAAAGGATGTCGAGAGACGATCTCCTCGGGAAGCCCCAGCTCTCGGCCCAGCGCCCGCACCTCATCCTTGTGGAAATCTTTCAGCGGCTCGATTACTTTGCCCTGGCGGCCAAGTCGCCGGCACATGCAGAAAGGCAGAAACGGAAGGATAAGTCACGAAATGGGAAAACGTAGCACTGTTGGCTGACGCGTGGCTCTGGTATGTCGGGTCGTACCTCGTCTCTGAGCTTGCGGACCAGTTCTGTGTCGTTGTGGTGGGTTTTGATGACCTCGGCTTTGCCGCTGGCTAGGTGCGAGGCGCTCTCGATCAGGTCTGGTCTGAGTGTCCCCTGTGCCAGATATACTTCCTCTGGCTTCAGGTTCATCTCACCGATCACCTCATTCGCCACCTGCGCGACACAGCAGAGCAGCACGCCAGTCACACACAGGAAGAGGGGCAGAAGGGTAAATGTTTAAATCTGTCTCGAGCTGCAGGTGGGGGTCGTCAGCACACCTTGACAAAAGTGTCGCCGATGATCTTCCTCTTCTCCTCCGGGTTGGTGGTCATGTTAAGGGTTTTGCTGATGCGTTTCCTGGGTGTCCGGTCCTCCTCGGAGATGGGGAGCGTGGTGGTGCCATTGTAGAACGTGTGTGCTGCATTCACCACTGTGCAGAAAGAAAGGTCAGGGTCAGTCTTTCAGTTACCCACCAGCAAACCGAGTCATTTCCCCCCCCATCACATATTCAGGTTTTCTAGAGTGCATAGACAGGAGCCTGAGTGGAACCTGGTCTCCTTAGCTCCAGGGCTAGCACCATCTGCTCGAGACTAATACCCACCGTAACACATCACCTCCCCACTGTGAGTCCCTCGGAGTCGCACCGAGCCACACCCAGGCTTCAAACATTCGAGCCAAATGGAGCTCCGGACAGAGTAAAGAACACAACAGAGCCCATACAGTGAGGCAGAGAGAGCAGGTTCTCAGCGCACGCACTCATCTCCCCTCTGCCTTTCGGTGTGCGTGCTCTTCCGTAAAGAAACCGAAACCCCAATTTTACAACACTGAGATAAAATGGTGACCAGCGTGAAGGCGCTCTCTGTGAACGCAGCCGGTCTGGGTCTGGGTGATATTTTTTTTATCGCTTATATATGTAAGTCATATTGTGCTTGGGTGGCATGTCTGCTGAGCTGTTGAAAAGGTTCAGTGTTCAGTAAACACGTTTAAACTGCAGTTTAGTCATTGTTTTTCTTTGAAACCCGAAACAAAAATGTATGTAGTGTTAAATTTATGCAATAGTTAATAAATAAACGAACCAACTAACCAACCAACTAACCAACCAACCAACTAACTAACTAACTAACAAAATTAAATTAAATTAAATTAAATTAAATTAAATTAAATATAAAAAATAAAATAAAAAATATTATGAAAGATTATGAAAAACTGTGTTCAGTATTTAGCCTTCGGCCAAACATTTGGCCTCGGTCAAAAATTTTATTCCGGTGCATCTTACCTATATCAAACGACAGGAAACTAAGTGTGAAGGGTGGCGTTCTGTCCAGTCCATGTTTTATGTATACTGGACTCGCCTATATTATATCTAGGGCTGTACCCGACTCAGAATTTTGTCAGTGGAATCGGATTCGCCCGTCCTGGTCGACGATTCAACTATTCGTACATTATCCAGCAATCAGTAAATCAGTCTGCATACGGTTCAGACCTGATCCCCTCATTTAGAAAGTCAGGAGAGTCACAGGAACATATTTCTGAGCTAAAAGAGGCGGGGCTTATGATGATCGATCTGATTTGGAGCCTGATTTAATTACAGGATACAGCGCCGGGCAGCAGCGCGTATATATGCTAAACATTAGCGCTTATAGCTTCTAGACTTTTAATTTCACTTCTAACAGCTTCTTCAGTAGGAGGACCCTTCGTCTTTCACCTCTCATAAATAATGACCTGCTTAATAAAACCAGATTAGTCCATATTTAAATTACTTATAGATGAACAGAAGAATGGTAGACCTGAAACCGTTTATTATATTCCCTGCACGGAAATAATTATCTCTCGTTTATCGGGAGGCGTGTTAAGTAACTGTACTCATCCTTAAATAAAGATAATCTCAGCTGTAGACGAATAAATAAACATATCAGTAATTTAGGCTCCAAAATAATGTAGTTATAATAAATCAAACGTCTCCGCTCCGTTTCTCCTTCACCGCAAACAGCCGTTACGTCTAAACTGAAAGTCAGCTCCCTCGTTTGAAGCAGTGTTGGATGTCTGACTGAATGACGAGCAGAATTCTGTTTCATTTGTTCAGATTCTCTTCTTCAGAAGCTCCTCCAGGCTTTCTCTGAGACATCGCTCCACCCGTGTTTCTCAGCTTCACGGCTTCCTTAGCAGAGAACCGCCAGCGCACGTCGTCACGTGGATTTAATATTTTAGCTAGGATACGTCACAGCCCAGCTAGAACTTTAATATATATTTATTATTCCCCTTTAATAATTATTACAATGTCTTTTACATTCTTAAAGTTCCTGTGCATTTCTGTAAGCTTTAGTCTGTTGAACGGGGAAAAAAAGGTCACTGTTGTCAGTCGACTTGAAGGGTCTCAGTCAACTTAAAGGGTCTCCGACTGACGATTTGAATCGTCAACCTCTAGAGGGCAGCCCTGATTATATCCAATTAACTGTTATATTAGATACTCAGAAAGCTCAGGTAAAGTAAGAGATTGGTACTGATAGAACACTGATGTAGACCAGACGGCCGTTACAGTACCTTTAAGTTTAATGCCGAGTTTGGTAAGTGCCTCCTCCACGCTTTGGCTCTCCCTCTTCCTCATGAAGCCATTATCAATGTGCACAGCGATCACTTGTTCCTGGTTCAGCGCCTTATTCAGGAGGGCTGTGCACACTGTGGAGTCCACTCCACCGCTCAGCAACACCTGCACACATTCAGAAAAAACGTTACAGTACTTTAGTACCAATCACAGCACCGACATCTCTTAACTTAACCATATAGCCACACAATAACTCACTGCAGGGGCGGCTACACACACAGCAAACGGCGAGGCACAATGGAGGAGTGCGGGGACAGCCGAAAGAATCTAAATCAATATAGGCTGCGTATATTCACTGGAGATCAGGCCCAATTTACAGCAGCTAAAGGAGGCAAGCGGCCAGCGCGACGATAGAGCACAGATTAACTGGAGCTTTTAATTACTTGCCCTCATACCTCACACACGCAATTAGGCACACGCACACACACACGCGCGCGCTCTGCCTCAGGTCCCTAGATTACTCAGAAATGAGAGGAATTAGTCTCAGAAATGATCAGACCTCCGCCTGAAACTGCATGCATTTAAATGAAGTCATTAGATCCAGTAAGATTCCCCACATACCACTGGGGCCACAGGCACGCACGCACAGGCACACGCAGACGCACAGGCAGACGCAGACATACAGGCACACAGACGCACAGGCAGACACAGACATACAGGCACACAGACGCACAGGCAGACGCACACAAAGGCAGGCACAGGCACAGGCACGCACACAAAATGTAGCTATTTACACACAGGCGCACGCACACACACATACACAGAGGCGCACACACACACACATACACAGAGGCGCACGCACACACACATACACAGAGGCGCACGCACACACACATACACAGAGGCGCACACACACAGGCGCACGCGCACACACACAGAGGCGCACACACACAGGCGCACGCACACACACACACAGGCGCACGCGCACAGGTGCATGCACGCACGCACGCACACACAGGCGCACGCACACACAGGCGCACGCACGCACAGGCGCACGCACGCACGCACACCCAGGCGCACGCACACACAGGCGCACGCACACACGGGCACACGCGCACACACGGGCACACAGGCACGCGCGTGCGCACACAGGCACACACACTCAGGTCAGTTGATTAGGATTTCTTTTTATGTGTGCAGGCTCAGGCACACGCGCACAAGCACACGTGCTAAATAGCTACATTTAAAAAATGCTGAAATTATTAACAACTGACATTAGAGGAAGGAAATATGATAAAATATCATCATGATAATCATGTCTCAGCACACCTTTCTCTTGGATAAGCACTAAGCTAAAGACCAACGGAGTGACGTTCATATTGGATATAGAGCTGTGCAGTTTGTAAAACACGCAATACAATCAGTGGAGGTGTATTATTATTAATAATGTAATTATTATTATTACTGCCATTGATTTTGTACGTGTGTGTGTGTGTGTGTGTGTGTGTTTAGATGTATTAAATCTCAGAGAAGATCAACACTGTGAGTCATATCGTTAAATGTTGTGAAAATGTCTTGAAGGATTGTGGGAATATATTTTCACCATGTCGCCTGGAATGGGAAGGAACACACATTTTGACTCCTCTGAAATATCAAAAATGGCATTAAATCATAACTGGCATGTCTTATGTGTGTTAAGCCCTCTCCTAAAGACACATACCATGGAATAACTAAAGTCTTAAGTGGTCTATTTTTGATTGAATCAATTATTATCCAAGTATTCAGCTGTTGAGGAACGGGAAGGCAACAGTGGCAACACTCCACGTTTCCCCATCAATATTTAATCCGTGCTTGCGTTCTGGATAAAAGCCAACATCTGTAAACAGCACATACGGAGGTGATCTGTGCGCTCGGGCTTCCTGCTACTACTGTCTACCGTTGTGCAACACCCTCTGTTGGACGTTCCTTGGCTCCTGTAAAGGTTGGCACAAACGCAGGCCGGTTCCAAGAAGCCTGAACGGCACTGGTCCAAGAACCGCAGGCATTTTAGGTCGAAGAGGAACATGCATGTATAAAAACTCTTTTTGGCGTACCAGCACTTTGGACTTGTCCACTTTCTCCCGGATGTCCCGGATGCAGGCAAGCTGCCTGTTCTGCACGGTGAAGTTGCTGGTACAGCCGGCGATCTCGAACAGGAAGTTCCTCAGCATGTCCATGCCCCGCTCCGTCAGATCCACCTCAGGGTGAAACTGCGTGCCATAGAGCTTCTTCTGTTCGTTGGCAATACCTGAGACAGACAGAGAGATGGGATGCTGTAGCTGTAGGATGCAACTGCTACAGGTCCTGAGGGGCCAAAGAACTGGAAACGAATAGCTCAGAGGCCAAGGCTGGGGATGATGTGATGACGGCTTATCATACACACGGTAAATCAAAATTCAAACTACAAAATATGAAGAACATTAACACAGATGCTCAAGGTCAAACATCGAGCAAAAGCCGTGACAAGTCAAGGTCACCAGAAGGACAAAGCATGCAGGTGTTCCCTCTACCTACCTGCAATAATGTTGCCAGACTGGGCGACGACTTTGAATCCCTCCGCTACTTTATCCACACTGTCACCGTGGGTCAGCAGGACCATCTCCTCTTTCTGTAGCCCCCTACACACACACACACACACACACACACACACACACACCCACAGTGTCCCTTATTTGCTATTTACTCATTCACACCTTGAAAGCAAACAGGTGTGTGTGCACAGTAGTGGCATCACGTACCTGAAAAGTGAGCAGGAGTTGTCTATGCCGATGCTGAACACGCCGTCTTCTCTGACGCTCTTTCTGTGCACCGTCCCACCGAACACTTTATTCATCATCTGGTCCACAGACAGACGGACGGACAGACAGACAGTGAGATATACTGAGTCAACTCTACAGCTATTAAACCCATTTCGATATTACAGTGTTCCTCTGGCTTGTTTGAACATCGATATCCTCAAATAACCTCCCCCGCACCTTTCGATTGGTGCTCCCCCCAGGTTTGATTCAGACCTGTGGGAGACCCTGCACTCCCGTATTGACAGGGATGGTATACGACATATACCAGCATCAGTTCAGTATCCTTAGTAACTGATTACTGTATAACACGTTGTACATGTACCTACTGAAAGACCTCCAGGTTAAAGCTCTTCCTCACCTGCATGCCATAGCAGATTCCCAGGACAGGTTTTCCGATGGTGAATATGGCGGGGTCAAACCTGGGTGCATCTTCTGCGTAGACGGAGTTAGGTCCGCCAGATATGATGATGGCCCTGAGAACAGACGGGCACAGTTTTAACACAGTGTACAGTACGTGTTAAACCCAGGACATGAAGGTCATGTGATCAGCATAGAGGACTTTATCTGATGCCGTTAAAATGAGCTCATGGAACCGGAAACCAGCACTTAACTACACAGAGAAAACGGATTTCTATTCCTAATGGGGTCACCAGCTGCAGATGGTGCAGTAGGGGTGGAGGTGGAGTGACACCAGGCCTTCTGGACATGCTGCGACGCGTGACGCAGATGCCTCCACACACGGATTCGTTGGTCGTCTCCACCAAGACTAAAGCGGGACTCATCACTGAAGATGACCCGCTGCCATTCTGAGTCACTCCATGACAGTCTGGCACGACACCAGTGCAGCCTTTGGTGACGCTGACGCGGTGTTAGGGATAGTCGCCGTAACGGTCTCTATGCTGTAGCCCTGCGTCGTGCAGCCTTCTGCCAATGATGCTGGCACTAACAGGGCGACCCATAGAGGGCATCACTTCTCGCAGAACTGTCTGTAATCGTGGGGGCGGGGTGAAACTACTTGTGTGACTAGTGTAAAAAATGTGTCACAGTGCAAGGACACATACAGAGGCACGTCACAAGGCCTTGTTTAGAGCGTGCTGAGCATCTGCACTGCCCCCTAGTGTTGCTGTGTGCACTGCACCTTATACATTTATGAGGACGTGCGCCGCCGATGCACCAAACAGATGCAGGATACGCAATGCAGTCACCATGTGTATGTGTACGTGTAGTTATGAGCACAATTTTCTTTAGCCTGAGGGTGTGTGGTCCTCACAAAGCCTCTGAACTCCGTACTCCATCTCATCCAACGTTAGCACGGCACCCCCTCCACATCCCCCACCCCCAAATCATGATATGATAAAACTGCCATGTACACAACTTCGGAAAGCAAACCACATTCTTCATTCCCACGCAGGTTTCACTGATCAGTAAACAAACAGGAGGCCTTCCTGTTTACCCAACTGAACTCCAACAGGGCCGCATGTATCCCAGCATCTCCAGCCCAGGCTGAAAAAAGCACAGCGAGCTCAACATATTCATCTCTCCTTACATCCCCACACAGGGGCCAAAAGAGGCTCATCAAATTCACACGTTTGCTAACGCAGTGTGTGGTAACTATATACTGACTGCGTGTTGTTGAGCATGTGTGTCTGTGTCGCAGCAAGACTCCTATTGTGCTTTAAGGTGCTATGCCAGTCTGGCCAGCCAACGCGTGGGCTGGCTGGGAAAGGAGCGATAAGCAGGGCAGGAATTGAAAGAGAAACAGTGACGTCCTATGGGCGAAGGAACGGTCCAGAAAGCATTTCAAAGGAAGGCACATGGTGTCTTGAGAGAAAAAGGGAGCCAGGGAATTCACTCCCTAGAACCAGCCAAACGTGCTCCGGGGAGAACTGCTCCACGATCGGCTGAATTAGCGAAAACTGAGCCAGAACACAAAGCAGGGCAGGAGGTCGCCCCTTTATGAGCTGTTACAGCGGAGAATCAAAGCCAGTAAGCAAATTACTATAGGCTCAGCTGTTCAATAAACTGGCCATGTCACTGGAAACACACACAGCACGTTCCAAAAATCACCATTAAAGGCTCATATCATGGAAAGGCAGTCCACTGCAGGTTAGTATAACAAGAGAGGGTTGGGGGAGTCAACATAACATCCACTACGTCCAAATCTGAGGGCTAAAATGCCCAAACTGCCCATTCGGAGTTGATCGTAATTTGTGATGTCAGAACAACAAACACGTTCATGCGTATCTGCCTATTCAGCATGCGACAGCTATGCTTCAGTACCTGCCTATTCAAGCTGTAGTTAGCAGTCTAGTCGCCCGGACAGCTTTTGGAACGAGGACAGCCAATCAGAACAGAGGCCATTGACGCATGCACACTGCTATATGCTGTATTGTGTACTATATGCTATAATCTGTTCTATAACACTGCTATATGCTGTATTATGTACTATATGCTATAATCTGTTCTATAACACTGCTATAAGTTGTATTATATACTATATGCTATAATCTGTTCTATAACACTGCTATACGCTGTATTAAGTACTATATGCTATAATCTGTTCTATAACACTGCTATACGCTGTATTGTGTACTATATGCTATAATCTGTTCTATAACACTGCTATACGCTGTATTATATGCTATAATCTGTTCTATAACACTGCTATATGCCATACGCTGTATTATATGCTATAATCTGTTCTATAACACTGCTTTTCGGTGTATTATGTACTATATGCTATAACCTGTTCTATAACACTGCTATATGCTGTATTATGTACTATATGCTATAATCTGTTCTATAACACTGCTATAAGTTGTATTATATACTATATGCTATAATCTGTTCTATAACACTGCTATACGCTGTATTAAGTACTATATGCTATAATCTGTTCTATAACTGCTATACGCTGTATTGTGTACTATATTGCTATAATCTGTTCTATAACACTGCTATACGCTGTATTATATGCTATAATGTGTTCTATAACACTGCTGTACGCTGTATTGTGTACTATATGCTATAATCTGCTCTACAACACTGCTATATGCTGTATTCTGTACTATATGCTAGAATCTGATCTATAACACTGCTATATGCTATACACTGTATTATATGCTATAATCTGTTCTATAACACTGCTATATGCTATAGACTGTATTATATGCTATAATCTGATCTATAACACTGCTATATGCTGTATTGTGTACTACATGCTATAATCTGTTCTATAACACTGCTATATGCTGTATTCTGTACTATATGCTATAATCTGATCTATAACACTGCTATATGCTATACACTGTATTATATGCTATAATCTGTTCTATAACACTGCTATATGCTGTATTGTGTACTATATGCTATAACCTGTTCTATAACACTGCTATACGCTGTATTATGTACTATATGCTATAATCTGTTCTATAACACTGCTATATGATGTATTATATGATATAATCTGTTCTATAACACTGCTATATGCTGTATTATATGCTATAATCTGTTCTATAACACTGCTATATGCTGTATTATATGCTATAATCTGTTCTATAACACTGCTATATGATGTATTATATGATATAATCTGTTCTATAACACTGCTATATGCTGTATTATATGATATAATCTGTTCTATAACACTGCTATATGCTGTATTATATGCTATAATCTGTTCTATAACACTGCTATATGCTGTATTATATGATATAATCTGTTCTATAACACTGCTATATGCTGTACTGCGTACTGTATGCTATAATCTGTTCTATAACACTGCTATAAGATGTATTATGTACTATATGCTATAATCTGTTCTATAACACTGCTATATGCTGTATTCTGTACTATATGCTATAATCTGATCTATAACACTGCTATATGCTATACACTGTATTATATGCTATAATCTGTTCTATAACACTGCTATATGCTGTATTGTGTACTATATGCTATAATCTGTTCTATAACACTGCTATATGCTGTATTGTGTACTGTATACTATAATCTGTTCTATAACACTGCTATATGCTGTATTATATGCTATAACCTGTTCTATAACACTGCTATAGGCTGTATTGTGTACTATATGCTATAATCTGTTCTATAACACTGTTATATGCTGTATTGTGTACTATATGCTATAATCTGTTCTATAACACTGCTATATGCTGTATTGTGTACTATATGCTATAATCTGTTCTATAACTGCTATACGCTGTATTGTGTACTATATTGCTATAATCTGTTCTATAACACTGCTATACGCTGTATTATATGCTATAATGTGTTCTATAACACTGCTGTACGCTGTATTGTGTACTATATGCTATAATCTGCTCTATAACACTGCTATATGCTGTATTCTGTACTATATGCTAGAATCTGATCTATAACACTGCTATATGCTATACACTGTATTATATGCTATAATCTGTTCTATAACACTGCTATATGCTATAGACTGTATTATATGCTATAATCTGATCTATAACACTGCTATATGCTGTATTGTGTACTACATGCTATAATCTGTTCTATAACACTGCTATATGCTGTATTCTGTACTATATGCTATAATCTGATCTATAACACTGCTATATGCTAAACACTGTATTATATGCTATAATCTGTTCTATAACACTGCTATATGCTGTATTGTGTACTATATGCTATAACCTGTTCTATAACACTGCTATACGCTGTATTATGTACTATACGCTATAATCTGTTCTATAACTGCTATACGCTGTATTGTGTACTATATTGCTATAATCTGTTCTATAACACTGCTATACGCTGTATTATATGCTATAATGTGTTCTATAACACTGCTGTACGCTGTATTGTGTACTATATGCTATAATCTGCTCTATAACACTGCTATATGCTGTATTCTGTACTATATGCTAGAATCTGATCTATAACACTGCTATATGCTATACACTGTATTATATGCTATAATCTGTTCTATAACACTGCTATATGCTATAGACTGTATTATATGCTATAATCTGATCTATAACACTGCTATATGCTGTATTGTGTACTACATGCTATAATCTGTTCTATAACACTGCTATATGCTGTATTCTGGACTATATGCTATAATCTGATCTATAACACTGCTATATGCTATACACTGTATTATATGCTATAATCTGTTCTATAACACTGCTATATGCTGTATTGTGTACTATATGCTATAACCTGTTCTATAACACTGCTATACGCTGTATTATGTACTATATGCTATAATCTGTTCTATAACACTGCTATATGATGTATTATATGATATAATCTGTTCTATAACACTGCTATATGCTGTATTATATGATATAATCTGTTCTATAACACTGCTATATGCTGTATTATATGCTATAATCTGTTCTATAACACTGCTATATGATGTATTATATGATATAATCTGTTCTATAACACTGCTATATGCTGTATTATATGATATAATCTGTTCTATAACACTGCTATATTGCTGTATTATATGCTATAATCTGTTCTATAACACTGCTATATGCTGTATTATATGATATAATCTGTTCTATAACACTGCTATATGCTGTACTGCGTACTGTATGCTATAATCTGTTCTATAACACTGCTATAAGATGTATTATGTACTATATGCTATAATCTGTTCTATAACACTGCTATATGCTCTATTCTGTACTATATGCTATAATCTGATCTATAACACTGCTATATGCTATACACTGTATTATATGCTATAATCTGTTCTAGAACACTGCTATATGCTGTATTGTGTACTATATGCTATAATCTGTTCTATAACACTGCTATATGCTGTATTGTGTACTGTATACTATAATCTGTTCTATAACACTGCTATATGCTGTATTATATGCTGTATTATATGCTATAACCTGTTCTATAACACTGCTATAGGCTGTATTGTGTACTATATGCTATAATCTGTTCTATAACACTGCTATATGCTGTATTGTGTACTATATGCTATAATCTGTTCTATAACACTGCTATATGCTGTATTGTGTACTATATGCTATAATCTGTTCTATAACACTGCTATATGCTGTATTGTGTACTATATGCTATAACCTGTTCTATAACACTGCTATATGCTGTATTGTGTATTATATGCTATAATCTGATCTATAACACTGCTATATGCTGTATTGTGTACTATATGCTATAACCTGTTCTATAACACTGCTATATGCTGTATTGTGTACTATATGCTATAATATGATCTATAACACTGCTATATGCTGTATTGTGTATTATATGCTATAATCTGTTCTATAACACTGCTATATGCTGTATTGTGTACTATATGCTATAATCTGTTCTATAACACTGCTATATGCTGTATTGTGTACTATATGCTATAACCTGTTCTATAACACTGCTATATGCTGTATTGTGTACTATATGCTATAACCTGTTCTATAACACTGCTATATGCTGTATTGTGTACTATATGCTATAACCTGTTCTATAACACTGCTATATGCTGTACTGCGTACTATATGCTATAATCTGTTCTATAACACTGCTATACGCTGTATTATGTACTATATGCTATAATCTGTTCTATAACACTGCTATACGCTGTATTATATGCTATAATCTGTTCTATAACACTGCTATACGCTGTATTATGTACTATATGCTATAACCTGCATTATAAACAGTAAACTGTTAGATGATGCTAATACAGCCTATACTATATAGTCACTGTCCAATGAAAAACATCTCTCTATAATACTGCATCATTTGAACACAGCAGTCGTTTACACTGTGTGAACATTTCAAGATAACTGGACCAACAGAAATGGGCCAAAAAGGCTCTGGTTCCATTGACTTACATGCAAATTAAATTAGGTTTTTGGCCTCCCCTGCAAAGTTGCCCCTTTAGAGACACTTGTACAAGCATACACGGCATGAAGAGAGGCTGGAAAACGATCAGGTAGAAAGGAACGGACCTCACAGGAAGGACAAAACACAAGCAAGATGTAAAATACGATCCCTAAAGCTGGAATACATCTGGCTCCTAAACCAATCATCTGCTGACAAGCTATTCCTTTCCCCCGGCTGTGAAGAATCAGCCAACAGAAGCTTATACCAATTAGCAGTGAGGAAACACACCTAAATCACCACACACCCGCCTCAAACTGTGTGGGGCTATTAGTCTCAAACAGACTCGCTAATGAGGATTCTGCTACTCTATGGAACAGTGTAATTTGGGCAAACGTGTCACACAGCTGAAGGCTTATACAGGTAAATGGGATCTTTAGACACCTGGTCTATTAGAACCGTGCTAAAGGCGGAAGCTGTGGGTTTCCCACTTTCTCAGTTTCTACAATCTTTTAAAAGACGATTACTTTAAAGTGTCTCAGGTAACCGAGCCTAGCCAGAGACAACCGAACAGGAAGAGGAGACGGTCTTGTAGTGCTTCATCTGGTGGCTGTATCTCCCAAAGTCCTGCGCTTTAATAACGACAAGACAGACACATTTCGTTTTGTAGATCTGCACGTGTAGGTTGCACCCATAAACTCTAATAAGCAACTAGGGCTACAACTACTCTACCAAATATCCCCCACTAATTAAATATTGAAATATAAAAAAACAAGGAACAAAAAAACCTACATGTTTATCTATAATAACCAATCACAAAATAAAAAAAACTGTGAATGTTATTTATTACTATTTTTTTTATTTATTTTTTTTTTATTGAAACTATCAACTACCAGTGCCAAATACTATTTGCTACTTGCTTGGTGGATGTGGCTCAGCAGTTAACACCACTACCCACCAGCGAGCTACCACCCCATGCAGGAGATGGGGGTTCGAATCCCCGTCTAGGTAGCAAATGCTGAGCTACACCAATAAGAGTCCTTGGGCAGGACTCCTAACACTGCCCTGGCCTACCTGTA
>JAMWET010007444.1:102500-165000 GCA_024036415.1 Prochilodus magdalenae | reverse complement strand
GGCGAGTACGTTAGCAGCGTAAGCTAGCTAGATATGCTAAGCTAGCCTCACGGTTTAGCTAGCCTAGCTCACCAAAACTGCACTTTTGAAGTCTAGGACACCTGCAAAAATAAGAGAACAGGTAGTCACGGGTACAGGCGTTTAAAACCCAGGGCTACTCTCAGTCTCCTAAATGTGTTTCAATGAGGGTTATGGTTTGTTTGTTAGCTAGCTAGCCGGCACCGGGCGGGACGAAGTTTTAAGCCGACACAGGCAGGCCGTAGCCGGCTGGCGTTACCTCCACTAACCGAGCCGGCTGGATCAGCTTGCTGGGCTGCTCACGCCGTGAAAGGCTGACAGGGTAGCGCTGTTTTATAGCATTTACGGTTTCATATGTTAGTGTGGGACGGCTTACTGACCTTGGTATCCCCGTTACACAGCGCCATGAGTGCCTGAAGGGAAGCGGACTGTCTGGATCGGACTGCTCTGCTCTGTGTTCACCAGCTCCTCTCGGTGTAGTACTGGCGGCGGCTGCTGTTGCTGCTGCTGCCGAGTCTGATCTCAGTGTGATCTGAAGCTGGTCTTAGTCTGATCGCGGTCTGATCTCAGTCTGATTTTGGTCTGATCTGGGTTTGTTTCTCCGTCCCACGCTGTGAGCAGCTCGCCTGTTGCCTGCAGGACTAACTACTCTCAGTGTTGTCCCGAGATGATCAGACACGGACGATAATTTGTTAAACAGGGAGGAGTTAGGAGTTTTGAGTTGGTGGCCAAGAAAAAGTTTTCTGCCAGGTCAGAAATAGAGAGTCTGGACAGACTGGGCTGGGTCACCGGCTTACTGCACAGCATGTGAGAGTCATGTTCAACTTTTTGTTTCTCTGTATGTGACCGAAGCTCTGGTTGGGCTGCATTCACTTACGGGCTAGACACTCACAACTACTGCTGTTACTGTAAACGACCCAAACGAGCTTTAATATCACATATGTGAAATTAATATACTGAGCCCAGGAATTATACAGAAGCGATAAACGAAATTATCATACTGAGGCCACATATTACAATATTAGGGCCACAAATGAATATATTGAGGTAACAGTTTACTATATTGTGGCCACAACTTAATATATTGAGACCACAAATTAATATATTATGGACATAACATAATGAGATCACGATTTACAATATTAAGACCACAAATTAATAGAGGCCATATGTTATAATATAAGGGCCACAAATGAATATATTGAGGCAACAATTTACTATATTGTGGCCACAACTTAGTATATTGAGGCCACAAATTAATATATTATGGACATAACATACCAAGATCACTATTTACAATATTAAGACCACAAATTAATACAGGCCACATATTACAATATTAGGGCCACAAATGAATATATTGAGCAAACAATTTACTATATTGAGGCCACAACTTAGTATATTGAGGTCACAAATTGATATATTATGGACATAACATAACATATATAGATCACGATTTACAATATTAAGACCACAAATTAATAGAGGCCATGAATTAGTATATTGAGGCTACAAATTAATATATTAAGGCAACAGTTTACTATATTGTGGCCACCACTTAATATACTGAGGCTAAAAATTCCTATATTAATGACATAAAATAACATATTAAGATCACAATTTACAATATTAAGACTAAAAATTAATAGGGGCCACAAATTAGTATACTGAGGCTACAAATGAATATATTGAGGCAACAATTTACTATATTGTGGCCACAACTTACAATATTGAGGCCACAAATTAATATACTGAGGCAGCAGTTTATCATACTAAGGCCACCACTTAGAATATTGAGGCCAGACATTACCATACTAAGCACATACATTACCATATTGAGATCACAATTTACAATATTATAACCACAGATTAACAGAGGCCACAAATTAATATATTAAGCCCACAATACATTATACTGGGGTAAACTACGTTGAGCGATTTCCTATATTAAGGCCTCAAGTTAACATATTGAGTCACAATTCACAATATTAAGGACACAATTTAGTAGCGACCAGAAATTACTACATTGCAGCCATACTTTAGTATATTGAGGGAGCAGTTCACTATACTGAGGTAACAGTTTACAAAATTAAGGCCACAAATTAATATATTTAGGCCAAAGACTACTACACAGAAACAACATATCGAGATCATACTGTACAATATTAGGAGTAAGATTAATAGAGAACATGAATTTGTATATTGAGGCCACAAATTTAAATATGACTTAATATACACTATCCTGAGGCCACAATGTACTATATTAAAACCAAAAATGACTATATTAAGACCACAAGTTACATTTTGAGGTCATTTTTGAGGTCATAATTCACAATATTAAGGATGCTAATTAATAGAGACCACAAATTATTATACTGAGGTCACAATTTAGTACACTGAGGGCCCAGTTCACTATACTGAGGTAACAATTTACTATATTAAGGCCACTAATTAATATCATGATTCCAAAAATGACTGCACTGAAACCACAAATTATGTGCCACACTGACAGTCTGTCACACAACTGTAGGGCTACTGCCAAACACAGGGCTGACAGAGAACGTAGCGAGTGAGCAATTCAGCTTTATCCATATCTTCAAAATGGCAACTTTACAGGAGAGGCCAAAAACCTCATTCAGTTTTAATGTAAGTCAATGGAACCAGACGTCCTTCCGAGCACTTCTGGGCCATTTCAGTTGGTCCGTTCATCATGCAATTCTTACACAGTGTAAACGGCAGCGGCTGTTTTCAAATGATGCATTAAAGTCAAAATGGACAAAAATGGAGATACATGTTTTCATTGGACAGGGATGATGTGTAAGCCTTGTGTTTTACTGTTTCCTACCAACATGGAGGTGTATTAGCATAGTCTCACTGAAATGGCTCCCACTAGGTTTTATACAGTGAAGGCGTTTAGCAGTTCTCTGGTGAGGCTTTCCTTTAATGGTCCCTCAGTAATAAACCAAATCTGACTTACCTAATGAAGTAATTAGAGTGGAGATAATAGGGGGCTTATTATGAGACTGCCATCTGCTGGGAAAATAGATAAGGACATCCAGTAAGCGTATACCTCAGTCTCTGTCGTGATATTAATATGGCAGTTACAGTGAAAGAGGAACTCCACAGATGTTTTCGGCTCAGTTAGGATGTAAACACAGCCTTTCAGTGTGGTCTGGTGAGTAATGTTCTGTACTAGAGACACTCAGTGGTGGTGATAGGAACCAGACGTCTGAGAAGTGTAACGCCTCTAAATATGTCCTTACAGAGACACTTCTGGAAGTTATGACACGTGTTTATTAATAGATTCGAGAAGCAGTTTTGACCTCATGATGGATGGTTACACGCAGGGCATCGCAGGGCTAAATAACCCCCCAGAGAAAACCACTGGTTTACCATCATCAGCGCTGCAGATAGGATGGCACAGTGGCACCCTCGCAGCACGCAGGGCCTGGGATCGACTCCCCGCCCACGGTCCTTTCCGTGTTGCCTCTGCCTGTTGTTGTGGGTTTTCGGCCGCAATCCAAAGGCATCCAGTCCATTTACTGGAGATACTACACTGTCTTTATGTGTGACCGTGTGTGTTTGCCCGGTGTATGAATGCGTGTCTGCCCTTTGATGGACTGGCGGCTTGTCCAGGGTGTCTCCTGCCTTTCCAACACATTGACGAGTGCCGGGAAAGACTGAAGCACCAATACCCCGCCCCCCAACCAGGGGGACATTACACACTCACTACTCTGTTTGACCTAAGCGCGATGTTATAGGTCCTGGGGAGGGATTTGGATGTCCTGGAGATGTTATAGGTCCTGGGGAGGGATTTGGATGTCCTGGAGATGTTATAGGTCCTGGGGAGGGATTTGGATGTCCTGGAGATGTTATAGGTCCTGGAGAGAGATATGGATGTCCTGGAGATGTTATAGGTCCTAGAGAGGGTTTTGGATGTCCTGGAGATGTTATATGTCCTGGAGAGGGTTTTGGATGTCCTGGAGATGTTATAGGTCCTGGAGAGGGTTTTGGATGTCCTGGAGATGTTATAGGTCCTGGAGAGGGATTTGGATGTCCTGGAGATGTTATAGGTCCTGGAGAGGGATTTGGATGTCCTGGAGATGTTATAGGTCCTGGAGAGGGATTTGGATGTCCTGGAGATGTTATAGGTCCTGGAGAGGGATTTGGATGTCCTGGAGATGTTATAGGTCCTGGAGAGGGTTTTGGATGTCCTGGAGATGTCATAGGTCCTGGAGAGGGATTTGGATGTCCTGGAGATGTTATAGGTCCTGGAGAGGGATTTGGATGTCCTGGAGATGTTATAGGTCCTGGAGAGGGTTTTGGATGTCCTGGAGATGTTATAGGTCCTGGAGAGGGATTTGGATGTCCTGGAGATGTTATAGGTCCTGGAGAGGGTTTTGGATGTCCTGGAGATGTCATAGGTCCTGGAGAGGGATTTGGATGTCCTGGAGATGTCATAGGTCCTGGAGAGGGATTTGGATGTCTTGGAGAGGGATTTGGATGTCCTGGAGATGTTATAGGTCCTGGAGATGTCATAGGTCCTGGAGAGGGATTTGGATGTCCTGGAGAGGGATTTGGATGTCCTGGAGATGTTATAGGTCCTGGAGAGGGTTTTGGATGTCCTGGAGATGTCATAGGTCCTGGAGAGGGATTTGGATGTCTTGGAGAGGGATTTGGATGTCCTGGAGATGTTATAGGTCCTGGAGAGGGATTTGGATGTCCTGGAGATGTTATAGGTCCTGGATAGTGTTTTTAATGTGGCCACAAGACTTTAACAAGCAATCAATAATTTTGTCAGCATTTAATATTAATATTCATTCATGAAATGGACAATAAGCTTCCTATGTATTACATGGAACCCATGATGTTGTAAAGAACTAGCCTATTTAGCATAATTTTATATATTTATTATTATGCAAATTCATACTTCAGACTTTCATATTATTCAAACCAGTCGCTCTCGTCTTTTCTGCGGGAGTGCATGACAGCACCGTAGCATTTCTAGCGGTACATTGCCGGTCTCATTTGTCTCAGCTAAAAGGTTTAAGTGTAAACGTGCCCCTCGTCACATGTCCCAACACACGGTGCCCAATCACATGCGGTAAAGCCTCTTTTTTAAACAAAGTCCACATGGCTGTCCACCCTCCACACACGGTCATTCATTAGCTCTGGTTATGGGACATGGGGTGGTTCTCTCACACAGTGAATTAAAGTGCAACAAATGACCTTCTACACTTCGTGTAGAGGCTAGACTGAATTCAAGGAGGCATGTGCAGTGAATGTACAGTATAACGACAAGCCCAGCCTGTGGGTAGTAGCTGGCTGAAAGCAGGAGCTTGTGGAATGAATCTAAGCAGCTGAGCAGGAGATAACAGACTCTCACAAATCAAGAGAAGACTGTAAACCATGTCTAAACCTCACCTGCTAGTAGCTTCACCATGCAAAAGGCTGTTGGAGGTGCCAAGGTATGCATCGATTGACTTGTCGCTGTAGCTGACGGGCTATATGAAGGCATTCCATTGCACATGCTTCCATTCTGACTTGGTAAGATCCTTTGCAAGTGACGTATATACCTCAGAGAGGAGTTAGAAAGTAATTCCAGCAGTTGGATGAGTTGGAGAAGTGTCGCATCATAGGAGCCAGAGTAGTGGGAAGGTCTAATCGATGCCATACTGGTCGTGGAGATACTATTATAGCACACTGTTGGAGGCTGTGGATAGAGGAAGGCACGCATCAGCAATGTGAAGGATCTGGGAGACCTACACGAACCACAGGGAGAAAGAACCGTCAGATTGTCCGGCATGGCAAGGAGTAACCCAACAGCCACTCCATTAATGCCCTCCATTAGTCATAGTGTTGGGGCCAGCACCATTGGCAGATGACTACATGATTGGGGACTACATGCACACAGGCATTACGATGACTGCCCTTAACGCCATGTCACGCCGCCAATGACTGCAATGGTGTCGTGCCAGACTGGCATGGAGTGACTCAGAATGGCAGCGGGTCATCTTCAGTGATGAAGATGGTGGAGATGACCAGTGAATCTGTCTGTGGCACTAAGATGAGCTAACCCTAGTCATGCATCACATGTCCAGAAGGCCTGGTGCCACTCCAACTCCACCCCTACCCATTGTGGTTCGTTATACTGTACAGCCTTGTATTGGTATAATGATAATAAAGTTGAATTGAATTCAATTTAATAATTAAAAAAAAATATTTAGAACAGTTTTTAATTCCCACCCCTAAAAACTATAGAGGTATCTGATACAGAAACCGACTCATGCATCACAGTTGGGCTATGCATGCCAGAGTTTACATACATTCCATGCATAAATAAGTGTAATCCGCAGCATTCACATGCCTGTGTGTGCAGATCAAGGGGAAAATGACTTTTGGCATCTGGGAAAACTACATACTCTGTGAGACGGGGATGAAACTGATTACGGCCTACTTGCAAGCTTTTATAAATAGCACTCTGCTGTCGGATGTTGGTGGTTTTCCTGTTAGCTGTGAGACTAGCTTACATCCTTATAACCAACGAGTAAAAGCCAGTCCAAGGTTTACACTCGTTTCTTATACTGCTTGGGCACTCTCTTTCCTCCTCCTCGCTTCCTCTGACGTCTAATTCAGTCTCAGTCAATCTGGCCTTTTCTTATAGCTGGCTGAAGAACCATAGCTGTAAGTGTGTGGTTCTGTGGCATGACTCCATAGCAGGTGTAATAGCAGGCGTTCTGGGTCCAGTGTGGGAACGTTCTGTTAAGGTAAAATGCTTACACTATGTTGCTTAACGACTTAATTGTAAGGTTTAATTTGAGTCTAATGAGTGATGTTTTAAGCACAGTGATTTCATCTGCATGGTGCTAAATGCTAGGCTAATAACAACACTCATATTTCATATTTACATGTCCATTATTCAGCCTAACTTCAAATCCTAGAGTTAAACCGGTGTGCCGGTAAACTAAAAAGTGGTTTATCAGTGTAATACTGGGTTTCACTCATCCAGAACTGCAAGTTCAGTTTCTAGCTCCACCACTTGAGGGCAGAGATCAGTCGAACACAAAGCATTATACATATATAAAGCAATAAATATAGATATATATATATATATTTTTTTAAATTTATTTTATTTATTTATTTTTTGGAACAAGCAATCAAATTTTATATTGAATCTGGATTATATATATATTGCTTGCTCCTAAATTTTTTTTACAATTTCTGAGCAGAAAAGAAACTGTGCTTTGTGTTCGACTGATCTCTGCCCTCAAGTGGTGGACACTAAAGGCATTATAGGTTATATTATAGGTTAAATTTTATATTAAATTTAATAATAAATATATAAATATAAAATAAATTTATATATAAAAAAT
Source organism: Prochilodus magdalenae (assembly GCA_024036415.1). Lineage (NCBI taxonomy): Eukaryota > Metazoa > Chordata > Actinopteri > Characiformes > Prochilodontidae > Prochilodus > Prochilodus magdalenae. The sequence goes on along the minus strand of JAMWET010007444.1, from coordinate 157,609 downwards.
ATATATTTTTTTTCTATATATTTATTTTATATATTATATATATATATATATATATATATATATAAATATAATATATATATATACATATATATATATATATATATATATATATATACATATAAAACTCTTGTTGTATAAAACTCTTGTCTTCATGGTTTATAGATTAAACACTAACAAAATACGAAGAAAATAATAGACCTATTACTACCTTCAAATACAAGAAATTTCAGCACTGTACGTTTGGTAAATTAATTTTCAGTACTAAACTGATGCCTGAACTGTTTTTCTCCAGTCTGTCTGATAAAATGAACTTCGACCTGAAAGGCGGAACTAAAGAACAGGAGCTTTGAGACACGTCAGCTGAAGCGACCGGAACTGTTTCCCTGCTGCACCGGTGCAGCGCTACGCTTCCTCGATTGTGGACAGTGAAACTTCTAGGCAGGAGGCGATTCGAGGGTATTTCCACATGAAACACTGTACATTTTACACTCGGTACCGGACATTTAACGGAACCGGACCTTAGACACGCTCTTTTCTCCCGTTTGATACACTTTAAACGCTCGTTAATGAATTAGTTGCTGACATTGCATGTGGTGTGTCATCATGACAGGTACATTCTCATCATTCTCATATTCACTCTGTTTTCATTACGCTCATAGTCTGTTTCTGTCTCAAAGTCTCTTTCTTTTCCGCTACTGATGCCTTTACTCTTATTCTTTATGATGGTCTCGGTATCATGTTTGTAGGAGGCCCTTTTTGTTATTGGTGTTGTCTTGATTCTCCTTCTTCAGAGTCTTTTCAACCCTTCTGGGTCTTTATGTCTTTGTGTTACTCTCATTATTGTTTATTTGCTAGATGTTACTATGTTAGAATAGAGTTTTCTATAGTCACTAGTAAAGCTCAGCTCCCTCCTGTGGTCCTCACTAACCTGAGTCACACTAATGATGAAGCTGAAAATGATGATACCGTCTTTCAGATGTACTGAAGCCAAAACCAAAAAAGCCTGACTGATGGGTTTGGCAAGAAGACTTGCCGCAGGATGAGTGGGGTCCTTCACAATGCTGATGGCCTTACGGGTGCAGTGTGTGGTGTGAATGTCTGTGACAGAGGGGAGAGAAACCCCTATGATCTTCTCAGCTGTCCTCACTATTCGCTGTAGGGTCTTGCGGTCTGAGGCATTGCAATTCCCAAACCAGGCGATGATGCAGCTGCTCAGGATGCCCTCCACAGTCCCTCTGTAGAACATGGTGAGGATTGGAGGAGGAGCTTTCCTCAGTCTCCGCAGGAAGTAAAGGCGCTGCTGGGCTTTCTTGGCTATGGAGCTGGTGTTGAGGGACCACGTGAGGTTCTCCGTGATGTGGACGCCGAGGAACTTTGTGCTCTGGACGATTTCCACAGCAGAGCCATTGATGTTCAGGGGGGCGTGGTCGCCTCGCACTCTTCTGAAGTCAACAACCATCTCTTGAGTTTTGTCAACATTCAGAGACAGGTTGTTGGTTCTGCACCAGTCCGTTAGCTGCTGTACGCTGCAGTATTTTTGTTAGTGGTCTTTTTGGAATAGCCATTAATATATATTCAAAATTCCATAACCAAACTTTCTAAAAACACTGTCTCTGGTACTGGGCCAATGTATTCCCAGTCGTTCCATGTTATAGATTTCTGGGATAAAGCTTTTATGGCTATTCAATATTATTAACCAATAAGGTTCTTCAGATGCCTGATTCCTGGTTGTATCATTAGCCAACTTACAGGGGTTGGACAATGAAACTGAAACACCTGGTTTTAGACCACAGTCATTTATTAGTATGGTGTAGGGCCTCCTTTTGCGGCCAATACAGCGTCAGTTGGTCTTGGGAATGACATATACTGCGTCCTGCACAGTGGTCAGAGGGAGTTTAGGCCATTCTTCTTGCAGGATAGTGGCCAGGTCACTACGTGATGCTGGTGGAGGTTCGTCCTTCTTGGTGGTATGCTGACATTACCCTGGATACCGTGGCTCTTGATACATCACAAAGACTTGCTGTCTTGGTCACAGATGCGCCAGCAAGACGTGCACCAACAATCTGTCCTCTTTTGAACTCTGGTATGTCTCCCATAATGCTGTGTGCATTGCAGTATTTTGAGCAGAACTGTGCTCTTACCTGCTAACTGAACCTTCACACTCTGCTCTTACTGGTGCAATGTGCAGTTAATGAAGATTGGCCACCAGGCTGGTCCAATTTAGCCATCCTCCCACACTAAAATGACAGGTGTTTCAGTTTCATTGTCCAAGCCCTGTATATTTTCATGGCTGTTCCATTTTTTTTTATTATCAGTGTATATGGGTTTGATTCTACAGAGCTATAATTATATACCACTGCCTTGGCTCCTTGATTTAGAAAAAAAGAGGGGTCTGCAAAATAGTGATCTTACAACAGTGCAACTACAATACACTCATCATCAACATCACAGCTGCACCCAGAAGGAGGTGTGGGAGTGCGGTGCTGTTGGGAAGGAAGATAAAGGTGACCAGGATCAATAACTGATGATACATGTAGACTGATATGATCAATATTCATTGAGCTACACATACAGAAGTCTGTCTCTCAGTAGGGCATCGGGTCACCATGTTTGCTAACCCAACACGCCAGAGGTTTGCAGATTGCAGATGTTTGGAAAAGAGTGAGGGGCTTATCAATGATTTACTTTGATCATTCTTACAGGTCTGTCGCGGGCACAGCTGGTTTGATGCCCAGCGAGCTAAAATGGAGTTATCTGAGTCTATGAGGCACCAGAACGGGAGGCAGAGGAAGCCCGTGGTGGTCACGGCGGACATGAGTGACCGGGAGCCTAAGCTGTCGGATCAGGAAATGGTAGACGAGGAAGAGGCCCTGATTCGAAGCTCAGACAACGAGGATGGACACCCCAGAGGGCGCAACGGTATCCGAGGAGAACTGGGCAACATATCCCTGCTCCTCTTCCTCTACGTCCTACAGGGCATTCCTTTAGGACTGGCTGGCAGCATCCCTTTAATCATGCAGAGCAAGAACGTCAGCTACAAAGACCAGGCCTACTTCAGCTTCGTCTTCTGGCCCTTCAGCCTGAAGTTGCTCTGGGCCCCACTAGTGGACTCGCTGTATGTCCAGAAGTTCGGCCGCAGGAAGTCCTGGCTGGTGCCCACTCAGTACCTGCTGGGGCTCTTCATGTTGGCGCTGTCGTTCATCGCGGACTCCCTCCTTGAGTCGAATGGACCTAATGGACCGGACGTGGTAACCCTGACCGCCATCTTCTTCATGTTGGCTTTTCTGGCAGCCACGCAGGACATTGCAGTCGATGGCTGGGCTTTGACTATGCTGTCCAGGGAGAATGTGGGATACGCTTCTACCTGTAACTCCGTGGGTCAGACAGCAGGCTACTTCCTGGGGAACGTGCTGTTTCTGGCTCTGGAGTCAGCCGATTTCTGCAACAAGTACCTGCGGTTTGAGCCACAGGACCGGGGCCTTGTCACACTGTCCGGTAGGGTGGTGATGTTCTTTTCTTGGCTGCTTATTTGAATATTGAATTATTTGATTTTTAATATTAATGCTCAGCTTCTGGTTGGTGTTTGTTGTGCAGGCTAATGCAGCTACACAATAATGGATGTCTATGGAACTGTGCCAAAGAATCTCATGTTCTTCCCTTTCAGACTTCTTGTTTTTCTGGGGGATTGTGTTCATGGTGTCCACTACGCTGGTGGCCGTCATTAAGAAGGAGAACAGTGGCCAGCAGCGCCTCAAGAGGAGGCCGAAAGAGGAGACCCAGGGCGTTGTGGAGACGTATAAGCTCTTGTTATCCATCATTAAGATGCCTACCGTCTTCACCTTCTGCTGCCTGCTCCTGACATCGAAGGTAGATACTGTGCACCCAAAGCCGTAAATCAGGGCGTGCTCATGCCTAGTTCTGTAGGGCCAGCACAGTAATCCCAGTAGTCAAGTACATACCTTCTAAACCTGGCAGTTCACAGGTCAGCTGAATCAGGTGTAAAGGAGGGAACTCATCTTGTGGTGCTGGCCGGTGACTCTCCAGGACCGGAGCCCAATCCTCCTGCGTTATTATTAGCAGCAACCATCAACGTTTGTGATGAATTATATTTATATCATAATCACAGTTTGAGCGATGGCAGTTTTGTTTTTATCTTAAGGGCTGCAGTTTTTATATTAGTGTACATTATTAGTTATGTTGAATAACAATTTTAGGTATTAGGTTTAACCTAATAACAGTTGAATACTATATGGACCAATCAGAAACAACCCCCGTGCTGTGTACATGAACACAACCGTAAATAACTGGCAGTCTTGCGTGTTAATTGGCCTCGACCCAGAAAAGAGGATGCGCATGTCTTCTTGGCCTTGCACACAGAGGAATTACTGCTACTGCATTCAACCCATCTCTAAAGGAAGACATCCACATACACCCTAGTGAACACACACCTGGGGCAACCCCGACAGAGCAGTTTGGGGTTAAGTGCCTTTCTAAAGGGCACTAAAAGAGAATTACTGGACCCTGAGTTTTATGAAATTGATGACAATGTAAATTGCAGTCGCAGTGCTGCAGTATAAAGTGTAAAAAAGATATGTAGGTATATAAATTAGGAATTATATACTGCTTCAGTCTATATATTAGCCTATTATAGACCCATGCAGTGAAGCAGTCTAATGTTCTGGTGGTTGGTCTGTGCAGTTAAGCAGTCTGTAATGTTCTGGTGGTCAGCCTGTGCAGGTAAGCAGTCTGTAATGTTCTGGTGGTCAGTCTGTACAGGTAAGCAGTCTGTAATGTTCTGGTGGTCAGTCTGTACAGGTAAGCAGTCTGTAATGTTCTGGTGGTCAGTCTGTACAGTTAAGCAGTCTGTAATGTTCTGGTGGTCGGTCTGTACAGGTAAGCAGTCTGTAATGTTCTGGTGGTCAGTCTGTACGGTTAAGCAGTCTGTATTGTTCTGGTGGTCGGTCTGTGCAGGTAAGCAGTCTGTAATGTTCTGGTGGTCGTCTCGTAGGAGGGAGGACTGAGCATGAGCTACATTACTTGTTCGATGCATGTGACGGAGGAACATGTGGTAGAATGGTTGTTGGAGGAAGGGAGGTGTTCAGAGCTCCAGTGGCCTGGGAGTAGAAACAGGGTCTCGTTATCTAGTGGTCCTCGATTCGAGATGTAGGGTAATAGAAACTCTGTATATGAATCAGCAATCATTTTATTCATGTCCTCCTTTTCTCTCTCAGATCGGCTTTTCTGCAGCGGATGCAGTGACGGGGCTGAAGCTGGTGGAGGCGGGAGTGCCCAAAGCCGAGCTGGCCCTCCTGGCTGTGCCCATGGTGCCCCTTCAGATCCTGCTGCCGCTGATCATCAGTAAATACACAGCTGGACCTCGACCGCTCGACGTGTTCTACAAGGCCTTTCCTTTCAGGTAGCCCGCTAGGAGAACGAGAGGTAGTAGAAGTTAAGGGTGCATGTGAAGTATTTAGGAAATGTCTAAACCTCCCTATTCAGACTAGCCCGCTGACAGCATTCAGAATCATTAGTTCTAAAAAACATTCATCATTCATGTTTGTATTTGTTAGACGGAACATTGTACAGTCTGATACTTAAAGAGCAAGCGCACCTAATCTATTCAGCAACGTCACCGCTGTACTGTAAACGTGCTGAAGGAGTGATTCAGTGTGTGCTTCACCTCCAAAATAAAATACCTCACTGATCTGACTGAAGGTTCTCCACAAAGGGTCCCTACTAGCAAGCTGAAGGTCCTTTACAAAGGGGAGCTACTAGCAAGCTGAAGGTCCTTTACAAAGGGGAGCTACTAGCAAGCTGAAGGTTCTCCACAAAGGGGAGCTACTAGCAAGCTGAAGGTTCTCCACAAGGGGGAGCTACTAGCAAGCTGAAGGTTCTCCACAAGGGGGAGCTACTAGCAAGCTGAAGGTTCTCCACAAAGGGGAGCTACTAGCAAGCTGAAGGTTCTCCACAAAGGGGAGCTACTAGCAAGCTGAAGGTTCTCCACAAAGGGGAGCTACTAGCAAGCTGAAGGTTCTCCACAAAGGGGAGCTACTAGCAAGCTGAAGGTTCTCCACAAAGGGGGCCTACTAGCAAGCTGAAGGTTCTCTACAAGGGGGAGCTACTAGCAAGCTGAAGGTTCTCTACAAAGGGGAGCTACTAGCAAGCTGAAGGTTCTCCACAAGGGGAAGCTACTAGCAAGCTGAAGGTTCTCTACAAAGGGGAGCTACTAGCAAGCTGAAGGTTCTCCACAAAGGGGAGCTACTAGCAAGCTGAAGGTCCTTCTCAAAGGGGAGCTACTAGCAGGCGAAAAGGTCTCCACAGAGGGAGCTGAAGTGGAGAACCTAGCAGGCTGAATGTTCTCCACAAGGGGGAGCTACTAGCAAGCTGAATGTTCTCCACAAGGGGGAGCTACTAGCAAACTGAATGTTCTACACATAGGGGAGCTACTAGCAAGCTGAATGTTCTCCACAAGGGGGAGCTACTAGCAAGCTGAATGTTCTCCACAAGGGGGAGCTACTAGCAAGCTGAATGTTCTACACATAGGGGAGCTACTAGCAAGCTGAATGTTCTCCACAAGGGGGAGCTACTAGCAAGCTGAATGTTCTCCACAAGGGGGAGCTACTAGCAAGCTGAATGTTCTCCACAAGGGGGAGCTACTAGCAAGCTGAATGTTCTCCACAAGGGGGAGCTACTAGCAAGCTGAAGGTCCTTCACAAAGGGGAGCTACTAGCAGGCGAAAAGGTCTCCACAGAGGGAGCTGAAGTGGAGAACCTAGCAGGCTGAATGTTCTCCACAAGGGGGAGCTACTAGCAAGCTGAATGTTCTCCACAAGGGGGAGCTACTAGCAAGCTGAATGTTCTCCACAAGGGGGAGCTACTAGCAAGCTGAATGTTCTACACATAGGGGAGCTACTAGCAAGCTGAATGTTCTCCACAAGGGGGAGCTACTAGCAAGCTGAATGTTCTCCACAAGGGGGAGCTACTAGCAAGCTGAATGTTCTCCACAAGGGGGAGCTACTAGCAAGCTGAATGTTCTCCACAAGGGGGAGCTACTAGCAAGCTGAATGTTCTACACAAGGGGGAGCTACTAGCAAGCTGAATGTTCTACACAAGGGGGAGCTACTAGCAAGCTGAAGTTTCTTCACAATAGGGGAGCTGCTAGCAAGCTGCAAGCTAGCAAGCTGAAGGTTCTCCACAAGGGGGAACTAATAGTGGACTGTAAGGGGAGCTACTGAATGTTCTGGTAGCTGGTTGGTGTAGCTCAGCGGATAAGACCACTACACTCCAGGGAAGAACCACCACCACATGTGGGAGACTAGGGTTCAATTTCTGGTCTGGGTGTATATGCTGTGCTACACCAATAAGAGTCCTTGGGCAAGACTCCTAACACCACATTGACCTACCTGTAATATGATTAACCTTGTAAGTCGCTGTGGATAAGAGCGTCAGCTAAATGCCATAAATGTAAATGTACTAGCAAGCTGAAGGATCTCCACAAGGGGGAGCTACTAGCATGCTGAAGGTTCTCCACAAAGGGGAGTTACTAGCAAGCTGAAGGTCCTTCACAAGGGGGAGCTACTAGCATGCTGAAGGTTCTCCACAAGGGGAGCTACTAGCAAGCTGAAGGTTCTCCACAAGGGGAGCTACTAGCAAGCTGAAGGTCCTTCACAAGGGGGAGTTACTAGCAAGCTGAAGGTTCTCCACAAAGGGGACTAATGGTGGACTGGAAGGGGAGCTATTTGTAGGCTGAAGGTCCCCCACACAGGAGAGCTACTAGCAGGCTAAGTGTTCTCCACAAAGGGGAGCTACTAGCTGCCTGAACGGTCTTTACAAGGGGGAGCTACTGGGGGGCTGAAGGGTCTCCACACGGGAGAGCTACATGCAGGCTGGAAATTCTCCAGAAGGGGGCACTGTTAACCTTTTTAGACTAAAATGGAAAACGTTCCGTTCCAGTAAACAGTGGTGCAGACGCAGGCTGCTTCACTATATAACACCAAGGTTATAGGAAGCCGGAAAGGAACCATTTCAAGATCCTTTATTTTTGCATGACACGCGTAGCTGCAGGTTCTTCACACGCAGGTGTTATTGATGGGGTAAAGGTTCTCTACAGTGGGATACAGCCAGCAAAGCTTCAGACCTTCACAAGTAAGGAGCTATCAGCAGAAACAATGGAGTGACATTTTAACAGACTGACGGTTCTCCACAAGGGGGTGCTATTAACAAGATGAAGGTTCTCTAAAACGGGGGCCACAATGGGGCCCTGTTATATACTTCTAGTATACAGAAGATTTTGCACAGTGGGAGGCTAATGGGAATTTGAAAGTTCTCAACGAGTGGGTGCTATTGGCAAGCTGAAGGGGCTTCACAATGGGGTGGTATGAAAGTGGCTTTGCATCTTTGACCTTTTGTGTTTTTGTTTTTGACCGTTCCAGACTGCTGATTGGTTTGGAGTATGCTCTGCTGGTGTGGTGGACTCCCAGTGTCAAGCACGATGAAGGCTTTCCCGTGTATTACTATGCTGTAGTGCTGCTCAGCTATGCCGTACATCAGGTGAGTCTGCCTGAGGAACCGGTTATACCACCAGAGGAGAAGCTGAACTGTCAGGGAAACTGCAAACTGATGGAAGTGGATGTTCCGCATTTACTGATCCAGTGCACTGATAGAGCACTCATAGACTCAGAGACGGCTAAGGTTCTGTGATGATGATTCTGTGGTCCTGCACATTTCTATGCCAGTTCACTACCAGAGTTCACCAGTTCGGCTATTTAACCGCATAGGCAGCTAGCACACTTTGGAGGGCCAGATAATTACCGTCACCACTGCGGTGACTGAATCAAGCTTATCTTCACACAGTAGGCCGGTTTCATGTGTTCAGAATTTTTTATTGACTTTAACAGCCTGGTTGTAATCATGGCTACTGATTTGGCCACTAGCCATTGCTAAATGCGTTCAAGGGCGTCTAGGTATCTAGATGTAAATACAGATATAGCCGAAAGTCAAAGGAACTAGTATCCGGCAAAGTGCAACAGCGTGACGTGGCGTTGATTTCACATATGGATGGAAGACGTCCAGAGATATGGTTAGCCACCCACAGCTCTGTGGTGTTTGTAGGAGCAGGATCTCTGGTTCGAATGGCCCCGCCCACCATATCCCATAAATGCTCAGTTGGGGTCAAGTCATGTGAATGTGCTGGCCACTCAGAACTCTGGGCCTGATGGCGTGTTGCATTGTCCTGTTGGAATAGGAACACCATGGTTGCGTGGGTACATGAACTCCATGGAGGGCTTCAAATGGTAAAACGTGGCAGGCGCCAGGCACTGATGTGTTTAGGTGGACCAGTGGACCCCGCCAATGGCGTGAGATAGCATCCCACATCAGTATGGAACTACCATCAGTCTGCACAGTGTCTTGTTGACACTCCATGGCTTTATAGGGTCTTCAAAACACACAAACTCTAGCCCAAAATGACGGGTACCGTGGCTCATCGGACTGTGCCACGTGCTGACGGTCCTCTAGAGTCCAGTTAGCTAATCTGTGAAACCTGTGGCTGGCCACTCAGCTGGTCACTCTGAGCACACCTAGCACTGCACCCACTATCGTGCCACATGACCACACCGGCCAGTATTCCACCTCATTCACAACTTATACAGCTGTGGGTGTACCCATGCTGTCCCATGACTTTTGGCATGTCAGTATATATTGACAATGACTTGGCGCTGACAATAAAGGCACATTACTTCCACATTGTTGGCACCTATAAATAAACAATTGTTATTGTGATAGGGCTGCCCTCTAGAAGTCGACGATTCGAATCGTCAGTCGGAGACCCTTTAAGTCGACTGAGACCCTTCAATATATATATATATATATATATATATATATGTGAGGTCTAGCTGGGCTGTGACATATCCTTGCTCAAAAAATTTAATCCATGTGACGACGTGCGCTGGTGGTTCACCGCTTATGAAGCCGTGAAGCTGAGAAACACGAGGGGAGTGATTTCCGTTTTAGACGTAACGGCTGTTTGCGGTGAAGGAGAAACGAACCGGAGACGTTTGTTTTATTAACTCCATTATTTTAGAACCGAAATTACAGATATTTATATTTATTCATCTACAGCTGAGATTATCTTTATTTAAGGATGCCTGCTGATAAACGAGAGATAATGATTTCAGCGAGGGTAATATAATAAACAGTTTACCATTCTTCTTTTCATCTATAAATAATATAAATATGGACTAATCTGGTTTTATTTATCAGGTCATTATTTATGAGAGATGAAAGGCGAAGGGTCCTCCTACTGAAGAAGCTGTTAGAAGTGAAATTAAAAGACTATAAGCTATAAGCGCTAATGTTTAGCATAAATACGCGCTGCTGCCCGACGCTGTATCCTGTAATTAAATCAGGCTCCAGTTCAGATCGATCATCATAAGCCCCGCCTCTTTTAGTTCAGAAATATGTTTCTGTGACTCTGCTGACTTTCTAAATGAGGAGATCAGATCTGAACCGTGTGCAGATTGATTTACTGATTACTGGATAATGTACATGGAGAAAAACATGAACGAATAGTCGAATCGTCGACCAGGACGGGCGAATCCGATTCGACTGACACAATTCTGAGACGGGTACAGCCCTATATTGTGATGTGATATTTAATTTTTACTTTAATGTAATATAGTACAATATGACATCATAATGTATAAGGACTGAAGAGGGAATGGGATGTTTGGAAGCTTGTTTACAACCTTTCTGTGTTTCTCCACCAGGTGGCACTGTACAGCATGTATGTGGCCTGCATGGCTTTCCATGCGAAGGTGAGCGACCCTGTGATTGGTGGCACATACATGACTCTGCTGAACACGGTGACTAATCTTGGGGGCAACTGGCCCTCCACACTGGCCCTGTGGCTGGTGGACCCCCTCACCTCCAAAGAGTGCCAGGGAGCGGCCGGCCAAACCTGTGGGTCTGTGGAAGAAGCTGGGGTAAGTCCAGCATCTCCACAGCACTAATGATGATTTGCCATGTCCACCTCTTCAGCCCCCAGCAGGTCAACCCCTCCTCCTCAGTTGACAGGAGTGATTCAGGCTTGGTTGCTGGCACAGTACAGCCAATCAGAACAGGGCTATTTGCATATTTATATGAGCCAATTCCATGTATTGCCCAAATTGCTTACCCCTAGTACGGACTCTTCATTCAGGAACTCAGACTGACTCTGCTCTTATTCATTTTCCTTCCACAGCTGTGTGTTAAAGAAGGCGGCGTGTGTGTGACGGCGCTGGACGGTTACTACGTGGAGTCGCTGGTGTGCGTGGTCATCGGGCTGTGCTGGTGGATATTCCTCGGGAAGAAAATGAAAAGATTGCAGGAACAGAGCCCGTCAGCGTGGCACTGCAGGATCCATAAATGACCTGCTGGTCACCATGAGCACAAAGCCTGGGACTTCTAAAGGACTAGTTCAAATGCTAACACTGCTAATAATGAATGGAAGTCAATGGTGGGGAGGATTAGCATCGTGCTATTTACGTTATGCTACCTGTCCCCAATTGGATGCCGCTCATCATTAGCAGTGTTGGGGTTTGGTGAATGAAGTATCACGTACACTGGCACACGTTTCCTTTTCAGGACTCTCCTGCCTTGCTGTATCTCCTCCTCACACTCTATATTTCCTCTCCAGGCTTTGGTCCGGCTGCTGCTGGGCCGAGGACTCTGATGAAGGAGTTTTAACCATGTGCGGTTTTGCGGATTACATGGTACAATTTTTCTGTACCGTTAGGTCCTTACTGTGGCTGCTCCCTCGCCATTTCACCAGATGTTAAAACAGGAATAAGGGCGCACGTATACGGCGTAGCTCAGAGTAGTCTGTGGTTCTGTACTGCACTGTATGGACAGGGTAGCTGCTGCTGGCTAATAGCTCAACCATCTCTCGTCTTGTGTTCGGAATATCTTACTTGAGTCCCCTGTGCCTTGTTCGTTTCAGCTTTGCTTTGTTTGCAGTTTCTAAGACTGGAAAACATTCCCTAGATTCCTTGTGTATCCGAAGAGTAGGACATTTGGAAATTTTTTCTTTCTTTTTTTTTTTTTTTTTAAAGCCATGCCTGTGTTTTTTTTTTTTTGTCTTTTTGCACCAAAGCAAAAGGGAACTTCATGGACAGGACACTAATTATTACTCTGGACTGAACATGGGACGCCAGTAGCTTCTGTTTTATTGTGTTGGCTGACTATATCATTGCTGTCCAGTGAAAAACATGCATCTAATTTTTTTGTCGATTTTGACTTTTATGCATCATTTGAACACACCAGCTGATGTTTACATAGTGTGGAAATTTCATGGTGACCGGACCAAAAGAAAAGGCCCGAAATTGCTTAGCAATATTTCTGGTTCCATTGACTTGCATTAAAATGACATCAGGTTTTTGGCCTCTACTGTAAAGTTGCCATTTTGGAGATACTTGTCACTGATGACACGTTATAGCAGACCCGGACTAGCCCATTGTGTCTGCGACTTCATGTAGGAATGCCAAGTTTGCCAGTATATGGGTTCTTGTTCAGAACTGACAGTTTTACTGTAGTAACAGTGACCTTGTCTGTTTCATTTGCTGTCCAAAAGAAAACGAGTATCTCCAAAATGGCAGCTTTACAGGAGAGGCCAAAAACCTCATTTCATTTGAATGTAAGTCAATGGAACCAGACGTCCTTCTGAGACCTTTTGGGCCATTTCTGTCAGTCCGTTCGTCCTGATATTTGGACACAGTGTAAAGAGCAGCTGCTGTGTTCAAATGATGCATAAAAATCCAAATCGACAAAAAGACATTCATGTTTTTTTCATTGGACAGCGTTCACATCCAAAAACAAACTGAGTGAAATTGTAAAACCAGCCTATGTGCTCTAGATATACCCTCCTGCTTTCTGGAATCCTCTTTGCTGAACAGGCTTATTTAAAATAACATTTTAAGTAACGTTTTAAGCCATTTAAGTGACCGTGTGACGGGACACCTGGAACACGTTATGGTTATGACCAATTATGCCTGACCTGGGTTACATCACTGGCCTTTATTTTGTCTTTATAAATGTTTTCTAGCTGTTCGGTTGAATGTAGCTTCTCTGTGGGATTGAACTCACCATGCCAGCTACCTACACCGTCTTTAACTGTAGTTGTGATTATGGTTCAAGTTACATTTTTGATTTCCCCAGTCATTTCCCCCATGTTTCTGAGACGGTGTGGTGAAGTATGTCAACTTTTATATCATAGCGAGTCACCAGCACTTAGAAGACTACGCCCAGGGTACCGGTATTTCACTAAAAGTCATAATCGCAGCTATGAATAAGATGCATATGTAATTTCCTCTGTGTCTTGGTTTTGTGGTTCCTGTTCCAGGGCATTGGGAAAGGCCATGGGGGTCATATTGTGGGTAAGCTGTTTGGCGGGGAGGGCTGAGGTCGTATCGGGGCTGCACTTGATGAGTTGTAAATACTTGAGATTGTTCTGAGGAACATTTTTAAGCTGCATTTCCAAAGTGTAACATTGAAAACGAAATGTCTATGTAATTAAAGAAGATTCTGGAACACTGCACCTTGCGTTGTAATCTATAGCCTGCAGTGCATGCATTAAGTTGGGGAAATTTAGTCTCCACATTTAACCCATCCGTGAAGTGAACACAAACACACTCACTAGGGGCAGTGAGCACACTTACCCGGAACAGTGGGCAGCCCTATCTACAGCGTCCTGGGAGCAGTTTGGGGTTAGGTGCCTTGTTCAAGGGCCAGCGACCCTCCGGTCACAAGGCTGGTTCCCTAACCTCCAGCCCACGACTGCTTACTGTTATGGATGTAATCACCTTAATGGCAAAATTAGAACCCCACCCACCCTTCTGCCAAGTGTTGATCCAACTAATGCCCCAACCGAGCAAACACACTTGTCCACTGGAACAACAAAGGAATTAGTGCATTATTTCAAAGTAATTATTATTATTATTATTATTATTATTATTAATATTATTATTATTAGTGCATTATTTTGGTTCATTTTATTGGAAAGATCTTAACTGGAACGAAACTGGACTTCACACATTTCTAGTGATTAAAGGAAGGAAGGGAAGTAAAGTAAAGGTAAAGTTTCATTAATAATACTAAACAGACGCCACACAACAAACCATAATTATTTTAAAACGACCCAAAACTCCTCATTTCGTGATCTACACCCTGAAACACTAGTCATTTATGCTGGCATTGTGGTTGGAAAGAGATTTTTTTTCTGTACCTGTAAAATGATTTATTTACTATTTTTAATACTGTTTGTAAACACGCAGTGACATAATATGACATTACTAACTTAATTATAATGTATTACTATAATATAATGACGTCATTCATAAATTTACCTTCATAAACATTCAGGTTAAAATGTCAGCTCGTCACTGGTCGACAATGATTATTGTACTTTGTTGAGTACAATATCCGACAAATATGTAATATAATATAATACGACGACAAATAGGAACGCTGCAAAAATTGTGGACATTTGCAAATTTATATTTTTATTGATTCATTTATTTGTTTATGTTCGTTGCGTTCCTGATACTATTTAATAGGATAAAAATAAGTAAATAAAAAAACAAACAAAAAAAACATCATTTAAAAAAACGCCGTTTCCGGTTTTTGAGCTAAGGCGCGCGCCGTATGTGAGGGGGCGTGGCTTCATTTGTAGTTTTTCTTGTTGTAAACAATATGCCGGAGCCGTGTGCAGATAAAAAGGAGGAAAACGAGCAACAGCGGTCGCTAAATATCATTACAGTGGTCTCGAAGTTCGCAGACGAGAACCTGACAGTGGTTCGGGTAAGGTGTTTTATTCAGAGTGACGTCAGTCACCCACAGAACATGCAGCTTTAGGTGCTGACCAGTCTGACCAGCGTGTTACTACAAGCTTAACCTCAATGTCAAAAGCAGACCAAACGTCTTAACTACGTGTCTAAAGTCTCCATCTCTCTCTAAAACGGTGTCCCTAGAGAGGCTAGTTCTTGGTACGGATTAAAGTTGACTGTAGTTAGCCTTAAGCTAAAACGAGGCTGAGTGGACTCAGGGTCTATTTCCATTCCACCTTAAATGGCGCAGCAGCAGTGCATTCCTGCCGCATGTTCGTGTAGCTGCTCCGGCACCATTTAAGGTGGACTTGACAGTTCGAATGAAAAAAGCCTATGTTGAATTTGGTGCCCTTTCCTTCTTGTTTTGAAGCTCTGCTGTTTACTTTTGGAGGTAACTCAACTCATGTCTTCTCCTGCAGAACATCAGCACAGGGCTAGCAGTGGCTGGAGTGCTCATCATAGCCAGGAGCATCAGACTGGTACCACTCCTTACATCTCACTCCTGAAAGTCACAGCCTGTTCGTAATTTGTATCACCCAAAGTCAATATACACCCATCTTCAAAAGAACAGATGCACTAATAGCTGCACCCAGAAGGAATCAACCGAGAGGAATGAAACTTGATAGTGTGGTTCAGTATTCTAGTGTTGCACTCAGCCACACATGTGACATAAGCAAGGATGGGCCTTATTATTGTACCTCACTGACCCAACGAACACGGTAGCAGACATTCAGCGATTAGTGATGCACCACCACGTCAACGTCACCAAAGACGGCATCGGTGTCGTACCAGACTGTCATGGAGTGACTCCGAATGGCAGCGGCTCATCTTCAGTGACGAGTCCCGCTTTTGCCGTGGTGGAGAAGACCAACGAATCCAGGTGTCACTCCACATCCACCCCTACCGCACCATCTGCAGGAACTGTGTGAGGATATTCAAGCTGCATGGGATGGATTATCACAGGACACCATTAGGAACCACCACTACTCCATACCGAGACGTCTGGAATGTTGGGTTAGCAAACATGGCGGCCCAGCACCATACTGAGAGACAGACTTCTGTATGTGTAGCTCAATAAATATTGATCATATCAGTCTAAATGTATCATCAGTTATTGATCCTGGTCACCTTTATCTTCCTTCCCAACAGCAGCACAATTCAACACTTCCTTCTGGGTGCAGCTGTTCTTCTGATGATGAGTGATCTAGCAGGGTTGATAATGCTGTGATCTTGACTGTGTGGCTTACCTGTACTGGAATGGGGTTAATGGTCTGGGGTAGTGCAGAACTTACAGAACACTGGCCTACAATGAAAACAACTGTGCGTCTTCTGATGTCGTACTTACAGTATTGCAGAGTATTGATTTGGAACCCCAGTATTGTGATACTGTATGTATCATAATACACACAGTAACATACAGCTGACCTGACAAAACATGGAGTTTTGTTTTGACTCAATTAAATTACCTATAAGCAGCTTTTTAATTTTTATTCATAGCAGCCATATTCAAGTAGCCCAATCACCTTAAAGAGAAATTCCACAGATTTTTTTTTTTAATGATTAAGATGTAAATTCCCATGTAAAATCTTCCAGTGTGGTTAGATGTGAATTGCTCCGTTCTAGGGACGCCTGTGGATGTGGTGCTATGAATCAGACATTCATAGAGTCTTATGTCAAATATTTGGCTGTATTTTCACTATACAAATCATGACCCCTGGTTTGTCTCAGCACCACTGTTGAGAAATCTCAGGCGGTAAGTGTCACTATATAGAACCACTACACATCCAACCACATCCAATCCATCAGCCCCGAAATGTCTTTGTTTACACAAACTCACTGGACCACATATGAGTCACCTCGGGTGTTTAAGGTGGTAGTAACTTCAGGCTCCTGCAGAGGGCACTGCACGAGGATCATGGGGCTATAAACACCTGTAGGCTGTGAGTGACGGGATCCATAGATGGAGAAGAGGTGGTACAGTGCAGGGAATGTCTCGTTCCATGTGTGGAAAACGCTCCAGAGCAGATGTTAATGATTGGCTGAAAGGAGGGACTGCATGTGGGCGTGGCCAAAGACCAT
This sequence comes from Prochilodus magdalenae, assembly GCA_024036415.1. Taxonomy (NCBI): domain Eukaryota; kingdom Metazoa; phylum Chordata; class Actinopteri; order Characiformes; family Prochilodontidae; genus Prochilodus; species Prochilodus magdalenae. The sequence continues at coordinate 140,673 of JAMWET010007444.1, read as the reverse complement.
AGTGTGAAGGAAGTAGCTGAATCTGCAGGTGTATGGAAGCGTACGCTCATACGGGTCTACCAGCAGTGGCTAAAATCCCAGTCTACTGGGAATTCTCTTTGGAATTGTGCCAGGGAAGCCATCCACCAAATCTGTCCCAACTGCACCATTCTTTGGCTGAACGTTGATGTGGCCTACATCCAGAAACTCCAGTACATGCCCAATCCAATCCCAGCTGTTACTGGTGCCTTGGGGGTATGACATGCTACTAGGCACGTTTCAGGGGGCTTTTCGTCTGGTGAGATTATACGCCTCACGTTCAACCACTCTGAATGTCTTTGTTTACGTATAAACAGCTGAAATACCCAGAAACGTATGGGCCGCAAACCTACAACCACAGCTCTGGAACTGCAGGACTAGGCTGCAGGGGGGTCTCAAGATATGTTACCTACGAGTTAATCATTCAAGCCCTTCTTACGCTGAATCAGCAGTTCTAAAAGCAAACTGGACAGTGCAGCTGGACAAGCAAAGTAAGAGTCGAATGAATGGATGGATGAATGAATAGATGGATGGATGAATGAATAGATGGATGAACGTTTCTTTCTTCTTTTTTGCTCCTCAGGTTACAAAATTCAGCTCCCCGTCTGAAATCCCAGCCCGCTTCATTGAAAGAACCATCAGCATCAGAGGCAGAGTGAGGAGCGTAACGGACAGAGGCCTTGAAGTGGAACACATCCCAATTCATGTCCCCTTAGTGTCCCGCCTGCTGACTAAACGTAAGAGCTCAGACACCCCCCTCCTTCACTCCAACCCTCCAAACAAAAGCCCACCATGGCCATCCCAGAAAGACCCAATTAATCACTCGTCATTAAACCAGCAAATTCACTTTGCAGCTGTCAGGGTCCGCCGCGTTCATCCGAACAGCTGCCGGCAATTATAAATTAATCCTCATTGTGAATCCCAGTCTTTTGGGATTGCAAGCACAAAGCTCCATCTCTCCAACTGTCTCCCTCCAGATTGACAGGCTAGTGGGATTATTTTTCATTTCCCTCCCTTTCTCCACATTCTCTCGTCATCCCACCTGACGAAGAAGCTGATGACTCAGCTTGCTTGAATCTGGTCTCTTCATTAGACTTTTATTTTTTGCGAGGGAAGCGAGAGAGCTTGTTCAGCCCGCACTCGCACTTATCCCTTTCTGCTAATTCAATTGGAGGGCTCGAATGGAACCCATTTGCCCATTTACGAGATTTCGCTTCAGCCCGCTTTGATGAGATATCGTGTTAAAGCGGTTAGTGGAGAAAGAGGCGCCCCCTGATTACATTACAGGCCGGTCGGAACCTGGAAGTGGCTTTAAATGATTCGGATAGGCTTTCCTCGGCTCTGTATAAACCAGAGGTCAGCTTTTTATCGGCAACCGAAGTGAAGATAAAAGGATTATGGCTTTCATTCGGAATTGATGGCCATGTCTGACCAGTGTGTGTGTTCCATATGGCTATGTCTTGGGGTTTGCCCTCTCTTGCTTGTTTATCAAGCAGCTCAGAATCAGCCACTACGCCCATATTTGGGGCTTCTCTTATTTTTCGCTATTTTCTACGTTAGTATAGGAAATAGCGAAGCCTGTTACTCCTGCTACGCAGTGATGGGGATCTGGAAGGATGTGTAGCTGTTAGTTACTTGTTAATGAGGAGCTGGACATCTGAGATGTGGAGGAAGGTTATATGAGCTGATGAACTGAAATGTGTAATAGGGGATTGGATTGTGAGTAGCAGGAAATGCAACCAACTTCTGAGACTGAACTTTGACTTAGAGTTATTGTCATTCAAATTTACACCGCACACCGCACATTAGACCGAAATTACATTCACTTGGCCAAGAGTAGATTGGGAGAAAGTGCAAAGGTCAATGCAGTGAAAAGTGTAGTGCTATGTACAGGGGTTGGACAATGAAACTGAAACACCTGTCATTTTAGTGTGGGAGGTTTCATGGCTAAATTGAACCAGCCTGGTGGCCAATCTTCATTAACTGCACATTGCACCAGTAAGAGCAGAGTGTGAAGGTTCAGTTAGCAGGTAAGAGCACAGTTCTGCTCAAAATACTGCAATGCACACAGCATTATTGGTGCATGGCTGGCGCATCTGTGACCAAGACATACCAGAGTTCAATAAGAGGACAAACCTCCACCAGCATCACGTAGTGTGCACGTCTTGCTTAAACTCCCTCTGACCACTGTGCAGGACGCAGTATATGTCATTCCCAAGACCAACTGACGCTGTATTGGCTGCAAAAGGAGGCCCTACACCATACTAATAAATGATTGTGGTCTAAAACCAGGTGTTTCAGTTTCATTGTCCAACCCCTGTATATCAACAGTTTGAATATCGTTGCTGTCCTAAGACAAACCGGTATCTCCAAAATGGCAACTTTACAGGAGAGGCCAAAAACCTCATTTCATTTGAATGGAAGTCAATGGAACCAGACGTCTTTCCAAGCAGTTTTGGGCCATTTCTGTTTGGTCATTCTTTATGAAATTTACACATAGAGTGAATAGCAGGTCATGTGATCAAATGAGGCATAAAAGTAAAAATCAACAAAAATGGAGATACAAGTTTTTTTTTTTTGGACAGCTATGATGTATACAAGAGAGTGTTTGCACTGGGGCTCTTATGGCGTGTGAGGAAGAGGCTGTTTTTGGACCTGGCTGTTCTAATTAGAAGCTTAGGGGACCACCAGCTTAGGCCACCAGCAAGAACAGTCCATGGTATGGGTGAGAGGGGTCTCTGATTACGTTCTGAGCTCTGGTCAGACAGCTACTTGTCCCAGTGTACCGTATGGGAGGAGGTGGTGTCCCAGTAATTCTCTGCTGTCCTTACCAACCTCTGCAGGGACGTACCCTACTAGTGTGTAAGACACCCACGAACACCAGTAACAGCTGCAACTCAATTAGGCATGGACTGGGTAAGTTTCTGGATGCAGGCCACATCAATGTTCAGACACTCCTGCATCAAAGATGGTCAGCTGGGCCAGATTTGGTGGATGCCTTCCCTGGTGTTTTGCTGGTTGTTCCAACAAGAACCAACAAGATTCAAATCTGGGGTTTGTGCGGGCCAGTCCTGATGTGTGAATGCCCCTGAATGCTCATCATACCAGTCGGGGACATTTGCAGTCCTTCTTGGAGTACACGGATAAGAGCGAAAGGCAGCACCTGGTTGTCCAGCACCTTTCAACCTTTTACTAAAAGCCTTTAACATCAAACCTCCGTCAGTACATTTCATTCAGCTGTGTCCAAACGTTTGACTGACATGGTCTGTTTTCTTTGAGGTGCCCTTTCTCTAAAACGCATGGCACCAGTTTTCTTTTCTCAGGATAGCGTCATCCTCAGTAACCATTCCTGCACGAAGACTCAAACCACAGTAAAGGCATCCTTCCTCTGAGAGCCCTTTTGAAGACAGACAGCTTTAAGCCCTGGCTGTCCTTTCCCATCGTAAAGGCCCTTTGAACTGCTCTCCTGTTGAACCTCCTTTTTAAAGGGTCACTGGGCATAGGTGACTTGACGAGCTGACTCATCATTTGCCCTTCTGATAGGTCACCCTGTGGCCTCCCTGGATGTGCGTCTGGCCGGGGTGGAGCTGACCTCGCAGGGCTGGGAATGGCTCTCTGAGCGGCTCAGGCCGTCCCAGACGGTGTGGCTCCGGCTCATCAGCCGCCAGGACCACAGCCTGCATTGCCTGGTGTCAGTCAGCAGGGTAGGTCAGATAGCCGAGAGCCACAGGTCGCAACACACCTTGAAATAGGCATGCTTGACCGATGATGGACCTTTAACCTCCTGAATCACTTCCTCTTAAACTTTTTACTAGGGCTAGCACTTCATTAGCTTCATTATCAGATCCACTGACCATATAGGAGCAAGTTGTAGTTTTACAATAACAGACTGTGATCCGTCTGTTTCTCGGCATACTTTGAGACCCTTCAATGATCCGGACCACCCCAGAGCAGGGATTATGTGGGTGGTGGTGTGTTAGTGTGTATAGTGTTGGTGTAAGTGGATCAGGAGATGAGCTATCGCCTCTGACTCTAGGTCTACAAGGTGGAGCAGCAGGGTAGGGATGTCTAATAGAGTGGACAGTGAGTGGACACAGGGTTTGAACACTGATCCACTCACACCAGCCCACCACACACACTAACACACCACCACCATGTCAGTGTCACTGCAGTGCTGAGAATGATCCACCACCCACATCATACCTGCTCTGTGGTGGTCCTGTGGGGGTCCCGACCATTGAAGAACAGGGTAATACAGTATACAGAGAAACAGATGGACTACAGGCTGTACCTGTAGCCCTACAGGGTGTCCTACATGGTCAGTGGAGCTGATTCAATCAAAATCATAATAAAATCTCCTCTTCTGCTTACAAAGCCTACATGGTGTCATTTGTTCAGTCTGCTCTGTTCTTCCATGCAGGGGTCCCTGTTTAACACCTGTATGAACGAGGAGGTCCTGCGCTTGGGTCTGGCCAGAACCATTCCTCTCGTGGGCCTGGACCCTCACTCTCGACTCTACTTGAAGCTCCACAGACGGCTGCTGAAGTCCGAGCTGAAGGCCGAGAGGAAGGGGAAAGGCCTTTGGAAGGAGGAGAGTCTGAGAGAGAGGCTCACTCGGGCCCTCAGCACCAACATGGTGGTTACAACCATCAAGAGAGTGTTGAAATGGATATCAGGGACGAAGGATCAGTGAAGCTGTCCTGGCCACTAGCTCCTCCAGAAGCTAGTTAGCATTAGGCCAGCTAGCATGCTACTAGCTCTTCTCAGCACAGAGCAGGGTAAAGTCTGCCAAGTTTAGATGATACGGTCTCCAGTGTGACAGGACACAAACCCGTGTCCTCATGTCTGAGAAAGCAAATCGGAATGACCTCTGTTGGAATGACAAAAGGCCAAATTGGAGCCTGCTGTTGAGTGGTAGCCTGCTGGGCTAAGCTAACGCGAGCTAGCATAGCGTTTAGTACCAAGCTAAGGGTTTCAGGTGTTGCAGTACAGGCTCGGTTCCAGTTAACTGATGCTCAGTAACTCTGAATACAGAGCATTAAATTGAGTGACCGGTGTCGGAGTGATAGCCTGTAGCGTTTAGCCTGTTAGCCGCAGCCGTGTCATTTTTGGGTGTAGTTGTTCTCAGTGTTTTCTGGTTCTGTTTTAGCAGCATAGCAAATAAAAAAAGACACTGTAACAGATCATATGAGTTTGCCCGAGCGTGGAACGACACAGTAGACCCCCAAGAATGTAGTTCTACAGTGTTTTTAGCCGTTTCCAGGGTGTGACGTCTGCACCCGGTTAGCCTGTGAAGGCACTAAGTCTAGCATTTGATGAATCCCCATAGCAAACTCCAAAAATCAAAGTCTAGAGCTCGTCTAAGCTGGTAGTGGGGAGAACTCTGATCTTCTACTTAAAAGATTCAGCAGAACTGTCAGTTCGCCTTAAGGGAACCCTTCCATCGTCTTCTTCTTGAGCAAGCTTTGATGCAGCCCAGCGCTTCTCAAGTCTGGATCTGTTGGTGCTCACACAGCCGCTCTTCACAGCGACACGTGAGGCCTCTCATAATGCATTTCCAACCAGCATCATTCCCAAGCATCCTTGGAGTTTGTCGGCGTAATCCTGACGACTGAGAGGCTTGCTTCTTACCATCTACTCACATCCCACAATCCTCCTGTTTCCCCTTTTCCCTGAAGGAGGGGGTTGTGGGGGGTTTGCGTATTGTCCCTGTGACAAAACTGATGGGGGTCTTCTGTTGCACCCCAGAGACAATAGGGGCAGGGTGGGGAGAGGGGGTTGATATTGCCATAGAAACGCCAAATCCAGAAGACAAAGTGTCTTGAATAATGTGGTGCCTTCTCATGGTCCTAGAGGCCCTAGACTGCAAGTAGGGGATAGTAAGCCAGGGAGGGCATTGAGAGGAACGAATCAAAGTGGAGGAGGAGAATAGCTGCTCTCGAGGGCCCGGATAGAGGCAATAGCTCTTTATTCACTTGTAATGGCCCTTTTAAAAAAAAATTGCACCCAATGGACCTAAGTGAAACGTGAAGCTAGCCTTTGTGTGTATGTAGATGCAGCCGTAGACGCTGACGTTCTCTTGAATTGGTGATTTTGGCGTGATGTAATGAGCCGGGTTGTTAGTCCCGTTATGCTAAATTAACTTCCATGCCAGGTCATAGACATTTCTCGCCCTTATAACAAAAAGCCAAGTTGTTACAGGAAAGGGCAAATAGCTGAACTCAGTGGGGATGGTAGGCTGGGGCTTGTTAGGACATAGAGTAAAGAGTTAAGCAGGGGCTTAGGCAGTGTCCTGTGGCCCTCCTAGAGTGTTCAGAGTTGAAGGAGGTCTGGTGGAGGGGGGACTGTTGCTGAGTCAGCAATGGGTCTGTATATTTCAAAGCGGTTGGATTTATGCGCTTCTCTTGACCGTGTAAAATTATTCCATGGGTCGTGACATTCAGGAAGTTTGAGACATGCAGTGTGGCTTCAGTCGGCTTAATGCCAGTTTATTAGGGACTTTTGATTGACATTCATTGGGCTTTTCACCAGAAACACCCACTCACTTCTTCTATACAGCTGAAACTTGCTGGGTCACGGGAGGTGCTTGATCTCAGCATTCAATGGGTGGGTGGCGGAAACACCCCAGAAAGGCTACCAGTCCATCACAGCATACCATATACAGTTTTCTGAAGACCCACCTTGTTTTGAATGGCCATTTTGCGAGTGATCGTTATACATTATATTTCCATTGGGAACTTTTTCTATGATAAATGGTTCATAGCTTGATGCAGTCAGTGTAAACCAACAGAGCGTATCTATAAGGTAGGTCTTCCTGATAAACTGGTACGATGTAGGTGTACCTAATAAACTGTCTTCTTATATGATGTGAACATCAGTGTGAATGTTCCTATGTGGTTCGATACTGTTACACCACATAGTGACGACAAAGGCCTGCCACACCGAGCTAAACGACAGCACTGCTACTTCAAGACACTTTAAGAAACTAGCCCTAGGTTTCTTGGTTTGTCCTTATGTGTGTTATGTAGAAGCAGCCACTGCTAATACAGAGACAATGTTGCTCCACGACTTTCCTACAATATCCAGCATGCACCAATACGTCATGTGGCCATTGGGAACGTTGAAAAAATGACCAGGTGAAAAGGCTAATAGGTACAGGGGTACCGATATTTGGGTAAGGAATCTAGCCTTCCAAAAAATCGTCAGTAGACACGTTTACAACAATAGCAACAATGATTCAGGATTCATTTAACTGCTGACCTTTAAAAAGTAACGTGGCTAAGACGTATGACGTTACAGGAAAAACCTTTCATTGCTTCGGAAGAGTAACGTCATGTGGAGGTTCCTTCCCCTTGGACAAGTTTCCTCACACTTAGTCTTATTCTAGTTTCAAACATGGTTAATGAACGAACCATTCGTTGAAAGGTTCTTCAGACCATCAAATGTGGTTCTTCTCTAACAGAACCCCTAGTGAAACCCTCCTGACTATACCGCTAGACACAATGGCACTAACCAAGAAATCTGATCCTGGGTCAGCATGGGCAGTCCCAGTCCACTGATCTCCAATGGGGCTGTGAGTTGATTTTGGCTGTAGGGAAGTGGATAAGGTGCAGGGAAAGGGTGGGGGGAATGGGGGGCTTGAGGAAAGTGACCATCCTCCTCGTTCTTTGTTGTGCAAATGTGAGCAGCGGCTGTGGCAGGGTTGCTGGCCTCTGATTGGTCCGGCGGGTTGAACCGTAAAACGTATGAAAACAGTGGGACCGCGGGCCGGAGCGCAGCAGACTTTGAACCGAGGCCGAGCGCCTGACTGAGGCACAGGGAAACTGTGGGAGGGACCGGAGTGGTGAAAAGACTCCTGGGAACGCCTGGGAAAGTGTCCCTTTTGTCTGTGTGGCGGCGAGTGATGGAAAGATTGTCACTCCTTACTGAATTGAATCCTGGGAAACTGTGGGCTGCTCCCCAGTGTGCCCATATTATTCCTCTTTACGTTGTTTATTTAACAGGAATGATGGATATTAACCAGCATGGTTATTTGATAGTGTCAGATTTTGCTCGATTCTGTCTTTCTTCTGAGTTTGAGATGGGAAGATTGAGCATGTGTGGTTATTGTGTTTATTCATATGTCTAATTTAATAATTTGTTTGGGGAAAAAAAGCATTATTAAAATAAAACTGGAATGTTTTCCTGTATCCTGGTTTAATCTAATAGGATATTACAGTAGATAAAAGTGCAGATAAATCTTGTTTTATTGTTTATTTTGTTGAATACTGCGATATTAATTTTTATTTTCTCTAAAAACACTGCATTCCTTTTTAATTAGTATGTTTGAGGCAGACAATGGTTCATTTGGTGTTGTGTTTAAACCCCTGACCACTAGATGGCAGTGTTGTAATCTATCTTCAGCCATTAGACAGTACAATGTAAACAAGTAGTGTAAAAGTGCACCGCTAATGTTAGCATTAGCAAACCTCTACGCATGGTGGTGTGTTCTCTGTACTGTAGCGGTTTTCCTAAAATTAGATATCAAATTTCTAGATTTCACATTACTTCCTGTAACCCAGTATATCACAGTGTACTGGATCGTAAGCCCTGAATCGTGATACATAACATATCACCAGGTTCTTGCTAGAAATTATAAAACATATAATGAATTATAAATAAAATAAATATATGGTGGACCGGACGAGTTCCTGGATGTAGGTGCATCAGAGAATTGCACAGTTGGGTCTGATTTGGTGGACGCCTTCACTGGCACAGTTTGAGGAGTTTCCTGTAGACTGGGATTTTAGCCACTGCTGGTAGACCCGTATCACCGTACGCTTCCATACACCTGCAGATTCAGCTACTTCCTTCACACTATGCAGTCACTCCTTGTAACCAATCTGTATCATGTGCTTTGGAGCCGGTTTCCCATCATGCTTGTGCCGCGTGATCTACAGGAGCCTGAAAGTTTTATCTAGTGAGCTCACATGTACATTTCATTCCAAGCCGTTTTGGAGCATTTCTATTGGTCCGGCCATCATAAAGTTTTTATACAGTGTACAGGACAGCGTCTTTTAGTGATATGTAGGCACTTCCTGTAAAGCCTTACAGCTTTAGGAGACCTTAAAATACTGTGGACGCCTGGTTTCCACCACCACCGGGAACAGTTCTGATTCAGTACATGCCTATAGATCTAGCCCCCCTGAATGGCTCTGGTTATATATCAGCTGACTGATTATGCAGAAATCCTGACATGTCAGTGGACGTCCCCTTTCAACACAGCGGATATTAGCATGGCCAGAACGTGCTCATTTAGGGGAACACGGTGAGTGGTTAGAGTCAACACTATGACATGTTGTAACCAACTAGTAAACAAACAAACAAACAAATAAATAAATAAATAAATAAGTGACTTGACAGACAAGGAAAAAGGGCAGCATTTGGATGGATGAATGAATGAATGAATGGATGAATGAATAAATGTATGAATGAATGATGTAACGAATGTATGAATGAATAAATTAATGGAATGAATGAATGACTGAATAAACGAATGAAGGAATAAATGAATAAAGGAATGAATGTATGAATTAATGATGGAATGAATGTATGAATTAATGAATGAATAAATGAATGATGGAATGAATGACTGAATAAATGAATTGATAAATTAATGAATAAATGTATGAATGAATTATGTAATGAATGTATGAATGAAGAAAATAATTGAATGAATGAATAATGGAATGAGTGAATGACTGAATAAATGAATGATGGAATAAATGAATGATGGAATGAATGTATGAATGAATGAATGACTGAATAAATGAATGGATAAATGAATGAATAAATGTATGAATGAATGATGTAACGAATGTATGAATGAATAAATTAATGAATGAATGAATAATGGAATGAGTGAATGACTGAATAAATGAATGATGGAATAAATGAATGATGGAATGAATGTATGAATGAATGAATGAATGACTGAATAAATGAATAGATAAATGAATGGATAAATGTATGAATGAATGATGTAACGAATGTATGAATGAATAAATTAATTAATGAATGAATGAATAATGGAATGAGTGAATGGATTAATGAATGAATTAATAAATGAGTGAATGATAGAATCATGTAATGAATGTATGAATGAATAATGAAATGAATAAGTAAATGAATGAATGAATGAATGAATGGGTTCAGAAGGCTGTAACTCTTACTGCTTTAGACAGGGTCCTGCCTCAGCCTCCCTCCCTGGCTGCCTGGCTACTGTTACCCAGCTGACATATATGTTTCCGGACACACACCCCCAACACACACACACCCCCAACACACACACACACCCCACTAAGTCCCCTCCACCCCTGAGTTCCTAATGCACCTCCTCGGGAGGCCCAGTCCATTCCTGAGGATCCGCTGCGGGTTTTCCAGCAGCCCTGCTTCCCTCAGTCCCGTCTAGAGTTTGAATGGGACGGTGCGCCGTGACCCCGCTGCTGCTCCGCGCCACTCCAGCCAGTACACGCTGCGCTGTGTCGGACTAAGACGGACTCGGTTAGGCTGCTGGGAAGCCCTGAGAGAAGACACGATGCCTTCATCTTGGTGATCACCTGAGCGGATTAACCGGGAGCGAGCGCTGAAGATAAGCCAAGTAAGTGTGGGGCTCTTTGTTCAGCAGGTGCAGCTCTGCCGGGGTCTCTGGTGTGAGTGGGGTTCAGTCCCAGTCATGCTTCTGGGTTAGGGTACTGGCTGGTAGAGCCGGGACGGAGCGAACTTCCCGCTCCGGCTGGAGGTGTTCCAGGTTGCGCGTAACGCGCGGGCGCACCTGTTCAACTCTGCTCCACAAACTCCATCAGTCCAGTCCGCTTTCCGCTTACCCAGCGGCTCTCAGCGGCTCTAAGGTTTCATGTTGCCTCCCAGAGCCTGGTTGATCCCAAAATGTTTTTACGCTCGTGCTTTTACGCATGACCACGTCATTAAAACTCTTCCCGGACCGGTTTAAAGGATGGTGCTGATCCGTGTCGCTCATTTCTCTGGTTATTACGTGGGAACGTGTTAACGCAGCACTACCAGCTGTTTTAAAAGAAAGCCGTTGGAGAAAGAAGTCCACTCCTCCTGCTCGTTTGTTTTTCCGCCTGCATTCAGACAGGCCACGCCCACCTGAGACAGGATTGGCTACTGTTTCATTGCACTCTCGAGCTGTGTCCGGATTGGCTAATATTTCAAAGGACTCGCGAGCTGGGCCTCGTGGCTCCTAGCAGATCCGAGCACGAGGAGGCGGGGCGTGCCGGAATATGGGTGGGGTGTATATGAAGCACAACGTGACATAAGGTGCCCCCTCAAGCCACACTCAAACAAACCCACCCTGGTAGCCTATTGTTAAGCTAGTCAGCCTCATTAGAACCCACTACCTGCTCTGCTGTGCTGCTGTGCCGTGTCGGGCGTCCGCACTAATGGGCTGTTCCTCAGGGTCATAAAGCTGGACCGTTGCTGCTCTTTATCCCGGGACGTCCCAGCACAGGAGCCTGTTTTGTTTACTTTCCTTGTTCCCTAAATCCGCCCCTTCCCTGGCCCGGAGGGGTCATAAACGAGGGGGCCGGTCTCATTAAACCCTTCATGGCTGGAGGTTTACACAGCCTAGGGTTGGCCTAGGTTCACTGGGTTCCTTTGGGGTTCTTGCCGACTTGGACTGCACTGGTGGCAGAGATTAGACTGCATGCTTAAGCATCAAGGTTCTCAAATTGCTCTGGTGTGGAACCTTTATCTCCAAAGCTCTGGGAACTTTCAACAGGTTGTTCTCGCTCGTATGTTTCTTTTACCGTTGATGGTTCTATGTGGTTCTTCTTTAGACATCTTGGCATATTTGGATGTTCCTACAGAAGAACCCCTTTTCTGTTCCCTAAAGAACCAGCTTCGAGAACAGAGATCTTGTAAAAAGTGATTGGGAAGAAGGTTTCCAAGGTTTAAAGAACCGATTTAAGGGTTCTCTCCAGATCCTGCAGGTTTCACAGATGCATAACTAAATCGGCATGCAGGGTTCTTTGGAATGATGCCGTGGAAGAACCACTGCAGAGAACCATCAGTGCATGGTTCTTTTAAAAACCATTTGGGTAATTGAAACACACCATCGGTTCTTCAAAGGGTTCCTAAATTGTTCATTGATTGGTCTATGAAACATTTAACCAGTTCCAATATTCTGTGAACTTTAAAAATGTGGTTCTTGCTTGAACATTTTGTTTACCATTGATGGTTCTTGTAAATGGTTCTTCTGTAGCATCACTCCAAAGAACACTGCTTGTGACCGTCTCTTTAAATGAGTTGTTGTAAAATAGATGGGTTCTTGGCGTTGTGGTACAGTAGAACCACTTTTTACTCCTTCCCTAAAGAGCCTCTGATTGGGAAGAAGGTTTGCAAGGTCCAAAGAACCAATTTTAAAGGTTCTAGATTTACACTTGACAAAGGTCCTACTCAGATGCACCTCTTTAAAAAAATAAAATTATCGGAACCGTCTTTACCGATCTTTATTTTTTGAAGGTCCTTAAAAGTTGTTCCCTAAAAGAACCATCCACTGATGACTCCTTGAAGCGGTTCTTCTGTGGCATCGCTCTTAAGAACCCTGCTTGCCACCTTCACTTTTATAATTAGTTGCCACTGTGAAGTTCCTCGAATGGTGCGATAGTAGAACCACCATTCCTCCCCTAAAGAATCATTTCTCAAGAAAGGTCTATGATTGGGAAGAAAGTTTTCTGAGGCTTAAAGAACCCAATGTGAGGGTTCTCACCAGATTACAGGTTACTTAAAAAAGGTACTTCACACTCACGCTTCATTCCATAACCAGTTCTTCAAAGAACCACTCACTGAAGGGGTTCTAAACTGTTCTTCTATTCTGGTACTTGGAACCTTAATTTTCTGGTCTGTGATTTGAAAAGAACCATTTATTCTGAAGTTTTTAGGGAACTGAGGGAGGGTTTTGGGGAACCCCATTTAAGGGTTCTCTCAACACCCTGGATGGTTTTTCACACCTGTGTGCCATTCTAAAACTGGTTCTTTAAAGAACCATCCATTGAAAGGTTCCTAAATTGATCTATAATGGTACATGGAACCTCAATCTTCAAAGTTCTGAGAACTTTGTAAAGGTTGTTCTCTCATGTTTGTTTCTTTTACCCAAATAGTATGAAAGAACCACCAACTGATGGTTCTCTGAAGTGTTTCTTTAGTGGCATCACTTCTAGGAACCATGCTTGCCACCTTCTCTTATAAAACCACTTCTCACAAATAAGTTCTTTGACCTGTTCCACAGAAGAACCACTTTTGTTCCTTAAAGCACCAGGTCTGAATAGAAGATCTGTTATGGGGTAGGGTTTTAAGATTTGAAGAACCAATTTAAGGGTTCTCCCAACACCCTGGACATTGTTCACACTTGTGTGGGATTCCAAAACATTCATACATGGTTCTTTACTTGGTAAGGAACCTTTATCTCCAAAGTTCTGTGAGCTATTTAAGCAGTGCCACAGAAGAACCACTTTTTTGTTCCCTGAAGAACCATGTCTGAGAAACCAATGTGAGGGTTCTCCCCAGATCCCACAGGTTATTTAAAAAAGGTACTTAACACTTGCGCTTCATTCCATAACCAGTTCTTCAAAGAACCACTCATTGTGGGTTCTAAAATGTTCTTTAACTGGTACTTGGAACCTCAATTTTCTGGAACCGTTCTTTTCTTATTTGTATGCTTCATCATTTAAAAGAACCATTTGTTGAAGGGTTCTTTAGGGAACCATTCAATGGAGGGTTCTTTGGGGAACCATTCAATGGAGGGTTCTTTAGGGAACCAGTCAATGGAGGGTTCTTTAGGGAACCATTCAATGGAGGGTTCTTTAGGGAACCAGTCAATGGAGGGTTCTTTAGGGAAACAGTCAATGGAGAGTTCTTTGGGGAACCATTCAAAGGAGGGTTCTTTAGGGAACCACATGTGGTTCTTGTGTAGAACCGATCCCTTGTTGGTATGCTTGTACATTAAGAGGTCCTGGTCTCTTCGACCGCTTGCCTCCACGTGCTGGTGCTGGTGAAGGCCTTTAGAACCTCCCTGCCATCAAGCACACTTGATCTACCTGCAGTGGCTACATCACCTGTGCTTGTTGCCACACAACCAGGAGCCACCGTGATGGGCTCACCTGCTCTGCAGCTGCACCTACAGTGCTGCGTTTCACAGTGACGTTAAAGTATACCTACTGGGCCTGTTGGTGCTCCGAGTCGTATCAACTGGTACGGTATGGTGCCCATTCGCTCTGTCTCCAGCGCCCTCTCTGGGGAACCTGTTCTGACAGTGTGCCACCGGGTGCTCTCTGGATATTTTATTAAGCACACACTGCATTGCTATGCATGAGCGCATGAATGGCCAGGACACAGTGAAGCATGTCCACGCGCGATCAGTTAGCATTATAGCACATGCAGTTCCTCAGTGTGGACTCCGCCTGGGATTTAGAGAGGTTAAACTCCATCCGTCACATGAATAAACTTGTGTTCCCACTTTGAATGGCACATCAGCCCACAGCTAGAACACGTCCCACTCAGAGACAGGGTCTTAGGGACAGCACGGACAAAGTGTGAGCGTTTGAGTGTGGTGTGTGGGTGGGTGTATACATGTGTGTGTGTGTGTGTGTGTATGTGTAGAGGTATGTGTATGTGTGTGTATGAGTGTGTGTGTGAGTGTGTGTGTTTGTGTGTGTGTGGGTCTGAGTGTGTGTGTATGTGTGTGTATGTGTGTGTGTGTGTGTGTGTGTGTGTGTGTGTGTATGTGTGTGTGTGTGAGTGTGTGTGTATGTGTGTGTGTATGTGTGTGTGTGTGAGTGTGTGTGTATGCGTGCGTATGTGTGAGTGTGTGTGTGTGTGTGTGTGTGTCCCTATCAGGAACAATAAATGATGATACACTGATATGGGTAATATTTATTGAGCTACACATACAGAAGTCTGTCTCTCAGTATGTCGTCATGCCGACATGTTTGTTATCGTGCCAGGCGTCTCAGCATGGAGTTGTAGAGGCTCCTAATGGTGCCCTGTGATAATCCATCCCATGCAGCTTGAATATCCTCACACAGTTCCTGCAGATTGTGTGGTAGGGGTGGAGGTGGAGAGACACCAGGCCCTCTGGATGTGTGACATCAAACCTGACATCCACACACGGATTCGTTGGGCGTCTCCACCAAGATAAAAGCAGGACTCGTCCCTGAAGATGACCTGCTGCCATTCGGAGTCACTCCATGACAGTCTGGCACGACACCTTTGGAGTCCTTGGCGACGCTGACGTGGTGTTAAGTGCTGTCGTCGTCACGGTAGTCCTGCATTGTGTAGCCGTCTGCCAGTGGTGCTGTCACTAACAGGATGACCCATGGAGGCCATCCCGTCACATGCACGGCCGAGCGTGAAACTTGAATCGTCTGCATGTCTCATGATGCCAAACCCACCCTCCAAGTTTCATACCTGTGGACTGACTCCTTCTGGATGCAGCTATTACATCACCTACTGTACTGTAAACAGTAAAGTACATTACAAACCCTCCTTGGTCAGAACCGGGTCACATCCCAGGGTTCAGCTTGGTCAGTCAAAATGACATCACAGTACAACAGTGCTGCATGAAATACACAGTATGGCTTCAAGCCTCCTGTAAGGTATACTGGCGTGTGAGGTGCAGCTATAGAGCAGGTGAATGTAATAAAGGAGCCACTGTGTGCAGCCGTACACAGGCGCTCACGCTCTTGGGGAATGTCCCGGCCTACATCTGAGACAATCTGGGCCTTGTCACCATGATACAGATACATTCTCTGGTGTGTGTGTGAAGGAACGTGGGAGGTAAAATGACTCCAGTGTTTCCTGCGTATCGTCTTGCTGTGCGGCTCTGGTGTTGCGCTCGGCTGGAGTCGAGCCTGACGGTAGCGGCGGAGGCCTGCTGAATTATTTAACCTTTATTCTAATGGACGGCGAGGCGCTGCGTGTTCAGTTGTGTCCTTTGTGTTGTCAGTGTCACTATAGATTCTAGTCACTTTGAGACTTGAACCACCAGCTACCGTACTTCCAGTGACACCTCTTACTCCCTCCTGCAGGCCGGGCCGAGGCTAACCTGCGAGCTTATGGAAATATGCCCATGTTTCATGTTTCCAGAAATATGAGAAACAGACCTTCCCGAGTCATTGTTGGCTGTGACTGGAACAGAGCTGCCTTTTGTTGGTTCGGGTTAAGATATTAGAACAGTGACCCAGTTTACAACTGCACTGGTGGCCTCTTTAGCTTTGCGCTGGACCTCTGAAGCTAATGTGGCTAACATGGCGTTAGCGTTAGTGTGCTGTAAGTAGTGTGTTGGTGTACAGTAACTCAGTAAGTGTAGTGTGTTAGTGTGCTGTAAGTAGCGTGTTGGTGTACAGTAACTCAGTAAGTGTAATGTGTTAGTGTGCTGTAAGTAGTGTGTTGGTGTTTGGTAACTCAGTAAGTGTAGTGTGTTAGTGTGCTGTAAGTAGTGTGTTGGTGTACAGTAACTCAGTAAGTGTAATGCGTTAGTGTGCTGTAAGTAGTGTGTCGGTGTACAGTAACTCAGTAAGTGTAATGTGTTAGTGTGCTGTAAGTAGTGTGTTGGTGTACAGTAACTCAGTAAGTGTAGTGTGTTAGTGTACTGTAAGTAGTGTGTTGGTGTACAGTAACTCAGTAAGTGTAATGTGTTAGTGTACTGTAAGTAGTGTGTTGGTGTACAGTAACTCAGTAATTGTAATGTGTTAGTGTGCTGTAAGTAGCGTGTTGGTGTACAGTAACTCAGTAAGTGTAATGTGTTAGTGTGCTGTAAGTAGTGTGTTGGTGTACAGTAACTCAGTAAGTGTAATGCGTTAGTGTACTGTAAGTAGTGTGTTGGTGTACAGTAACTCAGTAAGTGTAATGTGTTAGTGTACTGTAAGTAGTGTGTTGGTGTACAGTAACTCAGTAAGTGTAATGTGTTAGTGTGCTGTAAGTAGTGTGTTGGTGTACAGTAACTCAGTAAGTGTAATGTGTTAGTGTACTGTAAGTAGTGTGTCGGTGTACAGTAACTCAGTAAGTGTAATGCGTTAGTGTGCTGTAAGTAGTGTGTCGGTGTACAGTAACTCAGTAAGTGTAATGTGTTAGTGTGCTGTAAGTAGTGTGTTGGTGTACAGTAACTCAGTAAGTGTAATGTGTTAGTGTGCTGTAAGTAGTGTGTTGGTGTACAGTAACTCAGTAAGTGTAATGTGTTAGTGTGCTGTAAGTAGCGTGTTGGTGTACAGTAACTCAGTAAGTGTAATGTGTTAGTGTGCTGTAAGTAGTGTGTTGGTGTACAGTAACTCAGTAAGTGTAATGTGTTAGTGTACTGTAAGTAGTGTGTTGGTGTACAGTAACTCAGTAAGTGTAATGTGTTAGTGTGCTGTAAGTGGTGTGTTGGTGTACAGTAACTCAGTAAGTGTAATGTGTTAGTGTGCTGTAAGTGGTGTGTTGGTGTACAGTAACTCAGTAAGTGTAATGTGTTAGTGTGCTGTAAGTGGTGTGTTGGTGTACAGTAACTCAGTAAGTGTAATGTGTTAGTGTGCTGTAAGTGGCGTGTTGGTGTACAGTAACTCAGTAAGTGTAATGTGTTAGTGTGCTGTAAGTAGCGTGTTTGTGTACAGTAACTCAGTAAGTGTAATGCGTTAGTGTGCTGTAAGTAGTGTGTTGGTGTACAGTAACTCAGTAAGTGTAATGCGTTAGTGTGCTGTAAGTAGCGTGTTGGTGTACAGTAACTCAGTAAGTGTAATGTGTTAGTGTGCTGTAAGTAGTGTGTTGGTGTACAGTAACTCAGTAAGTGTAATGCGTTAGTGTACTGTAAGTAGTGTGTTGGTGTACAGTAACTCAGTAAGTGTAATGTGTTAGTGTGCTGTAAGTAGCGTGTCGGTGTACAGTAACTCAGTAAGTGTAATGCGTTAGTGTACTGTAAGTAGTGTGTTGGTGTACAGTAACTCAGTAAGTGTAATGCGTTAGTGTGCTGTAAGTAGTGTGTTGGTGTACAGTAACTCAGTAAGTGTAATGTGTTAGTGTGCTGTAAGAAGTGTGTTGGTGTACAGTAACTCAGTAAGTGTAATGTGTTAGTGTGCTGTAAGTAGTGTGTTGGTGTACAGTAACTCAGTAAGTGTAATGCGTTAGTGTGCTGTAAGTAGCGTGTTGGTGTACAGTAACTCAGTAAGTGTAATGCGTTAGTGTACTGTAAGTAGCGTGTCGGTGTACAGTAACTCAGTAAGTGTAATGCGTTAGTGTACTGTAAGTAGCGTGTCGGTGTACAGTAACTCAGTAAGTGTAATGCGTTAGTGTACTGTAAGTAGTGTGTTGGTGTACAGTAACTCAGTAAGTGTAATGTGTTAGTGTGCTGTAAGTAGTGTGTTGGTGTACAGTAACTCAGTAAGTGTAATGTGTTAGTGTGCTGTAAGTAGTGTGTTGGTGTACAGTAACTCAGTAAGTGTAATGTGTTAGTGTGCTGTAAGTAGTGTGTTGGTGTACAGTAACTCAGTAAGTTTAATGCTGTTACAGGCAGACTCGTTTACATTGACCTGTAATCTGTATTTCCCACAGTGATAGTGAGTGCCAGGTTATACTGTAACACCAAGATGCGATAATGTTCCCCGAGTGTCAAGAGAGAGGGGGGCCTTTCCAGTAGAGGGGTCATAGGGTCACTCCCCATCCCCACCCTATCATGTCATGACCACCCTCAGTGACTCAGTGGGAGGCAAAGCTACTGAATCCTGCCATCTCAAGCTCAACTGTGTAGCAGCTGTATGTTATAGGTCAGGGGTTCCCAAACGTTCCCACCTCCAGGCCCACCTATTCACCCACCTATTCATAGTAGGTAGCTCAAAAGCCCACAATGGTTATGCTAAATATTTGATTATGAATCAGTGGACGGTGGGGAGAATGTCTGTACCTGTCACTAGCAAGTTCTGGAGGCTTGTAATAATATGGGTGTTATTAATGTTTATTCATATTCATATGTAGATTACTCCTCATTTCTCTATGACCAGGCGCAATCACCTGCGCACTACAAACCCCTGGTCCTCTTCAGTATTGACTTCAGAACCACCAGCGGGTCCTTTCCTACCCAGTTGTGGTCTATTGCCCAGTGGTTGAGAAATCCTGGTTTAGGCAATAGCATATTAACAGGGCGGATTATAGTATACATCCATATAGCATATGCAGGGGTTGGACAATGAAACTGAAACACCTGGTTTTAGACCACAATCATTTATTAGTATGGTGTAGGGCCTCCTTTTGCGGCCAATACAGCGTCAGTTGGTCTTGGGAATGACATATACTGCGTCCTGCACAGTGGTCAGAGGGAGTTTAAGCCATTCTTCTTGCAGGATAGTGGCCAGGTCACTACGTGATGCCGGTGGAGGTTCGTCCTTCTTGGTGGTATGCTGACATTACCCTGGATACCGTGGCTCTTGATACATCACAAAGACTTGCTGTCTTGGTCACAGATGCTCCAGCAAGACGTGCACCAACAGTTTGTCCTCTTTTGAACTCTGGTATGTCACCCATAATGCTGTGTGCATTGCAGTATTTTGAGCAGAACTGTGCTCTTACCTGCTAACTGAACCTTCACACTCTGCTCTTACTGGTGCAATGTGCAATTAATGAAGAATGGCCACCAGGCTGGTCCAATTTAGCCATGAGACCTCCCACACTAAAATGACAGGTGTTTCAGTTTCATTGTCCAACCCCTGTAGTAGTATAGTCATTATAACACATTATAGCAAGTTATAGCATAAGTGTACTGGGGCTAGCATTACAAAGTAACGTGTTGCTGTAATCAGATTATAAATGCATATGCCTGTGATGTAGCACGGTACTGTTTATAAAACCAGTAATCACATTACAGAACATGGTATATAGCATGTGGTAGTTTACTGTTTATATCCCAGAACCATATATTATACGCCTTATCCTAGTATAGACAGTAGCCTGTAACGAATGGTACATTCCATATAGTGTAGCCTATACCTAACCATATAGTATAGCCTATACCTAACCATATAGTGTAGCCTGTACCTAACCATATAGTATAGCCTATACCTAACCATATAGTGTAGCCTGTACCTAACCATATAGTATAGCCTATACCTAACCATATAGTGTAGCCTATACCTAACCATATAGTGTAGCCTATACCTAACCATATAGTGTAGCCTATACCTAACCATATAGTGTAGCCTATACCTAACCATATAGTATAGCCTATACCTAACCATATAGTGTAGCCTATACCTAACCATATAGTATAGCCTATACCTAACCATATAGTGTAGCCTATACCTAACCATATAGTGTAGCCTATACCTAACCATATAGTATAGCCTATACCTAACCATATAGTGTAGCCTATACCTAACCATTTAGTGTAGCCTATACCTAACCATATAGTGTAGCCTATACCTAACCATATAGTATAGCCTATACCTAACCATATAGTGTAGCCTATACCTAACCATATAGTGTAGCCTATACCTAACCATATAGTGTAGCCTATACCTAACCATATAGTGTAGCCTATACCTAACCATATAGTATAGCCTATACCTAACCATATAGTGTAGCCTATACCTAACCATATAGTGTAGCCTATACCTAACCATTTAGTTTAGCCTATACCTAACCATATAGTGTAGCCTATACCTAACCATATAGTATAGCCTATACCTAACCATATAGTGTAGCCTATACCTAACCATATAGTATAGCCTATAGTAATAACATATAGCAGTTGACTGTTTATGATGCTGATTACAGTATGTTCTGTAGGACAGACTATAACATATAGCACATGGTGGTTTTCTGTTCATCTTACAGATTATAGCATATAGCCGTAGAGAGTGTGTATAGCATATATTATGTCACATAGCATAGTTTAATATAATACTGTAGATTATAATATATAGTATAGGCTAACGTATAGCTTATAGTCGCTTTTGGGGATACTTGTTTTTCTTTGGATAGTGATTATATAATGGCATGCTGTTTCTAGCAGAGCTTACAGCATACGGTCCACACTATAGCATATAGTAGTACAGTGGTTATAGCACAGATTATAGCCTAATGTACAGATTATATCATGTAGTGAAGAATTTAGCTTATAGCATCTGGTAGCTAATTGTTCATTGGAGAGGATATAGTCCATATGGTCAGTGTACTGCTTATACTCCACTACAGCACCTAGTATAGCAGAGGTGCTGGTCTTGGTGGTCTATAGCCCTGGAGAGTTTAGCACCGACCCTGATATAACGCCCCCGATCCGGTTAATGAAGTCCTTCCAGAGCAGCTGAGCTAGATGTGTTGGCATTAACCTCTCCAAGGAGGTGAATCACCAGGGCCGTGGTTGGGCACTTCTGGTCAGGCTCTTTGCGGTTTACTGCAGAAGATGCAGCATCTGATATACGGTATATTAAGCATATAGCTGTGATATCATTCATCTGGCTGAGTTTCATACAGGCATCTTGTGTGCTTTACATCGCACTTAGTCTGCAGACCTTCTCGTCTTCTTCCGCGGTGTCACCTGGTAACACACAGGAGTCTCAGCGTCTACCTTCTGGCCATACGCACAGTGTCGTTTTCCATAAAGCCCATCAAAGTGTTATTCACCACATAAAGCAATAATCCTCTCAGTGTTCAACACAAAACCTGCAGAATGCCGAGCAGCAGCAGCAGCAGTAGATTATCCCCGCTCGCAGCGCCCTCCTTCTCTCACCCGCACTCACTGTCACGGCCTGGACGCCGGGTTAACCCTTAGAAGCCACTCTTATCAGCAGAGTGTGGAGGGCAGCCCTTATTTATTCCCGAGGAGATTAGATATCAGGTAACCCACCTGCTCAAACCACTATTCAGAGTTATAGAGGAAACTACTGTGCTTCTGAGAGCTGTGGTAGCCCACCAACACCATCCCACCGGCAGCATTTCAGAGCGAGAGGGGAACATCAAGCTCCTATCTCGCTTTAGATCTGAGAACATCTACAGGTGCTTCTGTCCATCCTCACGCCGTGAGAAGACGCCTCCATGCTAGGAACAAAACAGGCAATCTGCAGACCAAACACAGAAGCTGCTGGTGTTCTGAGAACAATGAACTGGCCACCACAGAGTCCAGATTGCGAGAGGCAGACCATGCAACTAGTTTCTAAGACGGGCCTTGGGAGATGCATGCCGATATCTTTGGCAAACTTACAGCAGGTCTGGTGTACATGGTAAATACGGAAACCATTATATTATATTTTTATTTTTTATTTATATTATATATTTATATAAAATATTATATATATATATATATATATATATATATATATATATATTTACAACAGGAAATCATTATACCTGTTACTATTAATATTAAGGTAGCGCATATATATAAAATCATTTATATGATATATCTAATCATTTATATGACATATATAATACATATATATTGTGTATATATATATATATATATAATCATTTATATGATATATATAATACATATATATAATACATATATATATATATATATATATATATATATATATATATATATATATATATATATAATTACAACAGGAAATCATTATACCTGTTACTATTAATATTAAGGTAGTGCAAATGAATTATTGCTCCTTTGTAGCTCATTGAAACACAATGGGAATTATGTTAAAATGACACTTTCTAAACTTTCACTGAATACCACATTCATGTATAGGAGAAGAGAAATGTAAAAAGTGAAATCATATAAAAGTAAATCATTACATATATACCACATAAAATGTACAATCATAAAAACATGTTGTTTACTCGGAATGTAACGATGCACTCAGTCAGTGATTCAGTTCTGTTGACCATATTGGATCACCTTAGATAGTTAAATTGTTTGGGCCCAAATCTGGCTCACATTCCCCATTTTCATGTCAACATAGGTTGATGTCAACTGCCTGGACCTCTCCAGTTTGTGTCAGACGTGGACCAGATCTGTTTTAGGGTGGGTGGGCCTTAAGGGTGAGCCTTAAGCTCACTGCAGGTTGCAAGTGTCGACAGTAGGGCCAACAGAGTTATAGCTTTGCCAGATGTGGCCCACATCAGCTTGCCATATATATATATATATATAATTGACCTGAACTGAAATGAATTGAATTATTTCTATTGTAATTGTGATATGAGGAACTTATTACAATTGAGCAGCTGCAACAAAATATTCAACTTTCTAGCACTGACCTTATGACCAGATGTAGCTTCTCCAATGTTCCTCCTGCCTTCAGGATACATCATCAGAGATGGGGTTTCCTAGCCCTTAAACTGGAAACCCATACTATACAAGCTGCTGCCAGACTGTCTGTGGTCTAATGCAGTGGTGTAGGATGTGAGGAGGCATGGTTGCAACAGATACAACAGCAGTGATGCTTTTATTGGTTTGGCTGAAGTGCCTGTATGTAATTGGCTCCTGTGTGTATATAGGTGGAGCTGAAAACTCAGTACTTAGCTTCACACCATCGCAGCTTCTTTAGCTTTTAGTAGTAGATATATTTACGTACGTGTGACAGGACTACATGGAGATGGAAGTGACAGAACTGGACCAGATGGGGCCTTTGTGTCCCTCCTGCCCGGGGTCGGGTCACATTAAAGGGGCTGTAATGGAGAGGTGAAAGAAAGGCGATCGATCACCTTCAACTTATCGAATAATCTTTTTTTTGGTTGCCCTGCTCTGCTGGAGATTCGGAGAGAACAGCTGCTGCCAGACTGTCTGTGGTCTAATGCAGCAGTACTATAGACATAGAGAGAGAGGGGGGGGGGCTTACATTCATTTTCATAAAGATATAGGCGGCCAGGATCAATAAATGATGATAAATTTAGACTGATATGATCAATATTTATTGAGCTACACATACAGAAGCCTGTCTTTCAGTATGGCTTCTGCATGGCTGCAGAGGTTCCTAATGGTGTCCTGTGGTAATCCATCCCATGCAGCTTGAATATTCTCACACAGCTCCTGCAGATGGTGCGGTAGGGGTGGAGGTGGAGTGACCCCAGGGTCTCTGGACATGCGACAGTAAACCGCTCATCTTGGTGCTGACCACGTTGCCTCCACACACGGATTGGTTGGTCGTCTCCACCAAGACTACACTGGAACTCGTCACTGAAGCTGACCCGCTGCCATTCTGAGTCGCTCCATGACAGTCTTGCACGTCATAATTGCAGTCTGTGGTGACGCTGAGGTGGTGTTAGGGGCAGGCATCGTAACGGCCTAGGTCCTGCATGGTACCAATGATGCAACAGGATGACTCATGGACTCATGGAGGACATCACTGCACGTGAATGTCTGCAGTTGTGGCTGTTGGGTCAGTCAGGTACAGTGATAAGGCCCATCCTTGGTTACGTCACATGATCGGCGGAGTGTGAAACTTGAATCATTTGCATAATTCAAGATGTCTAACCCCCCCACCAAGTTTCCTTCCTGTCGGTTGATTCCTTCTGAGTGCAGCTACTTGTGATGATGATGAGCGATTTAAGGTCCACTTGAAGTCATTGAAGGTTAGATGGGCTGGATGGGCTTAGGCTCTACTAGAGTGGGCAGAGAACTAAGCCCACCATGCATTTTTTGCGGAGCAAGCTCTTGTACACAGAGCTCTCTGCTTGTCAGACCTTATCAATCGAGCCAGAAGGTATAAGAGAAGCTAATCATGAGCTGTCACGCGCGCTAGCCATGTCATATTCCTACATGAATGCATGGCACAGCCAGTGATCAGTTAAGAATCAAGCTGCCTCCTTTAGCAGGCGTTGTCTGCTGAGAGGGGGAAATGGAGAATGGTGATTATAGTGTCACAGTGTGGTAACAGGGAGCTTTTGGCTTCACTGTGAAGCTCTTTGATCAACCAATCAGCTCAGAGCATCTACTGAGCGACAGGATCAGCTATTCCGCTATCGAGAGCCGTTCCATTAGCGTTCGGCTTTGTTAAATCTCCAAGCCAATCATCGCACCTCAAGCTTCCTTTTCTGCTTCTCTGGCTCTCTTGTTTCGCCATCAGACCTGCTCGGCCACCCAGACCTGATTTTACAGGTACAGTAATAGATAGAGGAGGACAAAGTCTTCAGGGAATACCTATCGGTCCTCAGGAGGGCCCACAAGATCATCAAGGACAAAGCCCATCCTCAACACAACCTCTTCACACTTCTCCCATCTGGCAGACGATACAGGAGCATGAAATCCAGGACCACCAGACTACAGAACCCTACTTTCTACCCCCAGGCCATCAGAGCTCTGATCACCCGTCGCTTCCTCCAACAACCAGTCTACCCCATGCTCCTCCATCACAAGCTTCTGACCAGTCCTGAGTAGTCCATG
The DNA here is from genome assembly GCA_024036415.1 of Prochilodus magdalenae. Classification (NCBI taxonomy): domain Eukaryota; kingdom Metazoa; phylum Chordata; class Actinopteri; order Characiformes; family Prochilodontidae; genus Prochilodus; species Prochilodus magdalenae. The sequence continues at coordinate 115,298 of JAMWET010007444.1, read as the reverse complement.
CTCAGATGAAAATGCCCAGTCCTCTCTCAGGGTACCAGAGCAGAGAGACTGAGTGCCGCATCCTCCTCTCCAGCGCGGTGGCCGAACATTCCACCCAACACCTGCTCGAAGCCACGGCCAGCGCCACCACATTGTATTCTGCTCCATTGGCAGATCCTCGGATCCTTGCTGCTCCTCCAGCATGGATTCCATGTCCTCCTCATCCACCCTAGCCATGCTGCGTCATCCTCTGCAGTCACTGGCCCTCTGACCCATCCATCTTTGAGTTTATGATAGTGCTATTTGGGGGGAACCATAGAGGACAGGGGACACATAATGCTTTTACTGAACACAGCAGCAGAGGAGAACCGCTGCTCATCGCCGACTGACAGGGCTAGGAAGCAAGCAGGTCACTTCCAGCCAGAGGATTCCCCTCTATGGTAGACACTTCACCGCACTAACCAGTCACGCAGCCCAGCATGTAACCGCACAGATAACACGTGTCCATTTCTACTGCCAGTGTGTGGAGAACCTGGCCACTCCGCATGGCCACACCATGTCACTACAATATGGGGAACCATGGACAGCGCAAACAGCTAGCCTTGGAACAGAGCTAGGCCTGATGTTTAAGCAGCTGAGTGGATGCCCACGTTGAAGAGAACAGTGACTGCGGTGGTTTTGCCAAAAATTGAGGACCATATTTTGTTTTTTCTGGACTTTATTCCCAGCAGATTTTCCGGTATATGTAGCACAGCAGGGACCGCTATCTGAGTATCGGAGCAGATACTGTGACACTTGAATGTAGTTTATGTATTAGCAAAATAGAATACTGATTCAGTGAAGCTGTTTCAGATGTGCACACGTGCTGCTGATATTTACGGCTGGCTATTAAAATTCCAAATCCAGTTTTTATGGTAGGTGTTAGGGAAAGTTAATAGCTAGGGGCAGATACTGATTGGACATTGGACCACATGGGGGTGCCAATAAGACTGGGGTCTTATAAACCGTGGGCTCAGCCGGAAATGGGGGCTGAAGCAACGGCGGGAAACATTGGGACCTTGCAGATTGCGCTCCGGACTCTTCCAGAGAGAGGTCGGCTCCCCTGGGATCTTGCACTCTATCTCTCTTCTTCCTTTGGTGGACATCCCTCCATCAACTGATAAAAACCTGAACGCTACCATGAACGGGGCTTGAGCTGGCCGACCACGGGCTCATGGACTGAGCTGCCACCCCCCAAGGTGATTCGAGGACTCTCTCAATGGGTCCAACCAGTTTGGCACACACCTCTACGTAGGGTTCATCTGCTACAACAAATTGCAACATAGGGGCAGTGTGTCTTCGCCACAGTCAGGGGCAAGATCCTAACTTAACCCTAGACAGTTTTGTGTGGGTGTGACTAGTGTACCATTGGTCCCCGGGCTTGTGACATGGTACAAGGCTGAATTACCTCAATACTGCGAGTGCTAACAGTTCCTGTGTCATTCACGACCAAGTTACACTAGCTAAGCAACCAGTCTTCGACCAGAGTCTGTGGTCCTTACATTGGTTAGTCTGTGAATGTACCCAGTGTTGAAACTAGAATGGCACCATGTATTAATGCACATTGCTGCTACAATGCTAACGTAGCTAACAAGTAATGGAAGCCAATAGTCACCGAAATAGCAGACAACATCCCGTGATGGACTGTGCTGCTCTTTGCAGCTGTGTGACGTCCATTTCCGGCCCCTAATCCTTCACATTTTGACTCTGAAGTGTTCTCTGAAGGTCATGGGGTCTGACCAAGTCCTGGTAGAGTGATGGACGCCCGGGAATGTGGATGATGACCGCTGGACCGTAAGAACTGCGCCCACTTACAGCTCACCTCTTAACATCAATACTGCTCCCCTAACCGCTGAAGGCCGTCCACATTTATTTCCCAAACAGCGTGGGTCTCATCAGAGCGACTCTTAAGATGGAGGACACTCAGGACTTTGACCTTCAGGATGGCGCAGAAACTCTTTCATCATCTCCAGAGTAATTCCTGTGCTTCATCATCCTGGAGCACTTCACAGAAGAGCCCCATTGCTCACTTTATTGGCCTTCTCTGAGCTCTCTTGACTGGCCTTTGCTTCGAACCCATTTACCAGATATTCCTCGGCCTTTAATATTACCCCTCCAGGTATGTCCGGTACCCCCTGGACCTGGGGGGCAGAAGGGGGTCTGCTTTTTAAAGTGGTGTCAGCAGTGTGGAGATCTATCTATCTATCTCACCCCTCCTCTCTCTCTCCTAGTCTATCTTTAATACTATCATAAAACCAGGCCATATGCTCATCTTTATTTATATCTATATCTACATCTATATCTATATCATTGTCTATATATATTTATATCTATATCATATTCTTATATCTATATCTATATATCTATATCATTATCTATTTATATCTATATCTACATCTATATCTATATCTATATCTATATCTATATCATTATCTATATCTATATCTATATCTATATCTATATCATTATCTATATCTATATCTATATCTATATCTACATCTACATCTACATCATTATCTATATCTATATCTATATCTACATCATTATCTATATATATTTATATCTATATCTATATCATCATCTATATCTATATCATCATCTATATCTATATCTATATATATTTATATCTATATCTATATCATCATCTATATCTATATCATCATCTATATCTATATCTATATCATTATCTATATATATTTATATCTATATCTATATATCTATATCTATATCTATATCATTATCTATATATATTTATATCTATATCTATATATCTATATCATTATCTATTTATATCTATATCTACATCTATATCTATATCTATATCTATATCTATATCTATATCTATATCATTATCTATATCATTATCTATACAGTATCTATATATATTTATATCTATATCTATATCTATACAGTATCTATATATATTTATATCTATATCTATATATCTATATCTATATCTATATCTATATCATTATCTATATCTATATCTATATCTATATCTATATCTATATCATTATCTATATCATTATCTGTATCTATATCTATATATCAGTATCTATATCTACACAGTGTAATCCAATAAAGACCAAGCCACATGAAATAAGCCCACTATATTAGAACACGCACCCCCCACCTTTCACTCTCTGCCTCTTCTCCTCCAAGCATTTTTCCCAGAGCACCTGTTGCGTATTCATCTCCTGATGATTTAATGGGAATTCCCAGTGGGAGAGAAAGTTCCGGAAAGAAGCAGGAACTCACTGCGTTGAGAGGTAGTATCCGATTTCAACCTGTTTGAGCAGGCCAGTGCAGGAAGAGGTCACGGGGTCAAAATCATAGCCTTTGAGGCTAGAAAGCATGGAGGGAGCTCGGGGGGTGGATGGTTTCCTTCAGGTCCTTTGATCCGTCTGTGAGATATGGCCCGTGTCTCATCATCCGGCTCTGTTTTAGGAGCGGCCAGTGTTATTCCCCTGACAGTGGAAGTTCAGTTAAGACCAATGTGAGTTTGAGTAACATCAGCCATGATGGGGACAGGACGTCCAAAGTGTTTAAAGGTGCTGTGCTTTAACCTCAGATGTTCTACGGAGAAGGTGTGGGACTTTGGCTGAAGTAAAAAGCTCATGAGCTCATGAATAATTAGATAGCCTCTGCTCTGATGGGCTGGTTTACAGCGAGACCCTGCCCGTGATGATCACACAGATCCTCATACTGTTTAGTTAGCTATGCTAGTTACTTGGAGCTAATGCTAGCAGCTAACGTTACCTGTACTAGCTACTGGCTTTCCATCTGGGCATCAACACACAGTAGATTAAAGCTGTTCCTCCATATGGAGCTCAGTTTAAGACGATCTGCCTCAACCGGATACAATCGCACAGCATGGCTGCTACTTATCGGCTCCCTCCCTCTTACTGCTCCTCTCCTCAGCCTCTTCAGTGTCATTATACTCCTTGGAGGTCTGGTTCCTATCTGGTTCCAAGCCAGTGTTGCAGTGGGTAGCACTGTCACTTCACAGTAAGAGAGGCCTGGGTTTGATTCCTGTCTGGGGTCCTTTCCTGGGTCCGCATGGCTTCCTTCCAGCTACTCTGGCTTCTTCCCACAGTCCAAAGACAAGCTAGCTGGAGATGCTGAATTGCCCCCGCTGATGTGATGGTGTGCATCTCCCTTGTGATGGACTGGCAGCCTGTCCAGGGTGTTTCCTGCCCTCTGCTCAGTGAGTGCTGGGATAGGCTCCGGTGCCCCCTGTGGCTAATCTGAATGACTGTGTTTACATCTTAACCATTAAATCTGACATGCTTTTACAAAAAGTGTGTAGCTCCTCTTCCTCTAACGCTGGGACCGTGCCTGTTGTACTGTACGTCCTCACCACGAATCGTCCGCACTGTTTCATCAACTCCTGATTGGGGCTTGAAACTTTTGAATGGGTTGGGGACTGAGAGTCGGTCCACTTCATTTGGAGTAATTGCTAACATCAGATGAGGTCGGGGGGCAGGGCAGCCTGGAGTCCTTGTGTAGTGCTTTTTTGGTTGCGGGTTCGGAGTGATGCTAATGAAATTCCTTCCTTGGGAGCAGACCACCCTTGTGGACTGTTCAGAGCAATCAGAGGGAGGCTTGAGGAGTCAGTGTGATTGCTGGTGAAGGGCAGTTTGAGGAGAGTTGCTTCTTCTCTCGGGCCGTGGGCTTCCTCGTTGTCTACGCTCTGTCTGATTAGCGGTCGTAAATGATTATTTCTTGATTTGGATGTGGCCTTTAATCAACCCTGCCCAGTCACTTTAGAAGGCCACTAACGTGTTTATCAACCCTCTACTTTATCGGTGGCGTCTGTATTGGACTGTTGATTACGGTGTGTGGTAATTTCAGTGTGTTTGAGACCTATTGACTCAGAATGCTTTACAGTAGAAGTCAATGGAGACTTGCTGCATCTTGTAAACAAACAAACAGTAGCAATTAAAATCATACACTCAAAAGAACAGCTGCACCCAGACGGGCTCAACCCACAGGAATCAAACTGGGTGGGTAGGTTTGACATTGTGAGACAATTCAAATCGTTCAAGTTGTGGACATTCAGCTAGCAGTGATGCCCTCCATGAGTCATTCTGTTAGTGCCAACAGCATTGGCAGATGGCTGCACAAGGCACAACTACATGTGGTACTACAGTGCAGGGAATGTCTCGTTTCATGTGTGGTAAATGGCTCCAGAGCAGATGGTATTGATTGGCTAAACGGAGGGACTGCATGTGGGCGTGGCCAAAGACCATAGTGTGAAGGAAGTAGCTGAATCTGCAGGTGTATGGAAGCGTACGCTCATATGGGTCTGCCAGCAGTGGCTAAAATCCCAGTCTACAGGAAACTCTCCCTGGAATTGTGCCAGGGTAGGCATCCACCAAATCTGGAACTTCTTTGATGAAGGAGTGTCTGAACACTGATGTGGCCTACATACAGAAACTTGTCCAGTACATGCCAAATCCAGTCACAGCTGTTACTGGTGCTCATTGAGGTGTTACGTGCTATTAGGTATGATTCAGTCACAGGTAACTACTTTTTTCTTCTGGTAAGAAACTAAGAGAGTCTGGCGATGATTCCAGACATATAACAGGTCACTTTTTAAAATTGGAGCCCATTGCTGACCTGTCTTCTCTTACTCCAGTTATTGGGGCGTGTCCTAATATGGTACCCACTAACCTCTCCATACACGTACGCTATTTCTACTTACCTTCACTCCACAGGTCTCTGCTCTCTCTCTCTCTCTCTCTCTCTCTCTCTCTTCTTGTGTGGTCTCTGTTGTCTCCGTGGTTTGTAATCTCATCAGTGCAAATACACACATCTGTGCTGCAAAAACACAGCTCTTCACATACCATTCGGATTTCTGATAATAGTGATGTAGACTCTAATGGTGATGATGATAGTGATAATGATGGTAATGATGAACATTATAAATGTTGATTCCTAAAGATTGTAATGATGATGATGGTAATCATCACAGTGCTGGTGCTGCTAATGATGATGATGGTAATAATGATGATGGTGATGATGATCATAGTAGTAAATGATGGCGATGATGATGATGGTGATAAGGACAGTAGGAATGATGATGATGTGATGATGATGATGATAAGGACAGTAGTGATGATGATGATGGCGGTTTTGGTCATTTTGAAGATGATGGTGATGATGATCAGCATGGTAGTAATGATGATGATGATGATAATGATTATGATGAGGATGATGATGATGAAGAAGAAGATGAAGATGATGATGATGATGATGATGAAGGCGATGATGATGCTGATGATGGTGAGGTTGATGCTGATGCTGATGATGATGATAAGGACAGTAGTAATGATGATGATGATGATGATAAGGACAGTAGTGATGATGATGATGATGGGGGTTTTGGTCATTTTGAAGATGATGGTGATGATGATCAGCTTGGTATTAATGATGATTATGATGAGGATGATGATGATGATGATGCTGCTGCTGATGATGATGATGATGATGATGATGATGATGCTGCTGATGATGATGCTGATAATGATAAGGATGAGGATGATGCTGATGATTATGATGATGATGATGATGATAATGATTATGATGAGGATGATGATGTTGCTGATGATGATGCTGATAATGATAAGGATGAGGATGATGCTGCTGCTGATGATGATGATGATGATGATGATGATGATGATAATGATTATGATGAGGATGATGATGAAGAAGAAGATGATGATGATGCTGCTGCTGCTGCTGCTGCTGATGATGATAATGGTTATGATGATGAAGGCGATGATGATGATGCTGATGATGGTGAGGTTGATGCTGATGATGATGATGATGATGATAAGGACAGTAGTAATGATGATGATGATGATGATGATGATGATAAGGACAGTAGTGATGATGATGATGATGGGGGTTTTGGTCATTTTGAAGATGATGGTGATGATGATCAGCTTGGTATTAATGATGATTATGATGAGGGTGATGATGATGATGCTGATGCTGCTGCTGATGAAGATGATTATGATGATGAAGATGAAGATGAAGATGATGATGATGATGATGATGATGATGATGATGATGCTGATGATGGTGATGATGAGGATGATGGTGATGATGATGATGATGATGATGATGATGATGAGGATGATGCTGATGATGATGATGAGGATGATGCTGCTGCTGATGATGCTGATAATGATAAGGATGAGGAAGATGCTGATGATGAGGATGATGATGATGATGAGGATGATGCTGATGATGATGATGAGGATGATGCTGCTGCTGATGATGCTGATAATGATAAGGATGAGGAAGATGCTGAGGATGAGGATGATGATGATGATGAGGATGATGCTGATGATGATGATGAGGAAGATGAGGATATATTTGTAATCATCATCTATTGAGTCTATTCAGTCCTGACCATAATGTTGATGGTTGTGGTTGTGATTATTATGACAGTGCTGATTCTGGTGATGATGTAATGATGAAGGTGATGATGTAATGATGATGGTGATGATGTAATTATGATGGTGAGGATGTAATGATGATGATGATGAGATGAAAACGATGTTGCTAATACTAATATTGATTGTAATAGCAAAAATGCTGACTGCAGTAGACTTTTGATCATCATTAACATCATTATCATTATTTATGGAACTGGTTGGGATTTCATCTTTTACATTCTCTCTTTCCTTTCCTCTTCTATAACAACAGCGTTCTATCATGCCAACCAACACTCATCCCCCTGTAAATCTGTGTGTAGGCACTTCCTTTTTCCTCACCTGTTTTTATCCGTGTCCTCTTCTCCAGGTGATTCCTCCCTCTGACCATCCATCGTCTCTTCTTCTCTTTGTGAGCTGCTGGAGGAATGGACGGACACGGCAGCCCGCAGTACTGCCGTCACTTCCTGGCGGACAACAGCACCTTTCACGGTGAGTTTAGACTTAGCTCGCTATCTGAGAGGCCGATGGAGACTGTTGTCTGTAGAAAGTGGAACGCCTGTTGCTCAGACTGCATGCTGGGATACATGGGAAGCAAAGCTGATCCTAATTCAGGTCATGTGACTAGTGGTCCTGTTTCAGAATCCCACACTGAGAAATCAGCCCTGAATGATGATTTTGAGTCCATGGATTTGTTCCAGACCATCATTAGTCTGAGAAAGTCATTGAAGTCGTTACTGATGAGGAGTGTTGGTTAGAATTGGTTCCAGAATGGCCTTTTGGGTTCCTCTGCTGCTCTACAGCGGTGAATACATGAAACACTGGCCAGGAGAAGAGCATTAGAGTAGCAATGCGAGTCTTAGTGCTAAGGCCTTTTACGTACACTTAATAATGCATAAATGAAAGCCGAAGTGGGATCAGCTTCTTTTCCCTTTATAATAAGCATATCCACATTTCATTCAGCGTTTCTGCATTATTAAATAGTTAAAGGTGTAAACACAGTGAGTCAGAACGGTGGCTTAATGTGAAATGTGCCTTCTAGTTGAGTCAGAATTGTTCACAGTCGTGGTGATAGATAGTAGTGTGTGTGTAGTGTGTGATGTGTAGTGAGTGTGATAGTGATGATAGTGTGTGAGGATGTGTGTGTGGATGGATGAGTGTGTACTGTGTTGTGTGTGTGGGTGTCCAGTGTGTGATATACAAAGTACACTGTGTGTGTGTGAAGCACAAGTGAGTGTACAGTGTGTGTGATACAATGTATGTGTTTGAGTGTGTGTAAATGTGTGTGTGTGTGTATGTGTAAAGTGAGTGTCTGTGTAAAGTGTGTTGTGTGTGTGTAAAGTGTGTAGTATGTGTGTGTGTGCTTAGTGTGTGTGTGTGTGTGTGTGTGTATGTGTATGTGTGTGTGTATGTGTGTGTGTGTGAATGTGTGTGTGTGTGTGTGTGTGTATGTGTATGTGTGTGTGTATGTGTGTGTGTGTGAGTGTGTGTGTGCGTGAGTGTGTGTATGTGTGTGTGTGTGTGTGTGTGTGTGAGTGTGTGTATGTGTGTGTGTGTGTGTGTGTGTATGTGTGTGTGTGTGTGTGTGTGTGTGTGTGTGTGTGTGTGTAGTGTGTGTATTCATATGGATATGCTTATATACATGTGTTTTAAACTGTACATGGCAGAGAGGTACATGCAGAGTGTTGTGAGGCAAAAGAGCCCAAAAAAAAGCCAATTTGTTATTTTATTTTATTTTATTTTATTTATTTTGTCAATTTAAACTTTTATGCATCATTTGAACACAGCAGCTGCTCTTTACAGTGTGTAAAAATATTGTGACGAATGGACCCATTTAGGAGGGAGAGTGTGCTTGAGAACACACACTGGTTGTCCGTTGACTGACCGGAATGAAAGAGTGTCACAGAGTTTTTATTGCAGAGGAGTTGAACAGTGCTTATTTGTACAGTGACAATATAACAACTCTGAGTCTGTCTGTGGAGCAGGACTGGGCAGCAGTCTGAACCAGAAGGAACCTGAATCTGAAGGCTCTTCAAGATGCCCTCATAGAAAGTTAATACAACAAATACCAGCAAACCCTTTCACCACTCTGAATGACTTAGTTTAGATACGGTCTGGTGGAATTTCCCTTGTACACTTGTACACTGGTCAAAGGGAATTTAGCCTGGCATGCAGTTGGTGTGTGTAGACACAAGGGGGCACACTCTTACATCACAATCCTGCGATCATACCTGCAAACCAAAGCAAGGCCAGCGCTCCTGCATCTCATTGTTTATGTTGTACAGAAATGAACAAACACCACCACCATCACCAGCAAACAACCAGTGACTGTAATATTTCACCATGCACAAGATTACCAACGTCCAAGCATACTGGGGAAAGCATGGAGAGGAATGAATGGAATGAGGCGCTCGAGATGCTTTGAGATCCAGCAGAAAATGATGAGCTGTGATGTCGTTAAATATATATTTGGAAATGCTCTCCGCAGCTCCGCCGCAGCTTTACGGCCTGTTTATGTGCCGTCGGATTAAGGACGAATGATCCCTGCAGGAGGCGAGAGCGAAGCAGGGCGGCTGTAGCTCGCTAGTCTTGAGCTTGTGGATAGTTTAATCGGTTTAACGGAAGATTCCTAAAGCGATAGCTCAGCCAAACATCGAATCAGTTACTTTTCAGTTGTCAGGTTTGCCCTTTACCCCACGTGTATCCCTGAAGCTTGCTTCTGTGGTTTTCACTGGAAATTCCAGGCTAAGGTAGCTAACTAGTGTAGGAAACTTGTAACAGCCTATTAGCATTGGGCATTCTGCATGCCTATATCATTTCACAGTTGCTTCAAAGTATGTCCAGTTGGGGTAAAGGGGGATCAGTGACCACACGGTATGTGGTGCGTCCACTGGTTACCTTGATTACTGCTTCTCCTGTCTACTCTGAAGACTCTCTTTTAGAATTTCCAGGGATATACTCCTACGAGTTGGAAGCATTTCCTGGTTGCATGTTCTTCTTTGCAGACCTAGACTTTCTAAGTCAGTGTTTCTCTACTCTGGTCCTGGAGTGCTCCTGCCATGCCCTTTTTTTGGACTCCCAGCTTTAGCACACACACTCTGAAACTCGGATAGGGTTTGTTAATGAACTGATGAGTTGCATCAGGTGTGCTTGGAGCAGGGGAAGCCCTAAAATGTGAGGCTCCAGGACCAGGGTTGGGAAATATTTGCTTACCCCCGGAATGCAGGCGGGTATTTCACACCCTGCAGACAAGCATGATGCAACTGGTTCTTGTGTTTGGCTGGCTGACATTTTATATTTGGCTTTGGAAATGGGCGTCCTCTACTCCGTCAAAGTATCAGATCTCACTTTTACAGAGCCCCCAGGCTTATCTTGTGAACATCTGGAGCTCCAGATTCAAAGTACCTTCAAAGGAGCACACTAGCTCAGTGCAGAACGCTGAGAGCTTGACCGAAGTGTTGGCTGCTGAACTATAATTGGAGGGAAAATTTAGGTGGAGGTTCAGGATAACCATGGAGGGCCTCCAGATTAGGCCTGGACATCAGGAGAGCCAAGTGACCGGCTAACCACATATCTAAGCTGCCTACCAGACCCCGTAATGGCTCGGGACCCTGGACACATGCCATGGAACCCATAGGAAGATAACCCGAGTGGGCCAAGTTATCCTCTCTGTGTTGTTTAGCAGGATGCCGTGGTTGGGGTTTGTCGTTTATCTGGTCTGGTATCAGTATATCGGATCCTGAGACGCAGTTAAAGCACGTGTGGGTTCAAATCTGATGTATGACGGCAGTCGGGCCATCCGCTTGTCTCCTCCGAGCTGCCCTGCCTGCCTGTTTTACAGCACACTGCTCAATGGCACTGTAATTCAGCCCTGGTAGCCTAAAAGCTTTTATCGGCCACCCTGAGAGAGAGAGAGAGAGAGAGAGAGAGAGAGAGAGCAGGATAGAGGGAAAGAAAGATTGACCTGTCTGGAGAAAGGAGGTGCGTGTGACAGTTACATGCCTTGGTATCGTCCCATTTGATCTTCCTTTTGTCTTCTCTCTCTCTCTCTCTGTCTGTCTGGTGACAGTTTGTTTCTCCTCAGAGAGATGACTGAAGGAGGAAGGGAGAGTGAAGAGAGAGAATGATGGAGTGATAGTGTTGGAGTGTGTGGAATAGAGGAGTGTAGGTTAAGAGTGTGGAGGCAGAAGTGAAACTGCATTAATGAGCAGCACATTCTGGAGAAAGGAGGTGCGTGTGTGACACTGTGTGTGTGTGTTTGATGTGTTGTGTATCGTGGTGTGTTTGTGTCTGTCCTTTTGAGTCTGTCTGTGTGTCTGTGTGTCTCTGTGTCTGTCTGTGTGACAGTTTGTGTGTGTGTCCTCAGAGAGATGACTGTGTGGAGGAAGGGAGAGTGAAGAGAGAGAGTGTGTTTGATGTGAGTGATACTGTGTGTGTGTGTGTGTGTGGAATGTGTGTGAGGAGTGTAGGTTAAGAGTGTGGAGGCAGAAGTGAAACTGCATTAATGAGCAGCACATTCTGTGCTGTTATGGTGTGTGCAGCAGTGTGTGGGTGTGCGTGTGTGTGTGTGTGATGTTTGTGTGTGTGTGTATGTGTGTGTGTGTGTGTGTGTTTGAGTGTGTGTGTGTGTGTGTGTGTGTGTGTGTGTGTGTGTGTGTGTGTGTGTGTATGTGTGTGTGTGTGTGTGTGTGTGTGTGTAGAGGTATGTGTGAATGTGTGTGTGTGTGTGTGTGTGTGCGTGTGTGTGTGTATGTGTGTGTGTGTGTGTGTGTGTGTGTAGAGGTATGTGTGAGTGTGTGTGTGTGTGTGTGTGTGTGTGTGTGTGTGTGTGTGTGTTTGAGTGTGTGTGTGTGTGTGTTTGTGTGTGTGTGTGTGTGTGTGTGTAAAGAGAGTGTGTGTTAGTGATAAGAGAGGGAATACTCGGCCCACCAGCAATATCTCAGTAATCACAACACACACATACCTCTACACACACACACACAGACACACACACACACACACACACAAACACACACACACACACACTGCCGTATCCTGTTTGTGTTCATTCAGGTGGTCAGCTGAGCTGAGACCTGACCAACTGTAGCAACCCCAAACCATCAAACTGCCTGCAGAGGCTAGTGCAGTGGACACTATTCCTGAGGGGTGCATCACTTCATGTGCTTCCCTTCTTATACTGATGTGCCCATCACTCTGAAATAGGGTCAGCCTGAACTCCTGAGACCACATGACCTTTCTCTATCACTTCAGAATCCAATCATTACGCTCCCCAGCAAAATATATACACTAAAGAAACACACACACATTAGCAACATGAGTTCGGACGGTCAGATAC